>CM066168.1:45542007-45887007 GCA_033629205.1 Lithocarpus polystachyus
TTCCCTTATGATAACAGACTCTCTGTCTTCTCACCTCTCCCTCCACTTGAAATATCTCAAAATCCTATGACTCACCCCTTCCTCTCCTCGGATGTTGATCCTCCTTAGGCCTGTGGCCCATGACATTCCCACACCAATACCGCAACTCTACAAATTCATCATCGATCCTTGGGCACCCACATTACTTATTTTAACCTCCATGTATCCAAGAATTTTGATCAAGGTGGTTCAAATTGTCGTCCTCATATAGCCCTTAACAAAACATCAGTGTTGCAATTTAAAGCTTCCCATTTAAATGAGCATGCCATTGAACATCTATATTATAGTTTTGAGAAATGTTAACGAATTCCCTAAGGGTATTGGTTTAGAAACTATTTTTAGAAACATTTTATAAGAAAATAATAAAGCAATTAATTTTTTTAACAACTTTTTATATTTCTCATAAAAGTGGTGTTAAAAACTTTCCTAATATGGTATATAACAATTGCCCTTAGAGTACCCGTTAACATGACCCTTATAGTTTTAATACTAGAACCATTGGCCCCTCTTAAACACACAAAAATCTTGAAGTAAGTCCCATGAGCTATATCCTATGATGCATCATAGAAAATTGATTCTTTTATTTGGACCAATCAAACCCAGAACCCAATCAATTTGCTCATTTATCATAATGTCAATATTTGTAAGAGTATTATGGTGAACAACACTTTTACATGATGAAATAATCTTTGTATGCAGTTTTCCATCGTCCCAATTAGTTGCGCACTGCATGCCATCATTCAAACACCAAAAACATGTCAAAGTGCCAAAGAAAAACCAGTACTTATTTCTACTGTAGCAATTTGTTATACTCGCTATAGAGACATTGAAGTTATTTATTTGATCAATATTTGAGCAAGAACAGCCTCTGCAAACTGTACACAAATTAAGAAGTTAAATTGGACAAGTAGTGAAAAATTGGACTTCAATTGTTTCAAGACTCATGGCGCAAAATTGGACTAAAATTGTAGATTTTAATTAGATTTACTCTAAGCTTTAACTTATATATATATATATATATATATATATAATACAAGTTTTTCTTAACTAAATATCTGGTAAATCCATCATCCCAAACACTCATTTTCAAAAAGATTAGAGAACAACTTTATATTCAAGTTCAAGCCTATTTGAGAGGATTTTAATTTTGTTTGATTGGTATAACATGATTGCAGGTGTATCAACAAATTTTGATAGACTTTGATTTGCTACATGAGGTGTTAATTGGGGCTTTAATTGCATGCAGTTTTGGTAATAACATGTAAGTTTAATGAAAAAAAGAAAAAAAAAAATTGGGGCTTTGACTTCGTTATTAAAAGGAATATGGGGAATTTAAATTTTATAACTAACAAACCACAAAATATTATTACCAAAAAAACAAAAAAACACAAAATATTAAAAGGTCAAAGAAGGTACCAAAAGTAACATATGCGAAGCAGACATACATATTCAATTATTACTAAGATTAAAGATTAAAAATGTTGATTAATTTTATTATAAAAAGCTTACAAATTGACAAGACAATGAATTTAACAATGAATATATCGACATATACGATGATAATTTGTAAATATTAGATAATACAATGGTAATATTGGTAAATTAAAGCGAAAAATAAATAATAAATTGACATCTATTTGTCCTAAAAAATGTTGTGAACGTATCATTAATTCGTTAGTCGCAACAACCATGAATACAGAATGATATAACTTTTTACATGATTCATAAAAGTGAGGTTGTGATTCTTGTTAATGGTAGAAAGAAAAATAATATCAATGATGGATCTATGTAAAAATAATTATCCACTATTTATAATTTGCCATATTAACAAGTTGTGAAAGAAGTTATGTTCGTACTAATAAAAATTTGAAAACCATAACGAATTTCATAACTTGCTAATGTGGCTAACTGTGAGTGATAAAAAAAGAGTAATGAGTCTATTGTAGAAAAAGAGTAATTATAATATGCTACTAACTTCGCAGCTTGAATCCTTTTCCTCTTAAAGCCCCAAGTACTATATGCATGGGGAGATGCCAATTCAGCTCAAGACCTTTACCATTGAGAAGGTATTTGTTATCAAATGGTACCATGTTAGAGGTATCAAAATCCAACAAGTGTGAGACATATCAGTAAAAAATAACTAACCTACTAACAACTGGAAGACATTTGTTAGTGTGCAGTTATTTTTGTACATACGTCTCTTGTTTATTAGATTTTGATACAGATGACATGGTATCATTTGATACAAAATATTTTTTCTTTAGCACTTGGCACATCCAATCATATTCGGCCACATAATATAATTGTAAAAATGAGTGTGAAATTAGTCGTGTTGTTGAACAACTCCCTTATTAACTAAAGATCACATGAAAGTCACATAATGCCACTTCAGTAACAAACCAAAAGAGTTAAGGCCCATTTGGTAGAGGAGTTTGAGTAATGTTGTTTGTAGTTTTTTTGAAATACATGTGTGAAGAGGATAAAATTATGAACATGACGGTTCCATCTAAATGAACATGACGGTGCTAGAAAAGTGTGCTAATAGTGGACGGATACAAGATGCACAAGCGCAATATAGACGGATCTCAAGGCCACGTGGCATTTGCATGTTTTAAGTGACCTCCAAGTAATCCTAAATGGAAACAACTTGCGTCCTACATACAACCCTAATCAATAAAGTCCCAACATTGGTTGAATCCTAACATGAGAAGGATCCTGCAATATATGCCCATTAATGATGATCTTCTCCATAAGGAAAAGACTTCCCCTGCAAGAAATGGAGGTCGGTTCTATGTTACTATAAAAACCCAAAAGCTCTCAAAACACAAGGTACGCATAATTTCCCCTAGTTCTGGCACTTTAGAGTTGTGAGCATTCTCTAACTTAACCTTAGAAAGGTCTTTGGCCGGTACCAAATCGGTACTCTCCTAAGGTTTCCTTGTTTTGTGTTGTGCAGGTTGTTTAGAGCACGTGGGGACCTTGTAGTTTACTGACAATCTTTCGGTATCATCAGTTAGCGCCATTTGTGGGAAAACGCAAGGAAAAGCCATACTCCTTGCTCCCAAGACAAAAAGTTGTATGGTACTTACGCGTTCGATGACAACCACCATAAACCATC
Source organism: Lithocarpus polystachyus (assembly GCA_033629205.1). Classification (NCBI taxonomy): domain Eukaryota; kingdom Viridiplantae; phylum Streptophyta; class Magnoliopsida; order Fagales; family Fagaceae; genus Lithocarpus; species Lithocarpus polystachyus. The sequence continues at coordinate 45,545,165 of CM066168.1, forward strand.
AGGGGGACGAACCACACACCACGATTCTTGAGAGGCAGGTTCAAACCCTTGCAGTAACAGTAAAACGCCTCACCAAGCAGAACCATAACCTAAAGGAGCAATTGCGCCAGAGGAATGCAGCACTCAACACCCAGAAGGAGGACCAGGAAGCCAGCAACGTTGAGAAAAGAGATCAAGAGGGGCCAGAAGGAAGCAACGCCCCAAGCAGGCCAGAACGGCAAGACACAAGCCGTCCATCCACTGTAGATCCGATTTCACCTCATGTGGTCGCGGAGATGCAAATGATGAATGAGCGCATGGACTTCATGATGAACGCCCTTAGAGGACGGGTGTTTAGCGACCTTGATGACTTGGTTCATCGAACGGACTTCCTATTCACCGCATCCGTCAATTCATTCCCCCTTCCACCAAAGTTTCGTATGCCACAGGTGGAGAGCTATAACGGATCTAAGAATCCATTGGATCATCTAGAGTCCTTCAAGACACTGATGCACCTACAAGGAGTGGCGGACGAAATCATGTGCAAGGCCTTCCCTACAACGTTAAAGGGCTTTACAAGGGTTTGGTTCAGCAGGTTGAAGCCCAGCTCCATCAGTACCTTTAAGGAGTAAGTACTCAGTTTGCCTTACACTTCATCGGGGGACACATGTACAAGAAGTCCACTGCGTGCCTGATGAGCATTAAGCAATGGGAGGACGAGATGTTGAGGTCTTACATAGCCCGTTTTAACAAGGAGGCACTCTCAATCGATGAAGCTGATGATAAAATACTCGTCGCCGCGTTCACAAACGAGTTACAGAAGGGTAAGTTTCTATTTTCTTTGTATAAGAATGACCTGAAGACTATGTCGGATGTGCTTTACAGGGTTATAAAGTACATAAATGTGGAAGACGCGCTATTAGCCCAAGAGGAGAAGCCCTCCAAGAAGAGAGAAAGACAGGAAGAAGTACGGTAGGATAGGGGGCGAATGATGGCTAGGACAAGAGAAAGACGAGCTGACAGGCGCTTTAAACCCACTACAGGGAGGTTCACAAGCTTCACCCCACTAATAGCCCCGATTGACCAAGTCTTGTTGCAGATCAAAGATGAAGGAGCCCTAACATTTTTGGGCAATCTGAAAGGAGACCCCAAAAAAGGGTCTAGGGACAAGTATTGCCGCTTCCACTGAGACCACAGCATGACACGGCTGACTGCTACGACTTGAAGCAACAGATAGAAGCTCTCATCAGATAAGGGAAGTTGCAAAGGTTTGTCAATAAAAAGAGAGTGGACCCACCGCAAGAGCAGGTTCCCCAACGGGAAAATGAGCTTCCAAGGCTGGCAATAGGAGACATAAGAATGATTGTGGGAGGCACTACGACCTCTAGTTCATCAAGAAAAGTTTGGAAGACTTTCCTCAGGATGGTTCAGAATATCCAGCTAACGGGCTTCGTCCCAAAGATGGCGCGGATCAACAACCTGGTCATCAAATTCTCAGAAGAAGACGCACGGCGTCTACACCACCCTCATGACAATGCGCTTGTTGTCAACATACGGGTCGGAGACTACAATACACATCGGGTCCTGGTCGATAACACACGCTCTGCCGACATCCTCTACTACCCAGTATTCCAGTACTTGAGAATTGACAAGGAACGGCTGGTCCCAACTAATGCACCACTTGTGGGTTTCGGAGGAATTAAAGTATACCCCCTCGGTGCAGTTACCCTACCAGACATGGTTGGTGATTATCCTCAACAAATCACCAAAGATGTTACCTTTCTTGTTGTTGACTGCTCGTCCGCTTATAATGCCATCCTCGGATGACCAACCTTTAACTCGTGGAAGGCCGTAATTTCAACCTACCACTTGATGATCAAGTTCTCTACTGAGTATGGAGTAGGAGAAGTACATGGAGATCAGGTCATTGCACGACAATGTTACATATCGATGATGGAGATGGAAGACCATGTGCAGACAATGAGCATTGAAGTACAACGGACGGTGGTAGAGCCCATCGAAAGATTTAAAGAAATGCCCTTCAACGACTCCAGGACAGATCAAACAGCGCGGATCGGCACCCTCGCCAACTCAACGATCTGCCAGGCACTTATGTTGGAATTTACCCTTTAGTTATGGTGCATAGGTTGAATGTGTCACCCACTTTTACACTGGTCCGCTAGAAGAAATGGGTATTCACCAAAGAACGAGACCAAGCTACTGCGGAAGAGGTCCGCAAATTGCAAGAGGCAGGCTTAATCAGGGAAGTCTACTACCCCAATTGGCTTGCGAATGTGGTGATGGTAAAGAAAGCCAATGAGAAGTGGAGGATGTGCGTAGACTTCACAGACCTGAACAAAGCATGCCCGAAGGATAGCTACCCCCTCCCACGAGTTGACATTCTAATAGACTCTACGGCTCAACACCAGTTGCTGAGCTTTATGGATGCCTTTTCAGGTTATAACCAAATGGACGAGGCAGACTAGGAAAAGACTTCATTCGTTACTAGCCAATGCCTTTTCTGTTACAAAGTGATGCCGTTCGGCCTTAAGAACGTGGGCGCGAAATATCATAGGCTCATGAACAAGATGTTCGCACATTAGATTGGAAGAAATGTTCAAGTATAGGTAGACGATATGCTAGTAAAGAGCCGAAGAGAGGACGATCATTTGGAGGATCTCAGGGAAACTTTTGACACCTTTCGCTCTTACAACATGAAGCTTAACTCCGGCAAGTGTGCATTCAGAGTGATGGTAGGAAAGTTCCTAGGGGTCATGGTGTCCTAAAGAGGTATCGAGGCCAATCCGGACAAAATTTGGGCCATATTGGAGATGACACCTCCAAAGAATGTGAAAGAAGTACAGAGCTTCAATGGCAAGATAGATGCTTTAAACAGGTTCGTGGCAAGAGCAACGGATAAGTTCCTGCCTTTCTTTCGCACACTGAAGAAGACCTTTGAGTGGATGGTTGAGTGTCAGCAGGCATTTGAGAACTTGAAGGCCTACCTCTCTTCCCCATCGTTTCTGAGCCCCTCGAAACTAGGGGAAGAACTATTCCTCTATTTGGCTGTATCCCCAGCCGCTGTTAGTGCAGCCTTGGTTAGAGAAGTAGATAAGGTGCAAAAGCTCGTATACTATACCAGCCGGGCACTCCATGGTGCAGAAGAGAGATATCCACTGATGGAAAAGCTTGCCTTCACTTTGATTATAGCGGCACACAAACTCAAATAGTATTTCCAAGCCCATATAATAGTCGTCTTGATTGACAAACCTCTACGGCGAGCATTGAACAATCCTAAAGCCACCAGACGAATGGCGCTATGGGCAGTTGAGTTAAGCGAATTCGACGTGCAGTACCGCCTACGTACTGCCATTAAGGGACAAGTGGACGCTAACTAGGAGTGTACAAACTATCATTGGAGCCGACAACACTGACTGGCACCGGCCCTCCCGCACCGCCATTGGCACCAATCGACAGAGCTGATGCCGGCGATCAGAACACGAATGGAGCTCTGATGCCAATGCAGTGAGGACATCGGAAACTCATAGCATGCACTGAGTAGAGCCAAATCGAACCGATACAAACAGACATAGAAAAATATTTTAGGTGTGTATCCATTTTAAATTTTTTTACTAAAATGTCGTCGTATTGGGTTATTATTATAAAAAAAAAAAAAACACAAAACGACACCGTTTTATGTAGGTTTTCAGACATACCTCACTATAAATTCACTCTATTCACACCTGGGGACCCTTAACTCTCTCTCTCGCTCTCGCTCCAATCGCCTCTAGCCTCTCGCGATCTTGCCGGCCTGAGTCGTGCCTCACAACAACAGCAGCTCCCTGCAGTAAACCACGATAAGCCATCAGCCCCTTTCTTTTGGTTTTAATGGAAACGGAGTAGGAGAGATTGTGTTTGGCTGTTTGTAGTTGTAAGTACTAAGATTGGACAAAGGCGTGCGTATGAGTGTGAGTTGTGTTATTCAGTAAGGAAGTTGTGAGTTAGAGATGGAGATTGGAGAGTGTAGAAAGCGTAGTTTTATAATGCTTAGTTAATTTATTTTGTTAGTTTTTAGTTATTTATTTATTTAGTTAGTTGACTCAGTTTAGTTAATTTATTTAGTTAGTTTTTAGTTATTTATTTATTTAGTCAGTTGACTCAATTTAGTTAATTTATTTAGTTAGTTTTTAGTTATTTATTTATTTAGTCAATTGACTCAGTCTACTAAGTAGTAAGCACTAACATTTTTTTTTTCTTCAGCATTTTAATTTTTGAGGGAGACAAGATTGAGGGAGTTCATGCTTTCAATCCTTCACCGAGAGGTAATCACTAAACACTCACTATATTCAACATTATGATTTTAAATTTTTAGTAGTTAGTAACAATTGCTTTAATTTTATATATAATTATATATAAAATAAAAGCTAATTCTCTAGTTCTGAATTGTTGTTAATATTAGTGACATGAATTGTTAAGTAATGATTAATGATTGTTAGTCTGTTATTATTGCCTTGTTGTAACTAAACTGATTAGTTATTGCTATTATTAAATCTGGTTGTGACATTCATTGATTGAGAGTCAGCTACTTGAAACTACATTTGCTAGAAAAATTATAATTTGATATTGTTGTGGAAACTTTGTTTTTTGTTGTTTGAAAATTTTTTTATTAGATGGATGTCGATGCTCTACTTGGATTTGGTGCACCTGGGGACCCTAACTCACCTCTTCCTAGTCCTGGTAGTGCTAACCCTAACCCACTTGAACCTGCAGCACCAATTGGACTTGGTGCATCACTTCCCCCACTATCACCTAAACAAGGTGATAAGGACTCGTCTATAGTATGGCAACACTTCATTAAGTTGGCTGGTTTTGATCCCAAAAATCCTAGATCTCAATGCAAGTATTGTGAAATTAATATAAATGTCATGGTAAGAAAAATGGTACTTCGGGCATGTTGCAACACATGAAGGTGTGTAAGAAGTGGCCTTTTTCCCGTGATGATAAGCAAAAAACTTCGTCTTTCTAAGCGAAGAGAGAAGGGGAAAGTGGTTCAAATGTGTTAGTGGTTGTAACCTATAGTGGAGAGAGGATAAGCTTGGCGTTGGCAAGGATGATCATCATTGATGAATTGCCTTTTAAATTTGTGGAACGTCAAGACTTTCAAGAATTTATGGAAATAGTTGAGCCTAGGTTTCCTATTCCCGATCGCACTACCATTGCAAGGGCTTGTATGAAGATTTATTCTAGTGAGGTAGAGGGACTTTTGTTGGGCAACGAGTTTGTGTGACAACGGATACTTGGACATCCATAAAAAATTTGAACTACATGGTAGTCACGGCACACTTCATTGATGGGGATTGGACTTACCAAAAGAAAATCTTGAACTTTTTTCCTATAGCTAATCACAAAGGGGACACCATAGGTAGAGTGGTTGAGTCATGTTTGTTGAAGTGGGATATAGACCGTTTGTTTACAATCACCGTGGACAATGCTAGTTTTAATGATGTGGTAATTGATTATGTGAAAAAGAAAACAAAAGAAAGTGATAGTAGCATATTGGGTGGGGAGTTCATGCATATGTGTTGTTGTGCGCATATCTTGAATTTGATAGTGCAAAGTGAGTTGAAATCCATTCATGAATCAATTGCCAAAATTAAAAATGCGGTGCGATATGTGAGTGCCTCTCCCGCAAGGTTTGAGAAGTTTCAAGAATGTGTTGAAAATGAGAAAATCAAAGCCAAATGTTTGTTCTCCCTTAATGTGCCAACAATGTGGAATTCCACTTATCTCATGTTAGATTGTGCTTTGAAATTTGTGAGACTATTTGATAGGTTGGAAGAGGAGGATGGACATTACAAACTTTATTTTTGTGAATCAGATGGGAATGGGAAAAAGCCCATTGGTCCTCCTAACTATCTTGATTGGGAAAATGTCAAGACTTTTGTGAAATTTCTTGGCATATTTTAGATTTTTTGGGTCCTTATTTGTCACTTCTAATACATACTTCTATGAGCTAATTAGCATTGAAGATCAATTGCAAAAGTTGTGTAGTGTTGATAGGGATCCACTTTTGAAGAGTATGGCGGTAGAGTTGAAAAAAAAATATGATAAGTATTAGGGAAGTATGGATAATATCAATTTGATGCTTTTTGTTGCTGTTGTTCTTGACCCAAGGTATAGATTGAAGTATGTAAAGTTTTGGTTTAGGGAGTGGTATGGAAAGGACAAGGGGGATGCGATGAGCTCTAAAGTTCAGGATGCATTGAAGAGATTGTATGTGGAGAGAGTGGGTCAAAATGGAGCTTCGAGTTCTAGTGGTAGTGGTGCTTCATTGTCTAGGGACTCCAAGCCAAGTGTTGGCAATGCTTCATTGTCTGATCGCATTAAAAGTTATAATAATATGTTTAAGCAACACTTGGCGGACAAGGACAATGTGAAAAACAAATCTGAGTTGGATAGGTATTTGTTGGAATCTTCTGAGGACCCTGATGTGGAAGATTTTGACATCTTGATGTGGTGGAAAATGAATTCTTCTAGATACCGAATCCTTTCGAAAATTGCCCGTGATGTGTTGGCTATTCCTGTCTTTACAGTTGCATCCGAGTTTGCATTTAGTACAGGGGGCGTGTTTTGGATTTGTTTCGTAGTTCACTATCTCCTAATACAGTTGAAGCCCTTATTTATACCCAAAATTGGTTGAAGGATGCAAAGAAACAAAGACCAATAAAGTTTCGGGCGTGCATGGATAATTTGGAGGATATGGATGGTTTTAAGATTGACACTGATAAATATATGTTCATTTTGTTTGTTGTATATATCAATTTTTTATTTATTTGCTCAATGCTTACGAATCATTTTATTTTGAATGGGATTGTAGAAATTGCATCAGTTTGCCCAATACCTATGGAGGAGGATCCAAGCACCATTATGTTGGATGATGATGAGTGATGTGCTGCTCTTTACTTGGAGTTAGTTAGTAGTTAATATTATGTAAGTATACTTGCTATTCTCATTCATTTGTGTTAATTATAAATATTTTATTGTTCATAAACGTTTTATTGTTATTAATACGTGTTTATTTGTTTTGTTTAGTATTTTGTAGGAGTTCCAGAATGATGCATAGTGCACAGACTTAGTGGACAAAGGACTTACAAGAATTAGCATTCTTTTGCCTATATGCTAATTATATCTGTACATGTTATTAGTAGTTGACTTTTCACTAATGGTAGTTGTTTAGGTATTGGGTGGGATTATTATTGGGGATACAAGCAATTAGCATTCTTTTGCCTAAATACTAATTTAATTTGTATATCTTTCTTTTGGCATTTGTGGACAGTGACAAATGGTTCCGTAATACGTTATTAAGTGGATACATTAACGCTTATTGTTATTGACACTGACACATACAGTGATACTAATGATATTATATGCTACATGATAGTGTTTTGGGAGTTGAACTCTTATTGAGGCAATTTCAAAATATTTTCGCATGCTAAATGAAATGAAAAAATTTGGATCATTATGTGAACATATTTTTTGCACAGCTTTTAGAATTTGCTTTTGTGTGTTGGCTGGATGTAGAAAAATATTATTTGGCATTTTTTTTTAATTTGACTTTTCTTTTGCTTCTGTTTTATGTTTGACTAGGTTGGCACAGGTTTCATGAATTATTTGGCACATGTTTCTTGAATAGGTTGATATATTGATATTGGGCTTGAAAGCCCAATTTTTTTATTATTAAAAAAATAGTTTTTTTAAATATTTCAAACCGACCAAACCGATTAAACCACACCGCAAAAAACTGCATCGCTATAGGTTGAAAAACTGACCCTAGGTGGTGTGCATTGGTTCCAATTATGAAAAAACCAATCTCTATTGGTTCGGTAATAAATTTGGAAAAAAACCGCCTTTACCGAACTGCGCACACCCCTATCGTTGACTTCTTTGCGGAGTTCACTAATTCAGAGGGCCAAGGGGCAGAAGAATGTCCTCAGTGGAGTATATACAAGGACGGGTCATCCAATAGACAGGCTTGCGGAGTGGGTATTGTACTTCATTCTCCAGAAGGTGATGAGATTGAATGCATGGTTTGCCTTGACTCTCCTACAACTAACAATGAAGCATATAATATGAAACTCTAGTAGCAGGACTAGACCTTGCTAAAGCAGCAGGAGCCATGAGTGCGGTTATTCACTGCGACTCGCAAGTCATCGCCAACCAAGTAAACGATGATTAACAGTGTAGGGGCGAAAGAATGAAGAAAGACCTGGAGCAGGTGAAGAAAAAGACGGATGACTTGCAGGCTAAGATTGTGCAGATCCCGAAAGGAGAAGACAAGCAAGATGACTGTCTTGCTAAGGTTGCATCGGAAGATCACACGATTATCCCTGCCAATGTACTCTCTTTTGTTCAGCTTTCACCATTAATTGATATCACCGACGTGTAGGAGATAAACTCCGAAAGCAACTGGACCACGCCAATAGTCTCTTACTTAAAAGATGGCACAACACCAGACATGAGGAAGCTGAAAGTCCAATCAACATGATTCATTCTGATAAAGGATATCTTATACAAGAGAGCCTTCTTGCGCTCGTATCTAAGATGTTTAAGCCCCGAAGAAGCAGACTACGTCATGAGAGAAGTATATGAAGGGATCTGTGGAAATCACTCAGGGTTGCAATCGTTAGTACACAAGCTGAACGGAGTAGGATACTACTGGCCCACTATGCAGAAGGATGCCTAGGTATATGTCAAAGCTTGCAACAAGTGTCAGAGATTTAGTAACCTCATAAGGCGATTGATAGAGGAACTCACATCAATGATGACCTCATGGTCGTTTGCTCAATGGGGTTTGGATATTATGGGCCCCTTCCTAACAGCAGTTAGACAGTTGAAGTTCCTAGTAGTTGGTTTTGATTACTTCACCAAATGGGTAGAGGTAGAAGCCCTGGCTACCATCACGGAGGAGAATGTGCGTAACTTCGTATGGAAAAACATTATCTGCAGGTACGGAATACCTAGAGTCTTAGTCTTAGACAGCGGGAAGCAGTTCGACAACGACTTTTTCAGGGACTTTTGCTCACAGCTGGGAATCAAGAACCACTATTCCTCCCTCGCCCACCCTCAAACCAAGAGACAAGTTGAAGTCACAAACCGATCCTTGCTTAAAATCATCAAGACTCGGCTCGAGGGGGCAAAGGGTATATGGCCAGAAGAGCTGCCAAGCGTGCTATGGGCATACAGGACGACAGCCAGAACACCCACGGGAGAAACACCGTTCTGGCTAGCACACGGAAGCGAAGCAGTTATCCCAGCTGAGGTTAGACTCATAAGCTACAGGGTGGACAATCACAATGAAAGGAGGAACGACGAGGCTATGCGTTTACAACTCGATCTAATAGACGAGGTTAGGGCAACAGCTGAGCAAAGGCTTACACGATATCAGGACCTCATGGCCAAGCACTATAACTCCAGGGTCAAACACAGGGACTTCAAGGTCAGGGACCTGGTTTTAAGAAAGGTGATGGACATTACTAGGGATACCACTTAAGGAAAACTCGGGCCCAACTAGGAGGGCCCTTATAGAATCACTTCATAGTTGAGGAAAGGCACCCACCATCAGGAGAGGCTAGACGGATAGAAGTTGCACCATCCATGGAACATCGAGCATCTCAAGAATAGTACCAGTAGATGACAGCCGAAAGAACAACGCTCCTAGTTTATTTCCTTAGTTAATTTGACACTCCTCATTTTTCAGTTTATTTCCTAAGTTAAATTTTGCTACAATGCTTTTTAAGCCCAAAGGGCAGGTCTTTTCCTTTAAAGAACAATCTTTCTACTTATGCATACGTTTACCATAATAAAAGTTTATTCAGATATGACTTGTACATCTCTCTTTCCACTTTCGTTATTAAGTCCTCTAGGGGATGTACTTATCTAAAAAGTCCATGAAGTGGACGAATCCATCCTATGTGGGTGAAAATTACAAAGTCCACGAATGGACAAGTTTATTAAGTCCATAAAGTGGACAAATTTATATGAAGTCCACAACGTGGACAAGTTCAATACAAGGTCCACACAAATGGACGAATCCAATATTAAGTCCACAAGTGGACGAGTTCATTGTTTAACCTACAACTGGACAGATTCGTCTAAAAGGATGATCTGAATAGTCCATATAATGGACCTACTTAAATACAAAATAAAGTCCATAACAGGACAGATTCATCCAAAGGGATGATTTGAAAAGTAGCCCATGATAGGACGAGTTCATCCAATAGGATGACAAGCATACCCACACAGTGAACAGATTCAACAACACGTTGAATCAAGACCGCAAGTCCCTAAATTGTACGGGTTCATCCAAGAGAATGATAGTTTTAAGGTCCTCTGAGTGGACGGGTTCAACAATCCGATGGATTAAAATCACATTCACACTGTGGACGGGTTCATCCAAGTGGACAATTGTTATAGGGCCCACAAAGTTGACGAGATCAGCATCATGTTGATTTAAGATTACAAGTCTACATACTAGACGGGTTCATATATGAACACAATCATCATGAATTCCGTAAACTGGACGGGTTTAACGGCACGTTAAAATTCCCAGTCGTAAATTGGACGGACTCAACAACACGGATTCATCCTAAAATGACATATATATGGATTCATCCACAAACACAAACGGATTTGATGAACTAAAATCTTGAAGCGACCGATACTTTGCATGAACAATATCATAAGAGATAAAAAGAGATATCTACATACAAAAGAAGAAGCAACGAATAACTAAAGTTTATAAATAAAAAGCCACAAAAGGGCAAGTATTTCAAATTTCATGGTGGAAGGGTAAAATACAATTAAAAAAAAAAAAAAAACTACTGTTGGACATGGGAATTTTCTTCATTCCTCTCTTCCACAATTTGCACATCTTTAGGTTGACAGGTACCAGCTTTAACAGTTTGGATTTGACCTTCAATAAAGGCAGATTCATCGTCACCATGAGGATCGTCTACAAGGGCATCGTCACCAAATAGTTGATCTGTGCTCTCGAAGTAGACGGGCAGGACTGAGGTTTGGGCCTGGTTGTCGATAGTGATATGTGATAAGTTCAAGTTCGGATAAGAGGCTTTGACTTGACGGAGGCAGTCATCAAAGCCCTCAGCAAATGAGCTTCCAAGCTCTGAAAGAAGGGCGTTGGAGTCATGATACTCGAGTATCGCCTCCTCCTTCGCCTGACAGAGCCGGTCATTAGTGTCACCAATTTCTTTCTCTTTGTCCGCCAATACTTGCTTCAACAATTTCGTCTACTTCTTGAGCACGCTTCTTACTTCCTTGGACAAAGCAAGCTTCTTCTCCTGGATCGTCTTCTAGGCCTTCAGCTCCGCAAGCTTGTCCTCCGTAGATCTCACCTTTGCCCTGAGACGGTCCAGAGACGTCTCGTGGTTCAGGCAACGCCCCATTAACCCCTTCATCATCAACATTGCCTAGAAGCAAAAGGGTTAGTAATGGGGTAAGTAGAAGGGAATAAATAGAAAAGAGGACAGATATAGCTACTTGAGCAATGCTGAAGAGCCCCATCTCCCCCTTGCCTTCGTTGCGTGGTTGCTCAGGTCCTTGTGGTCATCGGTTGTAATGATGGACGAGAGCTGCTCCAACGCATACTTGGAGTCCTCATGAAGGAGGATGGGTGGTTTTTCAGATACAGGGACTTAGCCTATCATAAGCCCCTTTTCCCTTCCGCGGCCAAGAGAAGGGATCGTCTTTTTAGCTTCAGCTTTCAACCCCACAACAGACTCGGGGACAGTCTTTGGCTTCTTTGGCTGACGGTCAAACTTTTCTTGCTGCTTCCTCTTGGTAGACGGGTTGGCTGTACCCATCCCAGCAGGGGTCTGACTCTCCTGTTTTTTCTTCAAACCAGCTTGCTGCTTGATAAAGGCCCTCCTTTTGCTGACTTCCATTTCTGTATGAAGGAGGATGGATATGTGAAAAAAAAAAAAAAAAAAAAGGAGAAAAGAAAAAACCAAGTATTTGGTGACGGAATTACGTTCTCAAACTTGACGGTCGTACCTACGAGCAGAAGCTGTGGGTTTCGGTTCGTCGCAGTACCAAAAAAGGATATCTAAATTAAATAACTTTGCCCATGTCCTCTCCAATAGCTTGGTTTTGTGGAAAATTTTCTCTAAGAAGCTCCATTGCTCAAGTGAAACTTGCGGACGGTCTCGAGCTGCAAAAAGAAAGAGAGACAGTTAAAGTGACAACTAGTTAAAACAATCAAGTCTAAATATAGATGGATGCATACCGGACGGGAGCATTATGCCCCATGTTGTGTCGACGGGAATAAACTCAATGCCACTAGCGTGACACATCCACTCGTCATCTTCCATGAAAAAATACCGACTCTTTCAATTTTTGTTGGAGTTGGGAGTATCACACACGAGCCTCAACAACGGGCTTTTGGGCACAAAGCTATACATGCCCTTTAACTTGGTAATCTTAGCTAGACAGTAACAATGAAAGAATTCTTCCACTGTCAACCTCCATGCTCCATCAGACATTGCCCCATACAAGACTTCCACACCGAGGAAAACCCTCCAGGCGTTTGGGGAGATTTGGGTGACGGCCTGACTTAGATATTGAAGGAGACAACAGTGGAGAGTACTTAGGAGGAATCTGAGCCCTGCCTTCTGCATCTGCTTATAAACCCCGATACCTTCAACCCCCTCGTAGTAACATTTCTCTAATATGTAGGGTAGACAGAGTGGTATGTTGATGGGTATTTGGCACTTCCCCCTAAGAGTTTGAAGTGAGATTCTTTGATTATGGATCTAAAATCGTTAACCATCCATAGGGGTAACATTATGAACTCCCTAGATTTGTCAGGGCCTATGACGGATTGGATGTCCACGTCCATATCCTCATCCCTTATGGAAGGTGAGGTGCCTAACGGATCCCTTTCTTCACTCGAGGTGCCAGGGTTGTTATGACCTGATGAGACCACCTTTTCCTAGCCCGCCTCCTTGCGGACACACGATTGGTTACTGGACGCACTAGACATCTGTCACCTACACGTGACGGGTAAAACCTAAGACACTGACGGATTTACATGGACGACGGGTCTGTAATGATATAACGTAGGGTGAAGGACACTTATTGTTTGAAGTGAGTGCTTGGAAAGTGTAGATGATGGATGCGCTAAGAAGATGGTAGGCTTGTTTAAGTATGATGGTAGCGCTCTGATCATAAATTTGTTGCGAAGAGTAAAGAATGAGAGGAAAGGAAGCAAGTTTATATAAAGGGAACGGCACGGAAAACGAAGGGACGCTTCGTTCTAAGAGATCAACCACTGAAAAAGCGACACATGCCCCTATAGCATTAATGACCCTAGGCCAGCATGTTAAGCTTGGTGTGTTTCTCAGAAGGCAAATTAAACCGTCACTCTATGTGTCCGTCAACACAAAGGTCACAGACCAATGGAGTGATGGGGAAGCTGAAGAGGGTAAAATTATGAACATGACGGATCCATCTAAATGAACATAACGGTGCTAGAATAGTGTGTTAATAGTGGACGGATACAAGATGCACAAGTGCAATATAGATGGATCTCAAGGTCACGTGGCATCCACATGGTTTAAGTGACCTACAAGTAGTCCTAAATGGAACCTAATATGGGTAGAATCCTAACATGAGAAAGATCCCACAATATACACTCATTAATGATGATCTTCTCCATAGGAAAAGACTTCCCCCGCAAGAAACGAAGGTCAGTTCTACGCTACTATAAAAACCCAAAATCTTTCAGAACACAAGGTACGCATAATTTCCGTCACTCTAGCACTTTTGAGTTTTAAGCATTTTCTGACTTAACCTTTGGAAGGTTTTTGGCTAGTATCACACTGAGACTTTCCTAAGGTCTTCTTATTTTGTGTTGCGCAGATTGTTTGGAGCACATGGAGATCTTGTAGCTTATGGCTTGTTTGGAAGTTTAGAGAGGGAGGAGAGTAGAGGGGAGTAGAGGGAAGGAGAGTAGTGGGGAGGAGAGTAGAGGGGAATGAATCCCCTCTACATTGTTTGGATGTTTTTAAAATTAGAGAGGGAGAAAGGAGTAATTAGCCCTTTAGAAAGGGTAATTTCGTTAATTTAGAAAGGGTAAATTAGAAAATTCATTTGACCAATAACTTATCTACTCTACTCTCCCTCCAAATCTCTCCAATTTGGAGGAATTAAAAATGAGGGGTTAGAGGTAGTTGAAACCCCTCCAAACCCCTCCAAATCCCTCTCCCTCCTTCCTTAAAAAACTTCCAAACAAGGTAATTGAATTACTCTCCCTCCCTCTACTTTACTCCCCCTCATTTTTTTAACTCCCAAACATGCTATTAGTGACGATCTTTCGGTATTATCTGTGTGGATAAAAAAATGTATAATATTATTGTTTAAAAACTAAAAATAAGTTGTTTTAATAACAAAACCATTGGCGACATGTTTTACGAGAAAGTCAGAAGAATTCATCAAAAAATTGAGTGCACGCCGCGCTAATTTATAAGCCGTACTGGCTAAGTCACCAAAATCCAAGTGTCCACCTCGCCTCCATTTCTCATTTCGTGTCAATTTCGCAACATTTTCCTTATTTATCACAAAGTGCGCGCACTGCGCACCCCAGCGCACTATAGCAAAATCCAGAGACCCCTCTGCTACACTAAACTAACACCCACTCCTCTCCTCCGATTGAAAGTTCGTTGAAACTTGTACCCCGGGACTCCGTTTTCCGTTAATATCCCCCAAAAATTAAACCATGATTAGCACGGTAATTACGAATCTGCCACCACCCTCACCACCTTATTGAATTTTTTTTCTTTCTGTTTTTGTTTTCATTTCAAACTCAGTTTTTTTTTTTTTTTTTTTTTTTTTTTTTTGAATTTTGCAAAATCTCACTCTCATGGAGCAGAATAGAACTCTATCGGGCTCATCGCAAAGCCCTAGATCTCCGTCTTCGCAACCACCCTACCTATCGGTTTCGGTTTCTGATCCTGTCAAATTAGGCAATGGCGTCCAAGCCTATATCTCCTACCGAGTCATCACCAAGGTAAATTCTCGCAAATTTGAGCTAATTCATGCTTTTTTTTGAACCAACACATTTAAGTTATTGGATTGGGATTAGGGTTAGGGTTTAATCGCTGGATTTTCGTGGTTACTACTCTTGAGCTGTTTGTGCTCAATTTTGAATCTAGGATAATTAAGAAGAGATATATTTAGATTGATTTTGATTTTCTATATTTGTTGTTATAGGAAATGGGTTGATTTATTGAGGTAATGGAAAATTTTCCAAATACTAGATCATGGAAATTTGGTTTAGAGTGTTTGATCAAGGTCGTGGAGAAATGCTATGGTTAGGTTTCTTGAAGGCTATAAGAAATGGGTTAGGAATAAGAATTTTTTACCGTTGGTGGCTGAATTGGTGCCATGCAGATTAAACTGTGGAGTTAGAAAGCATTAAACTTTATTGGGAAAAATTAATGGATGCGGGCAATGGTTTAGTAACTATTTTAACAAAATTTTTTATTGGAAAAGAAAAAAAAAACAGTCGATTTTTTTGACAGATTTTTTTATATTTTCTATGAAAGTGGTATTAAGACTTTCTTAAAAGTACAAAACTTAGGTACAATATTTTAGGTTCTGTTTTTTAGGTTCCCTGCTTAAGATTGAGCCATGTGGTTACTTATCAAGAAAATACACTTTCATCTCAGGAGAAAAAATTCACATGGTAGAATTTTAAGAGGAAAACCTAAAGAATACCACTTAAGTATTGTACTTAAGTCTTGAGCTGCTTAAAATGGTCAATTAATAAATGCATTAAGAGTACCTGTTAACCAGACCCAACTTTATTTATGCATAACTTGAAATTTTATGTACATTTTGGAGGATAAGAAGTGGTGGATGTGTTTATGTTTCCATTTAAATTTCAGAAATGCTATGGGATTTTTCAAGTGTGCCTTGTGATAAAAATTCTAAGAATAGAGCTAGAGCATATGTTGAATGGCGGCGGATTGACAACCGAGCGTGTTACTAGTGTACTTGCATGCTACAAATTTTTGATTTTGTGGCCACTGTCATTGTAATCTTCTTGAGTTTAACATCTGGATTTGAATATTATGAAGATGTAAAGTGAACAAGTTATGTCGTGTTACTGGCCAATGGGCTCTTGTTCAAATGGCATCTCCTTACCTTGTAAGAGCAAGATGAGGGTGAGATCATGGGTTCAAGACCCAATGGGCGTGTCTATAACTTACCAATAGAAAACATTAAAACTTTATGCTATGTTATGGTTTGAATGTTGGAAGATATTGTTTTGGCAGACAAATTTTCCTGAATACCAAGGGCCAGAGAAGATTGTCATTCGACGTTATAGTGATTTTATTTGGTTACGTGATCGTCTTTTTGAGAAGTACAAAGGCATTTTTATCCCTCCTCTTCCAGAGAAAAGTGCTGTAGGTAACGAGCTTACCGTCTCCTCTTGTCTTTTACACTTCATCTTCTTCTAAAACTAGAAAATGCCATGAATATATTTGCATGGTAATAATTACTTTCAGGGCTGAAGTTTACTTCATATATAAAAATGTGGTTGATTCAGGGGAAAAAAAGTGGTTGAAGATATCTTGGCAATTGGTTGAAATTACCAATCAAGCATTGAGGCAATGCCTGGATGGTTGGACATTTTTATTGCAATTTCTGTCTGTACCATTGAATTGCTTACATTTGGGTGATATATGTGGCTGAAATATTTGCTTTGTGAGCAGTTAACCTTGTTTTATTTTTTCCCAAAGTGAGGGAGGAGAAGTTAAAGAAATGTAAAATAATTTTTCAGCAGTAATATATGTATTTAAGGGGCTTTATTGATCCCCTGGGGGCCCTGCCTTTTTTTTTTTTTTTAAGTAGCTAGAAAATGAGAGCTCACATGGGTTGAAACATACATGAGTGCTATGTAGCCTATTCATGGATGGGGATTGACCCTGAGATTTGTCGGCTGAAGAGGGCTATTGAGTTATATCCACGAATTTCATGCTTAAGTTTTGGCCATCAAGCCATCAAGGTGGCTGAGATCTGTCATGAGTAAATTTTGCATGACCAAATTATACATTTCACTGTGATTGCCAAATGTTTGAGGAAGTTTGTTTATACTTAGGACTGGTTGCAGCCATGCGACATATTTTGTGATGGATGTTTTTGTGTAGACTTATACTACCTCTATGGGTTAAGGCATTTGTAATGGGTGGAATCATGAATAATTCTTTATATGTTGATTCTTGTTCAGGTGCTTGGAATTCCTCTTAATTGCCTTCCTTGTCATAGTCAATTGTGGATGTCTCTTCTGTGGTTTTGCATTATTTTCTACTCGCTTTTGTCTGATGCACATTTACACTTAAACAAAATTTAATTGCATTTCAGAAATTAGTGTCACATTGCTATTGCTTGGGTTCATATATCAATCAGTATCTTTTTTGGATAAATGAGCTTCATATGTCCAATGCTTAACATGCATGTCATGTCCAAACATGGATTTAGCTTATACATCTCTGTTGAAAGTGCAATAACCTTCTCTGATAGTGTTGCTGTCTGTGCTGATATAGATTCAATTTTGGCTTTGTCTATGACATTATTAGTTTATTCTTGAATTGAGACAAAAGATGTTGCAGTATGATTGTTTATGAAGCATTCTGAAATTTGATTTTGACCAACATCAGATTCTCTTTTACAGAGAAGTTTCGTTTCAGTGCTGAATTCATTGAGATGAGGCGTCAAGCATTGGATATATTTGTTAATCGTATAGCTTCACATCATGCACTTCAACAAAGTGAGGATCTGAGAACCTTCTTGCAGGCAGATGAAGAGGTGACGTTTTTGAGTCTGATGCTTTGAGTTGTACGGTTCTGTCCTTTGCTATCCTAATATTTAGTTAATTCTGTCCAATCTTCCTGCCTATGAGTTGGACAAATCGTGCTTGTGGACTTAACAGACGCACACATTACTTATATAAAAAAAAAAAAAAAATCTGACACACATTCAGTGGAAGAGCTAGGATTTTAGTTAGGGAGGATACGGTTAAAATAAAAGGAAAAATTAATTTTAAAATTTTTAATTAATATAAGTAGAAACTAATTAATTAATTAAACAAAAATTTGGATTAACATAAAAAATATAATGAAAATGTAAGTTCTATATATATATATATATATATATATCTTAGTTTTCTAAAAGGGGTGGGGTTGCCCCCCTCCTCCAGCAACCCCCTCTGGCTCCGCCCTGCTCACAGTGACACACTTTGACATCAATAGCCTAGATTATCTACTCTAGCATGTGGATGTAATAAAAGGAAAAAAACAATACTGGTCATCAAAAAAAAGAAAAAAGAAAATATATATATATATATATATCTTTCATGGTAAAGTCATTTTCCACAACTTTTTATCAGCTTGGTTACACAAGTTTTTTTCAATTTTGAATCGAAGGACATTAATACTGTTGGTACTGTAGTGCTGACATTGCCTTTTTACTGAAAGTTGTCCTAGGTGACGCTGCTAGGGACTGCATTAAAAGTCTTAGTTTCCCTATTATGCAAAACCACTAACTGGTTGTTTATCAATTAATCCCATACAATTCCACAATGTTATTAATCATAAAGGAATAAGAATCTATTTGTGAATATTTTTGTCAATGGCAGAGCGGCCAAAGATACAATGAAGAAAAAGAAGTTTAATAACACCAGAGAAAAGTAGAGGGAATGGTAGTTTGAAAATTTTATGTATTACATGAGAATATCTTCAGGAGCCTTGAGAGAATTCAATAATTCAATTCTGATGTGCGCTTCAACCCTAAGGCCTTAAATTCTACAAGTCTCAACAGGAAGGCTTAAAATTCTTTGCTAGAGGAGTCTGTATGAGAAGTGCTAGGTTATCAAAGGATTTAGTTCATCTAATAAGCTTTATGTGACATTTCTATGGATGAATTTAAAGTGCTAACCCTTTTTGGGTATGAGGCACTGGTGCTGCCCCATTGCTGGTGATGTTATATGGAATCCTATTGAATCCTTTTCCCAAATGACAAAAGCTTTATGTTTTTTGGTTATTTAAGCATTGCTGGAATGCCTCTTTTAGGAAGATTTTTCTTACTCAGTGATGATGGTAACCTAACTTATCCAAAAAAAAAAAATTGTTGATGAAAATTGTTGATGCTTGTACAGTTCTTCAAGATTACTTTTAACCCCCCCACCCCCTCTTTTGTTTTTGTTTTGTGGTATTTACTACTAATGCCCTTAGTTTATTTGTTTTTCATCTTTGTTCAGACAATGGAGAGGCTAAGAGCACATGAGACTAGTATTTTTAAGAAGAAGCCAGCAGATTTGATGCAAATGTTCAAGGTTAGATAAATTCTTTCATGTTCTTAAGATGTTTAACACTATCAGTATAATTCAACTCTAATGTAAATGTTATTACAATGTCATTAGGCATTTATGAACTTTACTTGATCATAACTTATTCCTCTTCTTCTACTCCCCCCCCCCCCCCCCCCCCCCCAATAATTTTCTTGCTTATAATGGACAAATGAAAGGATAAATCCACCAAACCCAGTACTGGAAGTTGTCACCAACCTCTGTCTAACATATTCACATAATACACACCATATTAATTTTTCTGGACAAGTTATCTTGGATCTAACAATCAGATTTAGATCTATGATGTAAAAATCCATGTGGTTGAATATTCTATCGAAAGCCTGCTCCTTGGTCTTGATCTAATTTGCATAATTTTTGTTGGGATTATTATCTGCTTTAAGTTTTCATGAATTCTGGGACAGAAAAGGGTTTTTTTTTTTTTTTTTTTTTTTTTTTCGAAGTAAAGGAAGAGTTGAAATCATGAAATGCAAGCACAAAATGCAGTCTTTTCTTCCCCTGTGCAATACTTTGGTTGTGTATTTATCTTCAATGCCTATCAGATTAAGTGAGCTACTTGAACTAGTATGCGATCCATGAGAAAGATGATCTGATCTAGCATTAACTCATCCTTCTGACAATCTGACAGGATGTACAGTCTAAAGTGAGTGATGTTGTTCTTGGGAAGGAAAAGCCAGTGGAGGAGTCAGATCCTGAATATGAGAAGCTAAAGCACTACATTTTTGAGCTTGAGAACCACTTGGCTGAAGCTCAAAAGCATGCATATCGGCTTGTAAAGAGGCACAGAGGTAATGAGGGTTATGAAATTTGCATATGAGTTTTAGATGCATTACCTGTTGGTGTTATTCTTTCAGGTTTTAACTTCATTCATTCTTGTTTTAGTGGGTATATGCAAATGACACTTGAGTTTTTATATTTGTTTCCTCAGAGTTGGGGCAATCTCTGTCAGATTTTGGGAAGGCAGTCAAACTTCTTGGTGCATGTGAAGGAAATTCTCTAGGAAGGGCATTTTCTGAGCTTGGGGCAAAATCAGAGACATTATCAGTTAAACTACAAAAGGAGGTAGGCTTTAATAAAAAATTCACCCTTTTTCTTTAAGCTAATTGTGCTTGTGTTGTTTGCATGCTTGCATCTGGTCGTGTATGTGATGTTAAAAGGTTGAGTTTGTCATGCAATATGAAGTTTATTTTCTTTGTATTAATTTGCAGGCACACCAACTCTTGATGAACTTTGAAGAACCCTTGAAAGATTACGTACGCGCTGTGCAATCTATTAAGGTGGATATTCTCTGTCATTAACAATGTTTGACCATATCATCCAACTGAAGATTGTAATTCTTAATTTGTCAAGATAATCCTCTTTCTTGTGTGTCCTGAAACAGGCAACTATAACAGAGAGGGCCAATGCCTTTAGACGACAATGTGAACTGACTGAAACAATCAAGTTGAAAGAGATTAATCTGTATGGTTTTGTTAATATCTCTATTAATTTGCTTTGCTTATGTCTGTATTTAAGTGGGCTCTTGATTACTTGTAATTTTTGCTAAACAGTAATAAACTCTCACTAATACGTTCTGATAAGGTGGGAGAAGCTGAGATGGAATATAATGAGGCAAGTCGGCTTTCAAGGCATTCTCTTTTTTACGTTTTAGGAATTTTTGTTATTTGACTAAATTGGTTTGATGATGCAGTTGAAGGCAGAGAGTGAGGAAGCAACAAGATTATTTGAGTCAATTGTGCGATTGATGAACGAAGAGCTAGTGCACTTTCAGGAACGAAAAACTTTAGATATGGGGATTGCTTTCAACGAATTTGCAAGAGGACAGGCACGTCTGGCAAATGGTATTGCCGATGCATGGCGAAGCCTTCTTCCTAAGCTCGAAGCTTGTTCCTCCTCTTAATGAAAGGACTCCAAAAGCAAGCAATTTAATTGTTCATGGTGGTTCTTAAGAAACACAGGAAAAGTACTTGTTCACTTGGGTGGTTCTTTGAAGTGGCAGGGGCAACTCTTGCTGTGTAAAACTCATCTTTCGTGAGCTGATTCCTCTTTTCTGGTGTTATACGAGATTGTGGTTATTCTCCATTTTATTACATGTAACAATTCAAAGCCAAATGGGAAACAGGGAAGCAGGTTAATCTTTTGAAACATCAATTACAGAGAAAACTCGAAAATCTTCGTGTTTATATCACACTTCCTGAGTATAAAATACTTTCAGCGAGTATTATTGCACTTTTTATTTTTATTTATTTTAATTTTATATTTTGTAAATTTTTGACATTCGTGGCTTCGTGCACTTAGAAAATTACTACAGTTGGTTATCCCAATCCCAAAAATCATTCTAAAGGGTTTTTCCTATAAAATTTCATCTGAAGGATCAAGTATCTAAACTCACTCCAAACGTATCTGTGATTGTGTTGGATATGATTGAATTGCTGCAATTTGCTAATCCATCATAGCCATCTAATTAATTATTAGCCAAATCAATCTAACGAAATGATTTATCTTTAGATAATGCATAAGATATAATGGCTAGGGATTAGGGGTGTGCAGCTAATCCCCAGCCAGTCAGTTTTTAAGAGTTGGTGGGTTGAATTGGATTGTCAAATTTATTTATTCATTATTTTCCCAAGACATCATAGCAATTTGTTTGCCAGTTAAAACTCTTGGCCGGCATGAAGCAAAAGTTATTTGAAACCTGAATGAACCGACTTTACTATACTTTACTCAGCTTATTATAAACACCATATAAAAAAAGCCTATCCATCTATCTTATCCTCTATAATTTCTTCAGACTTTACACAGACACACACTCTCTCTCTCTCTCTCTCTCTATTATCAGAACTCAGACAAATTCAGAAGCCATGGCCTCCTGCGCTGCCAGGCTACTCTTCCAACCGGCATGTGTCAACTCCCACGTGCCACTCTCCCCTTTAACTGTTTCTTCCCGCTCACCATTGCTCATCACTTGGGACAGAGACAAAGACATCATCAACAACCGGTTCCTCTTTAAGTTCAGCCAACGGAGTTTGACGTCAGTAGCCAAGTCTTCACCGGAAAGTGACGGCATTGTACCGGCCGACGAAGATGGTGTCTCTCTTGGGACTTTGAAATTGCCTTCCAATACTAACCTTCAGAGATTTGAGAGCTTGCTCTTCCAGGTACTCAACATAACACACACACACACACACACACACACATATAAATCTTTATTTATTTTAATTATGATCATATTCATAACTCATAACAGTGGGGCAACAGTCTTTGCCAAGGAGCTAATCTGCCACTACCCGTACCCTTGAAGGTAGGTTGTTTTATTATTATATTATTACTCTATTTCTTTCATTTCATTAGTTTTATTATTATTTCCAAAAAAAAAAAAAACTTATAGACGCAACAAATTTCACAACCCGTTAAGGTACATAAAATGTTAGCTGCCTTTCTGCGCTATACCTTAAAAGAATTAGTGAAGTTACATATTAGGATTCCTAGTATGTAGTCCAAATCGACCTAATGAACACCCACCCATGTTACAACTCATAGTCCAAATGTAGACAACTTGGGATATCACAATACAACCACTTAATGCGGTTGGCACTTTTTATTTATTTATTTTTGGAGAATCCAATGTTGTAGGCCCTTGGCCAATGCTTATCAGTATATGTGTTAATGTTAAAAAAATTATTTCATAGTGTTGTGAAAATTTGGTGAAGTTTAAGAAGCGGTGAAAAGGGTGGGTTTATTATTTGGGGCTTTGTGCGAGTGGGAATTAGTGTATTGCTTGAGAAGTGGTGAATTGGGGAAGTGAAGGAAAGCTGCCAAAAAAAAAACTGGTGGAATGCTCTTGAAATCAATGCTGGATTATCAATTATTATGTGATGGGTAACTTTGGAACAACTTAATTTTGCAGCATAGATCACATAGGGACCAATTAACTACGGGGTCCATACACTTTCTCACATGCTTTCCGTAGGTTTGATCTATCACCTGCCCATTTGTTAGTAAAACATGCTCAAGGTATTGAGAACTTTGTTTCTTGGATTGAAGAGAGTCCTTGTTTCTTAGAACATGCTTTCTCAACTAATGTAATTTCTTTTTGTTCATTTTAATGAAGTTTCAGTATTCCTATATAAAAAAAAGGGTATGAGGTCTAGTCCTTATCTTGCAGGACACATGTACAAGGTCTAGACCTTATATAGGGTTCTTAACCCATCATGTCTTGTTGTGATTGTAGTCAACTTGATAGAATCATTCTTGTTGGTAATGTTCATTTTAATGAATTTCTTGGTTATTTATTTGAGTCATGATGTGCTTGTTACTAGTGAGGTTGTTCAGACTAGAATAACATTGTGAAGTCATGATTTGCTTGTTGAATAGCTATCCTAAGTAGTCTTGATGGTGAATGGTGATGGGTTAATCTGCATTTTACTTATGCAGGTAGACAAAATTCCTGGTGGAGCTAGACTAGGTTTTATTACGATTGGTGATGGGAAGACTGAGGTACTCGTGTACATAGATTGCTTGGTTTTTCCAGCAACTGCTGATTCTGGTCCAGTTTTCCGAGCTATAAGAAATGGACCCTTAAAAGATCAGTCACCTCCTGGTGAGCCAAGAATCATGAGAAGTCTTCTGGAAGCCCTAAAGAAGTCTGTGGAAATCGCTAGAGTTTGAACAAGTATTTTTTGTGTGTTATATGTAATATTTTTTATTCCTAGTGTGTTAAATTTAATAATATAGATTCTGTTTTAATTATATCAACGTTTTCATGCATATATTGTACTTTAATGAAGCTTGGTTGTTGCAGAGATCTTAGTCCTTGTCTCATGTATATGCTTGCTGACCAATAGATCATCTAGGGTTTTGAATCTAAACGGATTACCTTAGGCTGTTAGTTTATTAAGAAGGTGATGTAAAATTGTTTATAAACAGCGTCAATCAGTATGAAGCATTTGCTATCTACATGCATGCTGGGACAAGAACGCTGGAAATTATGTGCTTTCTTATACTGTTTTGGGTTGTGTGCTTCTATATGCTGACAAGAGTATATCTGTTGCCTTTTGGATTTATGTGATTGTTCTCTTCTCATATAGCTTCCTATATTGCTGGTACAAGAATCATGGGAACAACATGAATCTTTTTGGGTTATAAGGGTTTATGGGATTCTATATTTATCTGCTGCTTTTTTAATTTTATTCTAATTGTTAATGAACAAATAAGAGGTATCTTGTCAAGGAGCATATTATTAGGTGATTCTTAGCATTTGTCTCATCTTCAAGCTTTGGTTCTTTCATCCTTAAACAATGTCTTATAGCTAGTTTATCAAAAAAAAAAAGAAAAAAAAAGAGACAAAATAGTATATTCAGTGACATCCATGCTGGCAATCTATTGAGCTATATTGCTATAAATATTCTAGAATCTTAAACTGAAATGCTCACACTACTCTTAACACTCGTTTTTAACGGGATATTTTAATTGGTGAAACACAAGAACTTGGTTCAAGAATCTTTTTTTTTTTGGATTTCGAAGAAAATGAAGATGCAAGAAGAGTTGGAAGGAAGGCTTGGTGATGGAGAAGAAGATGGTTATGATGCAGTTGTTGTGGGGTCTGGATATGGTGGTTCTGTTGCTGCTTGTCGGATGTCAATTGCAGGAATAAAGGCATGATTAATTGAGAAAGGCCGGAAATGGGAAGCTCAAGATTTCCCAACTGACAGCTTGAAGATCATGTCCACTACGAGGATGGAGAACCAGGATTTAGGCATCAGATTTGGCCCAAAAGATGCTCTATTCCAGGTTATTTTCTCTTGTTATGATGTTTTCTTTGATCCCAATTGTAAACACGAAAATGTGATACACAATAATGTTTTAGCATATGGATATTTGGAATCATTGACAACCATGAACAAAATATCATTTGAATCTGTTATTAGGAAAATCCCTCTCTACATTTGTGTAGATATTTTACTAATTAATTGATATAAATTGGTTGTCACCAAAAACACATTGAGCCTAGAGAAGCCAAAAAATGTAGTAGTCACATGAGTTGAAAACCTGGTTAAAATATTATTGGTTTCCTAACTGTAGGCTTCAGTATAAAATAATTTTTAATTGTTTGATGAAAATATAGGTTTATGAACAAAATGATTCTCTAGTAGCAGTGGCCTGTGGGCTTGGTGGTGGTTCACTTGTGAATGCCGGAGTGATGCTGCCAACCCCAGTTCATGCTAGAAGGAACCCAAAGTGGCCAAAGGAATGGGAAAGGGATTGGGATGATTGTGAAGCTTCAGCTGTTGCCATGCTAAGAACACAAAGTGTTCCTGTCAAGTTTCCTGCTGCCAAAGTCTTGGGAGAAATAGCTGACGGACAGATTGAAATATTTTTTGAGACTTCAGTGAAGCTAAGCATGAATTTTGATCTTGAAGAGTCAATGGCTAATTCAATGATGCCTCAAAAAATGGACAGCCACTTGGCCCGTGGAAACTGTCTTGCTGGGTGTCCTTATAATGCCAAAAGTTCTACTGACAAAAATTATCTAGTTTCAGCAATCCAGGCATATTTCCATCACTTCATATGTTAATAATTGCAAAACTATGTTTTCATTTACTTTGTTCAGGAATGTTCCATAGATATAATTTGCTTCTCAGATTTTCTGGCTGAAAGTCCAAAACCAAAATGATGGTAAAAGATTAGCACAGCATCATTTTGTTTAATCAATTATCTGACTCCTTTTTTGTAATTGCTTTGTATTTTCAAATGCTATATGAAATAAAGTAATATTTGTTGGGTTGTCAAAACAGGTTCTTACTTTCACTGTTAAAGTCAGAGTTTCTTTATGTTGCAGGCAGGATGTGATGTTAGAACAGAATGTCAAGTTCAGTATGTGGTTAAAAACTCATATTATACTTGCCAAGAAGAAGGCAGAAATAGCAGAAAGAGAAGATGGCATATTTACTTGGATGAGATTGACTATATAACCAGTGATTTTGTAGTCCTCTCAGGTAGAAAGCAGTAGCAGCAAATAGTTTGTACCTTTTTAGAAATTTTGTTTAAAACGAATATGTTAACAAGTTCCAATTATTTGCTTTCTGCAGCCGGAGTTTTTGGCACAACTGAGATACTTTTCCGGTCACAAATGAGAGGATTGAAACTTTCGGATGCACTTGGCTCTGGATTCAGCTGTAATGGAAATAATGTGGCTTATCTTGCTGGAAGCCCAGCACCCTTAAATTCTTTCGGATTAGACCGAAAGCAACTCTCAAAGATACCTTTTCAAGAATGGCCAGGGCCCTCCATCTCTTCATCTTACACATCTTCATTGGGTTCCACCATCCAGGTCTTGGAAGTTGGAACTTCTCCAGTAAAAATTCAATTCACTATTTTTCTAACTGTGGTGTTCCTTCATATAAACTTGTCGTGATAGGGTTTGATCATCAGATTTAGTAGATGATGAATCAGCTATAGTAGCACACAACACATCAAATTTATCCTGTGGGGAAACCAGATTATGAATGATATCTATATTTCGGCTTAGCAGATCCTTCTGGCATGCTGATTGCCTAGGAGGTGTTGAGTTTGGCTTGAATTATGATCCAATATGCTGGAAGAATCCCCACCCTCATGGAAGAATACAGCCAGTGTGAAATTAATGTATCTCAATCCGTACTCTATTGATAAATGGCATTAAAAATTAAGGTAGCTAGTAGGATCAGATAAGTATTTGAGTGGCTATGCAGTCTAGGTCTTTGCACTAAAAAATTTCTATAAACATACAATCTCAAAGTATCCAAACATGCTTGCATACATCGATGCATGAATGTAGAACTATAAACATTTTTTTTCATTGTGGACTCGCTGAATTTTTTCATTGGCGCAGAGTGCTGTACTTCCAACAGCTTATCCTCACCTACTGTTTAAAGGGATCACAACTTACAGTTGGCCAACTGGCTACTGGTTCTTGCATGGGATTATTGATAAGATAAGACATGTTATAGGTTTGAAAGCAAGTCAAGCTATTGTTCTTAATGCAATGGGATATGATGACAGTGACGGGAAAATTATGTTGGACAAGGACATGAACAAAATTTGCTTTAGTCCACCCCATGATCCTTTACTCCCAAAGAAAATCAAAGCTTTTCAAAAACTAAGTAAGAAATTAGGAGGAATCCTCTTCTTATCAAGGTACCGAAGCACATCGGTCCATCTTCTAGGTGGGTGCAATGCATCATCTGATCCTTCATATGGTGTTTGCAACTCCAGTGGTCAGGTATTTGATCCAGAGTCTTCAGTCATGGTGCACCCAGGCCTCTATATCTGTGATTCTTCTCTGATCCCATGTTCTGTTGGCATAAATCCATCTCTTTACTATTGCAACTGCAGCTGAGTATGTAAGTAGGCACCTTGTACAGGATGTTCTCAAGCACAAGAGTGTTGAAGCTGCTCATCAAAATCCACATTCTATCTCTAATAAGAATACAAACAGTGGTTGGAGATCAATGGTCATGTTTAAAGAAACCATGAGGGGTTATGTGGGGGGTATGCCATGCACAGCTTATCTAAAAATGAAGATAAATTCTCAAGAACAGAAGGGCCTCAGCGAGTGGAAGTCGTGTTTCAGCAATTGTTATCCTCTTCTGAGAGGGACAGTTGGTGGGTATGTGGAATTTAAAGCCATTGAGAAGGATAAATTACATGTCATAGATGGGAAAGTAAGTTTGTGTGAAGTAGATTACAGAACTCCTTACACACACTATGTGCATTATCATCTTCTCCTTGCAGCTTCATCTGGTTCAAGGTATGAGAAAGTTTAAATTAAATTCCCCTATAACTTTCTTTGATTATATTATAGAATTAATAAATTCCATTTCATGCAGATATATTCTTGAGGGAAAGAAGATAATGAATCCTTATCTGTTTGCATTATGTACATGGGGGGAGATGACAACACTGCATGTGACATTTAAGAAAGTTGCAGAGAATAATTCAAGGGAAGACATGATGCATCTAAAAGGCGAGCTCAATATCTTCCTGATAGAGCTTCTAAAGAGCTTCATAAGCCTTAGAGGAAACAACAGAGGAAGGTTCATATGTCATCTATTATACGCACTCTACAGAACCTATTTCCTACAGAAACCACATGGAAGCCACAAGGACTTCACCCCATCGGATTTGTATCTTAAATTTTATCCAAGCAGCGCCCTCCACGAAATTAAAACAGGTATCAGGAATCTAAATTGATTGTTTAAGAGCATAAGAACTCAAATCTGCTTAGAATTGATGTCAGCATACAATGCACTCTCAAGAGAATCAATGATAATAAAACTTAAAAATGAGAGACTACATAGAACTATGGGGTATTCATTTGAATTCTACCAATATGTAAATTAAAAACTTATGAAACACACTTTCAAGCTTAAATTTAGATAAGTTGATGGAAGAAGAAATATCCATCACCATTGACTTATACACCCAACTTGGTGATTTGACTTAATTAATCACCAACATGATACTTGATGGAGCACAGAGTTCTTTGTTGTTACTTTTGTTTCCTTTGCTCTATTACTCAACTTTCTAATCTGTGTACTTCCTGTATATAATGCAGAGGATGGATTTATTATCAGTTGCCGGCAATGGAAGTGCACCCAAAATTCTTCAAAGCTTGAAGGACCAAAACAACCATATCCAGTTCTCCTTCTTAATGGGTATTCTACTGAGAGTTACTGGTTACCAACTGAACCAAATGATCTAGTCAGAACTTTACTAGAAGAAGGGCATGAAGTATGGTTATTGCAACCAAGGTTACACCCTCTGAATCCTTCAAACAACTTCACAATTGAAGATATTGGAAGATTTGATGTCCCTGCTGGTAAAGAATTTAGAAACATACCCCACTTGAAATCAATTCTTACTAACCTATAATGTCTTGTCAGTTCTCACTTTATTATATTCTTTTGCAGCAACATATAGGATCCTTGAATTGCATGGGAAGATACATGTTGTTGCACATTGTGTTGGAGGCTTAGCCATACATGTTGTTCTCATGGGAGGGCATCTGTCTGCAACCCATATAGCTTCTTTGTCTTGCACCAACTCTTTGATGTTCTTCAAATTAAATCCTTTGTCCATGTTTAAAATGTGGCTTCCTCTGGTCCCAGTAAGCTCTCTCTCTCTCTCTCTCTCTCTATTGTTGTAAAATATAGTTTTGTCTTGAAGAACTTGTTTGTTTTTGTTTTGCTTTGTTTTTATGTTGACTTGCGTGGCTGTGTTAATCTTCTTTATTCTGTCACTTTCTACTATGCTCAGCCCATAAGAATAATAATCAGAATAACAATAACAAACAAACAAACAAAAAAATTAAATAAATAAGATGTCTAGGTCTAATGAAGGCATAATGTGATATAGCACAATTTTTTACAAATCCATTTCTCCTTGTGCTTAAGAAGGTTTTCACATCAATTTGCAGCTTTCAATGGCCATACTAGGCAAGAACACAGTTCTAGCTTTGTTGGAAACGTCAAAGTCTAGTTGCCTCATCGACTCTTGAAATCCATTACCCGTTTGATACCACGTTATGAAAGATGCACCTGCAATGAGTGTGAGGTTTTTCTGGTATATTTGGAAACACATTCTGCCATGAAAACCTAAGCCCCAGCATGCACTATTGGTTAAACAAAGAAAATGTGACAAAGCTTCCTATGGCAGCATTTCCCCCATCTTAGAAAAATCTGCAATGCTGGTAACATCGTTGACAGTGAAGGAAACAACTCATATTTGATCCATCCTGAGAGAATGCCACTCACTACGCTTTATATTTCTGGAGGAAGGTGTCTCCTTGGGACTCCAAAGACTTCTTTTCTTGCTAACAAGTACATGAAGTTGCACCAGCCTGGTTTTAGACATGAAAGATTTGTAGTGGAGGGCTTTGGGCATTCGGACCTATTGATTGGAGACGAGTCATATAAGAAGGTTTTTCCTCACACTGCATCTCATATTAGATCAGCTGAAAGAGAAAATGGTGCAATTAGTGTTGGGGGAAGTATAGCAAAGAGGCCATGGATTGGGAAGATGATCCTTATGAAGAATATGGAGGTATTAGCACTTGGTTTTCTCCTTATGTTGTTATTTTCTTGTTTCTCATGTTAGTTGCACTATGCTTGTCAATGTTCAATGTTTTTTAAAGAGGAAAAGTTATCTTGTATCGTGTTAGTTGAACCCATATATTGAGGCAATTAGAATAATTAGCCGTTTTCTTGTATTTCATTAAAGATTGGTCCTGGGCCTTGGCTAATGAAATTTGTGGCTACTTGATCTTTAAGTCAAACTACTTACAGTACCTGGTTTTCATATATAGACTTCTGTTGTTAACGGATGTCATTCGTTTTAGAAAATACTTTCTAGAACTTTTTTATGAAAAAAAAATTGATTTCTTTTGACTGACCAGGAAAAAGAAAGGTCTAGAGAAAATTGAATAAGTAAATAAATAACGAAAATGAAATTTATATTTATGTTGGACTTATGCTTTATCTTAAGTTTTCGTTTGTTGGGTAATATATATATATGTTTGCATCGAATACAAATCATACGTAGCGGAAAATAAACGGATCTACTTCATTCGCAATCGATAACATGCACTATGTAAGTTTCAGAATATAAGAACAAGAGAGTGTACCTTGATGCGGTGAAATTCAAAACCGAATGAAGAAGTACTCGGGAAGACTTTCAATCTTCACTCCAATTCCACTTGATACCCAAGATGTGTGGTCTCTCAATCAGTTTTATGTATCTAGAGAGAATATGAAAGAGTGTCTCTCTTCCTTATGTCATATATGATTACTCTTATTAAACATACAAACCATTTTATTCTATATAAAATTCTGTATGTTTCTCTCCACATAACTGATTATCTAATTGGGTTAGCCTTTTGGGCCTTCCCAATTGGGCTTTAGTGTGTGGCTTGGAGTGGGACCAAAAGGGAATAAATAAGACACTAGCTCCAATGGGTCTTGGGCTTTTCTGTCAACTCTTGACAAGTCCAAAGTTACCATTAATTATATTTAATACTACTATATAAATATAATTGCACTCTAGGCCTCATTAATAAATTATATTCCAAGATTTTATTATACATGCAACCCCTTCATAAAATATTCGTAGTAATACAAAGTCATAAATATAGACTGCCACTTTGTAAATTACTACATCTTAATCCTTGAGTACCCGATTTAATCCTTTTGAGTTATTCACCATATATTTATGAAATCCAATTTCATAAATATATACTTTAGTCTTACTAAAGTGGTATTGCCTAACTCTCTGAATAACTGTACCCATTAAACTTATCTCAATGGAACATTTTATATCTCCGTTAAGAGACTATGAATTCCATCTTGAGAATATATGTTCTATCAACACTAAGTGTGGCTGCCCAACATACTGAGGTTTTGACCGTTACTTTAGATCTCACTCCTAATATATCAAAGCAACCTACATTTCATGATCAGGTCCATTATTCTCTCAGGATTAAGAGTTCATGTGAATACAAGTCATGAGATTTATTATTCAATTGACATTCGTTAGGAGAATAATAAATCTCACAGCGGTCCAGTTCAATATGTCTTAACTCTTAAAACATATCAACATATTAACTAGAAGTCACAACTTCCATGATCAAGACAAATCATCGTAGTTAATATGTTATAGTCTTCACAGATGAAATGCCCAATTTCATCACCGACTACGAACCAAAATTCTGAGTTTACAAAGAACTTGTGATCTATATCTTCTGTGACTAAATCACATAAATCACATAAATCACATACTATGCATCTCATGGACTATTTGATAATGTCCGAATATTCATGTTACCATTACTTTAGATAAGAATAAAACAACTTTATTAAACACAATATTAAGTCATACATCATTTCTCACATAATGTCATACATAATATCATACATAGCATCATACAGTAGGATTTAAGGGCAAATATCTTAACATCGTTCTCATTTAGACCAAATTTAAATCAATGTAAACTAAAAATAACAGAAAATTAATAATATTTGCTATCAATATTTTTTCCTTATATATTATTATTATTATTATTGTTATTTTTATTGTTATTATTATTACTAGCCACGAACCCGCGCGTTGCGCTTGATAATTATTTTTATGATGATTTTATTAAATTATTTTTTTAACAATTTAAACTAATCTAATAATGATTAATGTATTTCGTAATTATAATTTTATTTATTATAGGAACAATCATAAATATAATATAGGAACAATCCAAAATACCAAAAAACGTAAACTAAAAAAAATTAATAAAACTTAACAATGATTAATTGAACTAATATTAGAATAAAATTTTGTTTTTATAATCTATTAAGGTTATTTTCTTTGTAGAAATTATAATTTCGGCCACCCAAAACATATTATCAAATAAAAAATTATTAGCAAAATCTAATAATTAAATTTCAATACATGCATTGTTATAAAATAATAATAATTAAAATAAAATTGTAAAAGTTAAAATTTGTCACCTATTCGATTATTTTCGTATGGCTAACCTTTGCTTTTCTTTAAATGAATGTCATTATAGAGTACTTCTAATACAATTATTAAGAGTACTTTGTGCACCACAAAGGATTAGAAAATAAACAAAATTTAATAATGTCTCATAGTTTAACATATAAATTAAGCACTATAAAATATCATTTTATATAGCAGAATAAATATCAAATTATCGAAATCATGCTATGTAACAGAATAGTATTATATTTTTATATGCTATATTTAATTCTTTAGAATGCAATATGATAACATTTAACAATCAAAGAGATTAAAAAAAAAAAAAAAAACAACCACAACAACAGTTTAAAAAACTTTCGCATTAACCCAAAATAGAGTTTTAAATAATATAAAAAATTATCAACTTAAAGTAGAGATGCAAGAAAAATAAAAAAAATTCACCAAAAAATTGAGAGAGAGAGAGAGAGAGATAGGGAAAGAGAGAGAGAACCATTTTTTTGTGAGGGAAAACTATGCATAGAATAGAAGAGATAGTGACAAATTTATAGTAGGAGAGTGTGAATAAGAAGAGACAAAAATAAAGGAAGATGAAGGGGAAGATGAAGAATAATATTAATGTAGAGGGTAGTGGGAAGGTAAAAAGGTAAAGGAAGGAGAAGGATTGAAGCAGTAGTGGAGAGATGAAATGGTAAGAGAGAGAGAAAGGTTAGAGAAGTATAAATATTAAAAACTTGAAAGGCTTCAACGTTTAAATATTAGAGAAGTATAATTTTTTTTTTCCTTTAAGCTGAAAAGGCTTACACAAAATCCTGTAGCTAAACTGAAAAGGCTTTGGGTTGGGCTTGATAGTGGAATTAAATAAATAAGAGGTGTGCTGAATTAATTATACAAATTTATTATAGAGTGATAGTGAAAGTAAATAAATAAGTAATAGGCTGGATTTATTATATAGTGGTAGTGGAAGTAAATAAATAAGTAGT
The DNA here is from genome assembly GCA_033629205.1 of Lithocarpus polystachyus. Classification (NCBI taxonomy): domain Eukaryota; kingdom Viridiplantae; phylum Streptophyta; class Magnoliopsida; order Fagales; family Fagaceae; genus Lithocarpus; species Lithocarpus polystachyus. The sequence goes on from CM066168.1 coordinate 45,579,092, forward strand.
GGGCTGCATTTATAGGGCTAAAAATTGTAAAAACTATTTTAAAATTGTAGGACAAATTATATTTTAAAAAAATGACGTGACAGCTAATGTGGCGCAACGTGAGAGCAGCAGCATTAGATACTACGCTTCAACTTTTAGTAATATATAGATTATTATACAAATGGTGGTTGGACAAACTAAAATTGAGAATTTAGTGGAAACAATTTAAATGATTTTTTTATTACATTTGTTTCAAATAAACTTATATTTATTTTATAAGTAGATGTTTTATATTTTCAAATATACAAACATTATTTCTAAAAAAAAATACAAACATTATATATAAACTTGGTAATATTTTAATATGCATTTAATTATGCTTATTTGTAAATATATCTCTTGCATATGAACAGTGGCAACTCTAGAAATTTTTTTTAGCGGGGTTGTGGACGACTAAATTTCTCAATTCGAAATAAATCAAACAAGTAAAATAGTTTCACAAATGCGAATTTGTATTGATGAATGTGTGGTACAATTCTCTGTGATTACAAAAGAGTGATCTTCTGATTCGATCTCCTTGAAAATTTTGTTGATTGGAATTGTAATGATGTGATTTTGATTCGAACACCAAATATACTTCAATTTGGCTGAAGAATGGATTGAAGATCTTTGAAACAGAATTACAAGGAATCTCTAGCTATGAGCTTGTTAGAAATCCTTTGTTCTTCACGTTCTTCATGTTCTTCGTGTTCCTGGTGCATTCTTCGTCTTCGAAGGTTTGTGGTGGAAGTTCTTCGGGGCTTCAGAGGCTTGAATCCGTAAAGCTTCATTGATTTGTAGTTTGTTGAGGTTTTTGGAGTTTTTTGAGCTTGATTTCAGTGACCTTTGAGATCTAGGCAGGTAGTTTAGATGATTCTGCTTTGAATATTCCTTGCATTTGAGTTGAAGTTCTTGAAGTTCCTAGAGGCTTCAGGGCTTGATTCCAATAAAGCTTCAATACTTCTGAATTTTCTTTGATGCTACTTGTGCTCTAGATGGCTTGGCCTCCCTCCCAAGATGTATTTGTCTTTTAAAATGCCTTAGAAAGGCTTCTATTTATAGGAGTTTGGAGGTAGGTGAGCGACACATGGCGGAGTCTGATTGATGACACATGTCACAGCCTGATTGGTCCGCTTGTGTCATCGCTTACACGCGCTGATGTGTGATTGGTTTACTTCAATGATACTTGGCAAATTTCTGTTGGTTTTTGAGTAGTGATAGCAAAACTTAGCAGCAGTACGTGGCGCTTTGTAATTGGTTGTATTTTGTGGACTTGGTAGTATGATATGTCAGCTTGTGATAGGTCGGAAATTTTCCCTCTCTACAAATGCCCCCTCGAGACTCGATCATGCACACAGTTTCGGAGTGTAGTGCGGGAATGAGTTTCGAAGACGAATTTTTACACTTGACTCTTTAAGTGAAGTACTTGAAGGTGGTGAAGCTTTCAGCAGGATAAGGTAATTTCTGAAGAGTAGGCCCACCCATATGAAAGGCTTTGATGAGATTGAAAAGGGGTCTGCCAGTATTTGAATGTATTTGTGTGACTGAGCCTTCTCAGCAGAGGTTAAGTCAAAGTAATTTCAAAAGAGTGTTCCATGGTACTTGGAGTAAGTTGGTGAGGCTGAAAGTTATTTGCAAGAAGTTGGATGTGCTTGCAAGATTGAATCATTTCAGCAGAGGTTAATCTGAGGTAATTTCAGAAGAGTATTTTGGATCATTGTCGGCGATCACAGGGTGTAAAAGATGGGGAAGAGGTGAGGATGTTGCCTGGGTACAACATGCAAAGCTATGGGACTAGCCTCGCATTTTTAAGAACTCCTGGTGAAGTTATCTCGGAGGAATCTACTTTGGATTGCGGCGAGGACATGTGGGAAAGTGGTTGAGTGTGCATGTGTCATTGTATCACTCAGGTTAAGTTAAAGTAATTTCACAAGCATATGATCCTGGGTTGGGGGAGATTGTGAAAAGAAGATGATGAAGACGAAAAGGAGATGGTGACTGTGTGAAACATACAACACCATTGAGCTGGCCTTGTACATCAATGAATTTCTGGCGTAGATGTTTCTAGGGAGTACACCTTGGGATATGGGACCGACTGCATGCTGGGCGAGGTCCGGCGGCAAGTCATCGAATGTGCATGTGTGATGGGACCATGCCGACGAACGTTAAGTTGAAGTAATTTCAGAAGAGTACTTTCTAAAATACTTCAAGTGGAATTTAAGTTGGAGTAATTCCAGAAAAGTGTGTTCTGAGGTACTAGCAACGACGACCTTTGGGTCCCACACTGGTGAGGACATTGAATAAGGCTTTGGTGACCATTTACCAGCTCCAAAGGTTGATCTCTGATGAGCTGGTACCTTGGGGGTCATCGTAAGTGTTGGATGGAAGACAATTTGTAGGATACCCCAACACTTTTTACCATCTTCACTTACTGCCACTTGTTGGAAAAGCACAGAAAAATGAAAGATGGAGCTAACTTGTGATTCTGGTCTTAGAAACCAACCAAGTTGCTGTTTGTTCTGAACCGTTGCTTCTGCTGGAAGACCAAGCAATTGGAGAGAGACTACGAGAGCCATGAGCTTAGGAACAGGTGTCTCTGCTGGACTTAGATGTCCTAGTCAACCAAATCCGAGGAAGCATGGAACGACGATACCAGCCTTGTTATGAATAATTTTATGGACAAATGTGGTCGTCAAGGGGAGAAAAAAAACTTGTTTTGATCTTAAAACTACAATGATGTTGTGAGGAGGGTTTCTACTGAACCATGAGAGGGTTAATTTCAAGCTGATTATGAAGCAAAATTGGTTGCTTGGTGTAGAGAATGATGAGGCTATAACGAGAAATGGCTGTGAGAATGAGGGTTTGAAGATTTGAAAGAAGCGAATCTTCATTTCATGATTCAGTGTGTTTTTCTTGATGAGCTTCAATGAATTCGAACCTTTTATTTATAGCAAAGAGACGAAGAATGGTAGATAGTTAGTTGAGAATGGCGGATGAGAATTTTTGGTGAGAATGGTAGATGGGAAAGTTTGGCACCGAAAAGGGAATGGTAGGTGGGAGACTGGTAGGCACCGAATGAGAATGAGAGGTTGAATTGGTGACCCGAAGTAATTTCCAGTTTAGAGTACACTTGTGAAAGTTCATCTGTTTTCTAAAAGAGAAGCCTTGATGAAGTCTAGAGGACAACCATGAAGGAATCCAGACCAAATGGATGAATCTCTAATTTTGATTTTGGGAGCTTAAGTTTTGGACACTGCTAGTACTTTGGAGAAGTGGGTCAGATTGGTGGTTTCCAAGTCCAAAACAAATAAGCGAATTTCAAAATCAGAATCTTTGTGAAAATCTGAATAGGACAAGCTTTGTTCGGACATCATGATTCTTGGTCATAGTTCACATTAGAGCCAACAGTTGTAGAATCACACCATTTGAGAAATTTTGGATTCTTAAATGAAGAAACAGACCCCAAAATCAGAATCTACGCGAAAAATTGGGCAAGACAGGTCCTTCTTGAAAATTTTGACTTTTGGTCCGGATTTGTACAAAAGTCAACTTTTTGGAAATTGGACTGTTTGCATAATTTTCGAGTTTCAAATGAAGAAACGGATCCCAAAAACGGAATGTACTCGAAAAACTGAGTGGGACAGGTCCCTTTTGAAAATTTTGACTTTTTGGTCAAAGCTTTTTTTTTTTTTTTTTTTTTTTTTTTTTTTTTTTTTTTTTTTCCAGGCAGTTCGGACCGGGTCAAGATGAGCGGGTCAAACCAAGTCAGCTTGGACAAACGGGTCAAGCCTGTGGAGGATGACATCATCCATGACGTCATATGACTTAAGCGTGCATCAGCGCTTGGCGCGTGAAGGAAGTGTCGGCGCGTGTGAAGAAGCAACTAGCGCATGTGAACTTTTGAGAAGCTGCCAATGCATGTGAGCATGTGAAAAAGCTGAGAGTTGCGCGTGGCAGCACGTGAAGTTGTTGCTGGGATCTTTGAAGCATCTGGTGGCTCATGGTGGCGCGTGGCAGGGCTTCTCGAGTTGATTTTCCTGTGGTTTGTAGATTGAGGGCCGTAGAATCTAGTGGTCAGGTTAGTTTTCTCAATTGGTGATCCAATTTGCACAGATGTGAAGGACTAAGCTACGGGTCATTGTGAGATTGTGGCGGCAAGTGGTGGCGCGTGGGGGCTCCGTTGTTGATGATCTTTCTGGGTTTTTGTAGATCGAAGGCTTTGGAAGACTTATATGGCATTAGCTTTGTGAAATCGTGAACTGATTTGCACAACTTTTGAAAAACTATTCCATTGGTCATTGTGAGTTTGTGGCCGCGCGTGGGAGCACGTGGGTAGTCTATTGAGTTTGATCTCCTCTGGGTCTTGTAGCTTGAAGTCCTTAAAAGAACTTTGTGGATTCAGTTTTGTGAAATGAGGTCAGGATTTTCACAAGTCTGAAGGGGAAGTCCGCAGGCATTGTTGAACTTGTTGCCATTTTAGTTTACTGGTTCTGAGTGTGTTTGGCATTGGTTAATCAGCAAGTGTCTCTACTTTCAAAGTCAGTAGCACAATTGCTTTGAACAATATGTAGGCTAGAACTTTATCCTAAGTCTAGTGCATCATTTTCTTTCTGATAGCATGACTGTATTTGAGTCGTAAAATCCGACTTCAAATAATATCTGTTTGCTAGCAAGCTTGCCTAGTCTTTTTTTTTTTTTTTTTTGTCTGTTATCTCAGAATTTTTCTATATAAAGCCTCTTGGAGCATGCCTTAGTTGTGCTAGCATAGTCTCCAAAGTGGGTAGCATAATACGTAGAGAAATTATGCTTTTTCTTTTTCTTTTATAATTTCTCTTCTTTTTTTTTTTGGCACATGCTTGGTTAGTACTAACCTTTTTTTTTTCACATGCTTGGTTTGTACTAACCTTTTTTCTTTTGACAGACTAGAGATTAAAATTGGAGCTCTCTCTCTTTATAGATTTTTTTTTTTTTTGTTTAGACGTGCCATGAGATTTTCTTCTGACAAGTTCTTTGTTGTTGCTTGTTTTTGTTATGCAGCATGCTTTCCTTGTTCTTTGGGCTTTAGCATCAAGCTTTTCATCGACATTCTTAGCCTGATGTCCATCTTTATTTGGCGACTTTACATTCTATTGAATACAACGTTCTTACAGTGATGTTTGTCTCCATATTATCAAATTATTGCCTTGCAACAACAATCTCTTAGCGATATCCGTTCTTGATGTTCTCATAGCGACAGTCATCTAAACAATAATGTTATCACCAGTATTCTTGATACAATGATGCTATTACCAGTACTTGACTTTGAAGTTATACTGGCCTTTGTCTTGGCAATTAAGCTGCACTAGCACTCTTCTTTTGCCATAAAGCTACCTTGACATTTTATTTGCATTGAGGCCATACCAACATCCATCTTTGCCATGAAGCTACATCAACACTTCATCTTTGCCATGAAGCAATATTTTCACTTGCATCTGCTATGAAGTCGCACCATCATTTGCACTGAAGTCGCACCATCATTTGCACTGAAGTCATGTCAACATTTATCTTTGCCATAAAGCTACGTTAACACTTAATCTTTTCCATAAAGCAATATTTGCACTTACATCTGCTATGAAGTCGCACCATCATTTGCACTGAAGTCATGTCAACATTCATCTTTGCCATGAAGCTATGTCAACACTTCATTTTTGCCATGAAGCAACATTTGCATTTACATCTGCTATGAAGTTGCACCATCATTTGCACTGAAGTCATGTCAACATTCATCTTTGCCATGAAGCCACATCAACACTTCATCTTTGCCATAAAGCAACATTTGCACTTACATCTGCTATGAAGTCGCACCATCATTTGCACTGAAGTCGTGTCAACATTCATTTTTGTCATGAAGCTACGTCAACACTTCATCTTTGCCATGAAGTAACATTTGCACTTACATCTGCTATGAAGTCGCACTATCATTTGCACTGAAGTCGTGTCAACATTCATCTTTGCCATGAAGCTACGTCAACACTTCATTTTTGCCATGAAGCAACATTTGCACTTGTCTTTTTTTCAATGAAGCCTTTTCAACATGAAGCCACGTCAACATTTCACTTGCACTACAGCCGCGCCAACATTCATTTTTTCCATGAAGCAATATTGACACTTGCACTTGCACTAAAGTTGCACCAACATTGGCCTTTATAACGAAGCTGCATTTAGCACCAATTTTCAAAAGCAACATAGCTCAGACATCGAGGGTACATAGCATAGCCAGATATCAAGATTTTAGAAATGCTAACAAGACTTTGAAGATGCAAGATGTTCTCATTAAGATTTCAGAGATGCCAACGAAACCTTAAAGTTTCAAGAAGAATGCCGCCAAGACTTTGACATTGCACGAACATGCCCTTAGAGGAGAGATGATGCAACACCAACTTCAGATGCTAGAGGAAGGTGACATTGTCCAAATTTTAGAGACACGATGTGAAACTGCACTACTCAAAATGGAGATTATGTGGTTCAAATTTTAGAGTTGTGAAGTGGCACAACTTAGAAAAGAGGCGATATAGCTTAGACTTGCAAGGTACAAGAAGATGCCTCTAGGAAATAAGTGATGTAAAGCATACTTTAGAGATGTGGGAGGATGTCCACAGAAGAGGGGCAATGCCATGCAGAGTTCATTCCCAATTCTTTCCAGTTGTCATTTTCTACCACAATGATCTTTGAGCATCATGTAGTGAGCAATTCACTGATCTTAAGCAATGCCCGCCAATCAAAGGGATCTCAAAAGCATATTGATGACTTTTGGAAAAACTCTTCAAGCTAGACTAGCAATCCTTCTTCTTTTCATGTGACTGAACTTAGCGACAAGTACTAAGCTGCCTACGTACCCCGGAGAGGGATCAAGTCATCACGTAGTTCAATAGATTTTTTTTTATGATTTTTTTTCTTTGTTTTGTTTTGTTTCGCTTTTTTTTTTTTCGTTTTGTTTTTCGTTTTTTTTTTTGTTCTGTTTTTTTGTTTTTTTTTTTTAATAATAAAAAAAGGAGGGCTCATGTGTGTAATCCTCGCCCCACGTCCCACAGTTTTTTGTGGGTACCAATTGCGCATAGTGGGTATCATCACTAATCGAACTTGAGACCTTGGCCTCAAGGGCGACAAAGGCATCCAACCACTACGCCACACTCGCGAATGGTGACATAGAGTGGGATTCATTTTTCTTTATTTGTACGCTTTCAAAGGCAATGGGAAGACATCATGTACCTTTGCAGCGTTGCAATGGACAGTTTAAGCTCTTACCAAGGAGCAATCCTCGATTTTCAAGCATAAAAGTGTTTAAGGAACTTCCCATTGATGGGGCCGATCCTTATGCCATCATTGTCAATCAATTTGTAAACTTCGTTGATGTTTGCCCCCTGCCTGAGAGTTGGAAGTACATCACAAGCAACGGTAACATGGTTTGACCCAACAACTTCATCAAAGCCTAGATCAATCTTGTTTTCTTTGGCGAGCTTCATGATTTGTTCTTTGAAGACGAAGCATTTTTGGATTGGGTGGCCAATGATGCGATGATATTTGCAGTAGTTAGAGTCATCAACTTTCGCCATGTCTTCTGGTCGCTTGCATTCTGGCAATTCAATCAGCTTCAATTGCAATAGTTGTTCTAAGATGTTTGGCACATCTTCATCAGGGAACGGGTATACTTTTTGCTCACATTCCTTAAAATTCAGATGACGCACCTTATTATTTTTCCATCTTTCAAGCCATTTTTCATTTGCATTTGCTCCTCTTCTTGGAACCTTGACTTCGGCAATGTTAACAGCCATTGGATCCTTAAGGCTGACTTTTGCATTCCTATCATTGTTCCTTACTTCCTTTTTGCTTTCCTCAAGTATGGGAGGGTTTGTACTTCCATGGCTAGCAATACTCAACTCCATGTCATGCGCACGAGTTGCTAACTCTTCAAATATTTGAGGCTTTATCCCTTAAAGGATGTAAAGAAGTCCCCAATGCATGCCTTGGATGCACATTTCTACAGCAGATATTTCAGAAAGTCTATCCTTGCAATCTAGACTTAAAGAACGCCACCAATTGATGTAATCAACGACGGGCTTATCTTTCCATTGCTTGGTATTGGTAAGCTCCATCATACTTACCGTGCGACGTGTGCTATATAATCGGTCAAGAAATTCTCTTTCAAGTTGCTCCCAACTGTCGATTGACTCAGATTCTAAGTCTGTATACCAATCAAAGGCATAGCCTTCAAGTGAACGGACAAACTGCTTTACAAGGAGACCTCCTTGAGTCCCTGCGTTCTCATAAGTTTCCACATAGTGAGCAATGTGTTGCTTAGGATTTCCATTGCCATCAAACTGCAAGAACTTAAGGGGTTGATACCCATTTGGCATTCTCATGTTGTCGATGCACTTTGTGTATGGTTTTGAATATGTGAGAGAAATTGTAGAAGAACCTCCATATTGTGCTCGGATGGTATTTGTTAGCATGTCTTGTAATTGTTGGATTGACAACGAAGCAACCGAAGTAGATTGTTCTCGTCGGGGAGTGTTTTCAATTTCTCTCCCTTCGCCATCCTTTGTGGATGTGAATTTATGACCATGGCTTGATTCACCAAGATCTTGTACTTTGAGTTTGTTCATTAAAGTTGCAATTTGGAGGTCCTTATCTTTAAGTACTTTGTGAGAAGGACGAAACTTTGTTCCTTTTCGGCCATCTTTTCTTCCATGGTAGAGGTGTTAGTCATCATGACTGATACAACTTCCCAGGATGATGGAGAAGGAAATGAATTGAAGTGAGTACATGAAATCTCATCTTTTGGGTTCCCTTTAATGGGAGAGAAATCGTGCGACCAACTTCTTGTGAAGGAAGAAGGGGATTTGCCCCCATACTTGAGGTGTTCCAAGGTGGAGATGTCCTTGTTGATGACCTTGTTTCTTATAAGAGGGTCTAAGGAGATGATTGTCTGGATCTTGGCTTCCTTGGTTGATTGAGATTGAAGTTGATTGTTTGCTTTTGGTTGGCTACAATTGATTACACCAATGCAGTTGCTGGCGGTAGCCGTACTAAGTTTAGTTGAAGTAGCTATTGTTGAAACTTGAATGTTCTTGCTAGTGGCCATTGAAATTGGTAGCAAGAATATGAAGATTTCTTTCTTTGAAGGAGAATGAGATGAGAGGCAGAAATGTCCCACCGGGCGTGCCAGAATATGTGGACAACTAAATTTCTCAATTCAAAATAAAAACGAGTAAAATAGTTTCACAAATGCGAATTTGTATTGATGAATGTGTGGTACAATTCTCTGTGATTACAAAAGAGTGATCCTCTGATTCGATCTCCTTGAAAGTTTTGTTGATTGGAATTGTGGTGATATGATTTTGATTCGAACACCAAATATACTTCAATTTGGCTGAAGAATGGATCGAAGATCTTTGAAATAGAATTACAAGGAATCTCTGGCTATGAGCTTTTTAGAAATCCTTTGTTCTTCGTGTTCCTGGTGTGTTCTTCGTCTTCGAAGGTTTGTGGTGGAAGTTCTTCGGGGCTTTAGAGGCTTGAATCCGTAGAGTTTCGTTGATTTGTAGTTTGTTGAGGTTTCTGGAGTTTTTTGAGCTTAATTCCAGTGACCTTTGAGATCTAGGAAGGTAGTTTAGATGATTCTGCTTTGAATGTTCCTTGCATTTGAGTTTGAAGTTCTTGAAGTTCCTGGAGGCTTCAGGGCTTGATTCCAGCAGAGCTTCAATACTTCTGAATCTTCTTTGATGCTACTTGTGCTCTAGATGGCTTGGCCTCCCTCCCAAGATGTCTTTGTCTTTTTAAATGCCTTAGGAAGGCTTCTATTTATAGGAGTTTGGAGGTAGGTGAGCGACACGTGACGGAGTCTGATTGGTGACACATGTCACAGCCTGATTGGTCTGCTTGTGTCACCGCTTACACGTGCTGGACTGCTTATGTCATCGCTTACACGTGTTGGACTGCTTGTGTCATCGCTTACACGCGCTGATGTGTGATTGGTTTACTTCAATGACACTTGGCAAATTTCTGTTGGTTTTTGAGTAGTGATAGCGAAACTTAGCAGCAGTACGTGGCGTTTTGTAATTGGCTGTATTTTGTGGACTTAGTAGTATGATGTGTCAGCTTGTGATAGGTCGGGAATTTCCCCTCTCTACAGGGGTCATTAAAATATTTAAATTAAATAAAATTTAATGAAAAAAAAAAACTTGAATATATTGAGTCATAAAAAATGCAAATATATGAAATTTTACGACTTCTATGAGTTTTCATATTTTTAAATCATTACATGATAGCTTATGTAGGGGCCTGAGCCCAGCTCTAGTAATGGGCCTTGGGCCTATCCGAGGAGAGGTGCCTCCTCGGATAGCTTGGTCGCTGGCCATACCCAGATCTCGTTGGCCAAGATGGGTCTTTAAGAGGCCCTAACAATAGATGAACGTCCCGGTGGCACAAGAAGAAGCAGAAATTAGGGGGACGCCTAAAGGAGAGCTACCACCTCCACATTCAATGCATAGCATCTACTTTCCTGGCTACATTTATGTGGAGAAGACCCCTAAACAGTGTTGCCTTGGCTACTAAGATTCACAGAGGCCAGAAGGGGTGTCTGATGTGACAGATAATCAAGTAGTGACTTGGATGACCAACAAGTGTAGGCTTCGGATCACCCAAAGGGGAGTATATAATGTAGGGGACCCCTGAGTAACAGGGGGGAGGGGAAGAAGTCCTGAAGGTAAAATAGAGCAAGGACCAATCTCCTCGGACTGTGCCGAGGACACTTTTTACAAGAAATTCCTGTAACTTTCCCTTTTATATTGACATAACAGTATTGGTTATCGTCCAACTCACTGAAGCCTAGCTTTCTAACCCATTTCTCTACAAATTTATTGTTCGGGCTATTTGGGCTTGAGCTCACACATTGCATTGGGCCTAAAACTCAAACCCATTCCCCACAATTGGCGCCGTCTGTGGGAAATCGCTTTGCGAAACAGTGAGTGTAACGGACAAACATGGTGAGGTCAAATTCACGTCAAGCGGAGTCAGGAGAGTCTCAACAACAGGATGGCTTCTTGAATCTTGAACGCGAAAGAGATCGTGAGGCCAGCGCACATACCCTGCATAGTAGCAAAAGTCGTCCTAGAGCGAAAGGCCATGCCTCCTGGAGATCCAACGACGACAGGGCCCTGCAGTTGCAAATCAACGAGCTGAAAAGAAAGTTACGCAACGCCTGGCGAAGGCGAGACTCATCCAGCTCCAACAGCTCCTCCGAAGATGAGGGGGACAATGACTACAGACAAAGGTCAAGAACTCCCCCGAGCGAGTTTTTCTCTCATGAAGAAGAGCACCATCGCGGGCGTAAGAACGAGGGCTCGTCTCACGGAGACCCGGGAAGTGACGCCATAAGCAAAGCATTGCACCAGATCTCTAGGTCACCTTTCACGCGCAAGATCAAGGCAGCGAGGCTCCTACAGCATTTCCACCAGCCCACGTTCACCATGTATAACGGTCAGACGGACCCCGTAGAGCATGTTAGTCACTTTAACCAGAGGATGGCAGTCCACTACAAGAATGAGGCCCTAATGTGCAAAGTTTTTCCGTCTAGCCTGGGGCCCGTGGCAATGCGGTGATTCGATGGCCTGAAGGCCGAGTCCATAGACTCCTTCCAAAAGCTGACCAGGGCGTTTGGCTCTCACTTTGTCACATGCAACAGACTCCCCCGGCCTTTAGGCTCGTTGCTAACCTTGTCCATACGAGAAGGGGAAACCTAAAAGCCTATTCAGACAAATACTGGAAAATGTTTAACGAAATAGACGGGGAATTCGACGACGTCGCTGTCAGTACCTTTAAGCTCGGCCTGCCAGCCGAGCACGGGCTGAGGAAATCCCTCACAGGCAAGCCGGTTACGAGTGTACGCCAACTTATGGATCGCATCGATAAATACAAGAGAGTTTAGGAAGACCAGCTGCAGGGGAAAGGAAAGGCTAAGGTTATCCCCCAAGAGAGGAGGGATTTCAGGTCGGACAGATACAATGAAAGCTGACTGAGGAGAGAGGCCGCCGAGCAGGCAGTTAACACCGTGTTCTGAGAACCGGTGCACCAAATCCTGGAAAAAATCAAGCACGAACCATTCTTCAAGTGGCCACCCAAGATGGCGGGAGACCCTATGAAGCGTAACAGGAACCTATATTGCCGATACCATCAGGAGCAAGGGTATACCACCGAGGATTGCAGAAACTTGCGGAGCCATCTGGACCAGCTTATCTGAGAGGGATGGCTAGGACACCTCCTACATCATACCAGTGGTGCGCAGAACTAGCCCCGTGCTGACATAATCATGAGGCCCTCGGTGGGCATGATTAACGTCATTCTCGCAGCCCCGGGGAGGACTGCCTCGTGCCCGTCAAGGGTGATGTCTGTGGCCCGGCCCACGGCTGAAGACAGCGCTTCAAGGCAGAAGAGGGCCAAAGTAGACGGCACACCAATCCTGAGCTTTTCCGAAGAAGACAAAGTCGGAACCATACAGCCTCACGATGACGCGTTAGTGGTGACACTTAGGATCGGGGGGTATGACGTGAAAAGAGTAATGGTGGATGGCAGAAGTGGCGCCGAGATTATGTACCCCGATCTCTACAAAGGACTTGGCCTTAAGTCCGAGGACTTGGCGCCCTATGCCTCTCCTCTTGTGAGCTTTTATGGAAAAAGGGTCGTCCCAAAGGGCCAGATTGGATTACCTATCTAGGCGGGCCCGGAAGTGGTGGAAGTAGACTTCATCGTGGTGGACTCGTATTCACCCTACACGGCCATCGTCACTAGACCCTGGCTCCATACATTAGGGGCCGTCGCCTCCACTCTACACCAAAAGGTGAAGTTTCCCTCCGGGGGCAAGTCATGGAAATCGTTGGGTGTCAAGCCATGGCAAGGCAGCGCTTGGTGGCAGCCATTGCGTACCGGCCTGAGGCAGAGCCTTCAGCCTCCGCCCCAAAAGACTTATAGCAATCAAAGGACCCGAGACCACCAACTGGTGAGCCCGCCGAGGGGGCAAGGTGCGAAGAGTTAGAAAAGGTGGTGATCGATGATGACCCTAAAAGATTCTTCCAAATCAGGTCTCAACTGCCTCCTCAGAAGAAGATGGAATTGGCGGAGTTCCTCAGAGGAAACCTGGATGTATTCACGTGGGATGCTTACGAGGCCCCGGGGGTTGACCCGAATTTTGCATGCCACTACCTAAATGCCAACCCTTCCCTCACCCCAAAAAAGCAACCCCCTTGGCTTCCATCCAAGGAGCACGCCGACGCTGTGAGGGCCGAAGTGATAAAGCTCAAGAAAGCAGGGGCTATCAAAGAAGTTTTCGATCCCAAGTGGTTGGTTAACACAGTTGTTGTTAAGAAGAAAAGCGAAAAATAGCGGGTCTACGTGGACTTCACAGACCTAAAAAAGGCTTGTCCGAAAAATCCCTTTCTCATGCCTCAGATAGACCAGCTGGTGGATGCAACCGCAGGTCATCCTCGGATGAGCTTCTTAGATGCCTTCCAGGGGTATCACCAAATCCCATTAGCTCTAGAAGATCAAGAGAGGATCAAGAGAAGACCGCTTTCGTCATGCCCACAGGGAGCTACCACTACAAGGTGATGCCTTTCGGGCTGAAGAACGCGGGATCCACCTACCAAAGGATGATGACCAGGATGTTCGAGACACAATTGGGCAAGAACATAAAAGTGTACATAGACAACATGGTGGTAAAGAGCAAGAAGGTGCCCGACCATGTAGAAGACCTCAGAGGCGTCTTTGAAATTTTGAGAAGGCACAAACTGCGCCTCAACGCCTTCAAGTGTTCATTTGGGGTAGGATCAGGGAAATTCTTGGGCTACATGGTCACCCACAGGGGGATTGAAGTCAACCCCGACCAGATCAAAGCTGTTAACAGCCTACAGCCCCCTCGGAATCCTAAAGAGGTTCAGAAACTCACTGGAATGATCGCCGCACTGAACCGGTTTATTTCACGGTCGGCGGATAGGTGCAGACCATTCTTCCTCCAGATGAACAAGTGGAGAGGGTTCGAGTGGACCGAGGAGTGTGACTCAGCCTTCTGACAACTCAAGGAGTACCTCGCTCGGCCACCGGTCATGTCCTGCCCCGAGGCCGACGAGGTCTTGTTCGCCTACGTCGCTGTGGCACCACATGCGGTAAGCCTAGTGCTAATACGTGTGGACGATGGGATACAACGACCGGTTTTCTACGTAAGAAAATCTTTGCACGAAGCCGAGATTCGTTACTTGCCATTGGAGAAGGCCATATTGGCGGTGGTCCACGCCACGCGAAAGCTCCCCTACTATTTCCAAGCACACATGATTATAGTTCTGACACAACTTCCGCTCAAGACCGTGCTCCGGAGCGCTGACTATACTGGGAGAATTGCTAAATGGGGAACGATTCTAGGGGCTTTCGACATCAAGTACATGCCCCGCACCTCGGTCAAGGGCTAAGTCCTCGCAGATTTGGTGGCCGAGTTCGCCAAACCCTCGTTAGAAGGAATGGCCGAGCAATCTGACACCGATTTCAAGTCAGTCGCCATGGTCACCCTCCAAGGGCCCGCTTGTTGGAAGGTGTGCATTGACGGGGCGTCGAACCAAAGGGGTTCCGGAGTAGGGCTAGTCTTGACTTCTCCCGAAGGGCTCATTATCAAAAAAGCGCTAAGGCTGGGCTTCTCAGTTACAAACAATGAGACCGAGTATGAGGCCCTACTGAAAGGGATGTCCATGGTCGAAAAACTCGGCGGTAAGACGGTGAACATATACTCGGACTCGAGGCTGGTCGTAGGCCAAGTAAATGGAGAGTTGGAAGCAAGAGATGAAAGAATGCAGGAATATCTCAGCCGAGCCAAACTCCTACTGGCCCATTTTGACTCCTTCACCCTGCAGCACATCCCTAGAAGCGAGAACACGCATGCTGACTCGCTGGCCATGCTAGCCACCTCCTCGGCCCAAAGCCTTCCTCGGATCATTCTCATGGAGGACTTACACGCACCCACAAAGATAGAAAAGGATGCAGCCCACGTCCAACAGGCCAGGGTGGGGCCCAACTGGATGGACCCCATAACACTATTCCTGAAAGATGACAGCCTTCCCGAGGACAAGGGAGAGGTCGACAAGATTCTTAGGAAGGCCTCGCAGTTTTGGCTATCGAAAGACCAGAGGCTATATAGACGGTCTTTCTCCGGACCGTACCTGCTGTGTGTACACCCCGAGGCAACAAAGTTGCTCTTGGAAGAGATGCATGAAGGGATCTGCGGGAGTCACACCGGAGGAAGATCCTTGTCGTACAGAGCCATTACCCAAGGCTACTGGTGGCCCAATATGAAAACAGAAGCGCAAGAATACGTGAGGAAATACGATCAATGCCAGAGGTTCACACTAAACATACATTAGCCGGGCGAAATCCTAAATCCCCTATCTAGCCCATGGCCCTTCCCTCAGTGGGGCTTGGACATCGTAGGCCCTTTCCCCAAAGCCGTCGGAAACAAGAAATTCCTTCTTGTCGGCACGAACTACTTCACCAAGTGAGTAGAGGCTGAACCACTGGCAAACATCAGAGATGTGGACGTCAGGAAGTTCGTTTGGAGGAATATCGTCATCCGATTTGAGGTCCCTCATACCCTCGTCTCAGATAACGGCCTTCAGTTCGACAGCAAAGCCTTCAGACGATACTGCTGCAGCCTTGGGATCAAAAATCGCTATTCCACTCCCACTTACCCCCAAGGCAACGGGCAAGCCGAGGCCGTAAACAAGGCCATACTAAACGGACTCAAGAAGAGACTAGACGACTCGAAGGGAAAGTGGGTGGAAGAGCTACCGCACGTCCTCTAGACGTACCGGACTACACCACGGAGGTCAACGGGGGAAACTCCCTTCTCGTTGACTTATGGAGCCGAGGCCGTGATCCCATTGGAGACCGGCTTCCTAACATTAAGAACCACCTGTTTCAATCTGAGCACTAACAACGAGTTGTTGGAGAAGGGTTTGGATTTGATAGACGAGCGAAGAGAAAGTGCAAGGGTCCAACTGGCGTACTACCAGAACAAACTCAAACAAGGTTACGACGCCCACGTAAAGTTAAGGCCCCTAGCAACGGGAGACCTAGTGCTGAGGAAGGTCGTGGGCAACACCAGAAACCCTGCCTGGGGAAAGCTAGGATCGAATTGGGAGGGTCCTTACCGCATCACTTCTGTGGCAGGCATAAGCGCGTTCTACCTCGAAGACTTGGATGAAAAAACTATACCACACCCGTGGAATGTAAATAACCTGAAAAGGTACTACTATTAATGAAAGTTCCTTTTGTCCCTTACCCGTCTATCATTCAGCTGATCTACATCACTACATCACTAAGTCAATGCTGGGTCCTTGGACCACGTTCTTGGGGGAAATTAATACTTCGTCATATTTTATAAGTGTTCAAACAGAACCTAAGTCAATGCTAGGTCCTCGGACCACGTTCTTGGGGGAAATTAACACTATGTCATATTTTATAAGTGTTCAAACAAAACCTAATTTAAACAGAACCTAAGTCAATGTTAGGTCCTCGGACCATGTTCTTGGGGGAAATTAACACTACGTCATATTTTATAAGTGTTCAAACAGAACCTAAGTCAATGCTGGGTCCTCGGGCCACGTTTTTGGGGGAAATTAACACTACGTCATATTTTATAAATGTTCAAACAAAACCTAAGTCAATGCTGGGTTCTCGAACCACGTTCTTGGGAGAAATTAACACTATGTCATATTTTATAAGTGTTCAAACAGAACCCAAGTCAATGCTGGGTCCTCGGACCACGTTCTTGGGGGAAATTAACACCACGTTATTTTTTATAAGTGTTCAAACAAAACCTAAGTCAATGCTGGGTCCTCGGACCATGTTCTTGGGGGAAATTAACACCACATCATATTTTATAAGTGTTCAAACAGAACATTGGGTCCTCGGACCACGCTCTTGGGAGATATTAACACTTCGTCAGATTTTACAAGTGTTCAAACAGAACCTAAGTCAATGCTGGGTCCTTAGACCACGTTCTTGGGGGAAATTAACACTACGTCATATTTTATAAGTGTTCAAACAGAACCTAAGTCAATGCTGGGTCCTCGGACCACGTTCTTGGGGGAAATTAACACTACGTCATATTTTATAAGTGTTCAAACAGAACCCAAGTCAATGCTGGGTCCTCGGACCACGTTCTTGGGGAAAATTAACACCACATTATTTTTTATAAGTGTTCAAACAGAACTTAAGTCAATGCTGGGTCTTCGGACCACGTTCTTGGGGGAAATTAACACTTCGTCATATGTTATAAGTGTTCAAACAGAACCTAAGTCAATGCTGGGTCCTCGAACCACGTTCTTGGGGGAAATTAACACTACGTCATATTTTATAAGTGTTTAAACAGAACCTAAGTCAATGCTAGGTCCTCGGACCACATTCTTGGGGGAAATTAACACTTTGTCATATTTTATAAGTGTTCAAACAGAACCTAAGTCAATGCTCGGTCCTTGGACCACGTTCTTAGGGGAAATTAACACTACGTCATATTTTATAAGTGTTCAAACAGAACCTAAGCCAATGCTGGGTCCTCGGACCACGTTCTTGGGAGAAATTAACACTACGTCATATTTTATAAGTGTTCAAACAGAACCCAAGTCAATGCTGGGTCCTCGGACCACGTTCTTGGGGGAAATTAACACCATGTTATTTTTTATAAGTGTTCAAACAGAACCCAAGTCAATGATGGGTCCTCGAACCACGTTCTTGGGGAAAATTAATACTACGTCATATTTTATAAGTGTTCAAACAGAACCCAAGTCAATGCTGGGTCCTCGGACCACATTCTTGGGGGAAATTAACACCACGTTATTTTTTATAAGTGTTCAAACAGAATCTAAGTCAATGCTGGGTCCTCGGACCACATTCTTGGGGAAAATTAACACTACGTCATATTTTATAAATATTTAAACAAAACTTAAGTCAATGCTAGGTCCTCGGACCACGTTTTTATGTCATATTTTATAAGTGCTCAAACATGAAATTAACGCCAAGTTATTGCATACGCTGGCACTCTATGAGATTATTTATACTCATTGACAACAGTGCTAAACATCAGTAAGAATATGAAAGAATAACAGTGAACTAAAAGATAGAACATTTCCATTAAGTACAAAAAAGAGTACACAGTTTTTTCAGGGGTAAACCACCCTTACAGAAAGATGTAAAACAAAACTCCTACGGCTAAGTCTTCAGCTGAGGCTCCTTGGAGTCAGCAGCCTTAGGAGGCACATCGTCTGTTTTAGGCTCAGCCTCGGCACCCTTGGCCTTAGAGACTACCTCACTTATGGTGAGTTCATCTTCAGAGAGCTGAGCCTTCACAGGAGGTTGGCCCTCCTCGCCCACCTCTACCCCCTCGGGAACCTTGGCACCAGTAGCAAGGGCTTCGATGGCAAGGAGGGGCTCAAGGTCAACAACTTCTCGGATATCCTCCGGGAAGAAAACGCTTTCAGCCCTCCTGAGCTCCGAGTCTGCGAGAACCCCCGCCCGGTCCATGGCCACTCCCTAGGACTCAGTGCAGTAGTCCCTGCACACCACAGCCACCTCCTCTGCAAGCCGTTTCTCCGTATCAAGCACGCCCCGCTCATAGAACGCCTCCACCGTAGCCTTGACGGCTTCCCTGGCTATCCTAGCAGCCTCCTTGGCCTTCTGCAGTTCAGCCATCAAATCAATAACCCTTTGTTTCTCTGTGACCAAATTGATCTCTGTGATATGCATCTGCTGGCGCTGATCCTCAACTTGCCTCTCTGTCGTTTTCAGGCTGGCCTGGGCACTCTGGCATGCCTTCTCAGCCTCCTTCAGCTTGCCGGAAAGGTCGGCTTTCTCCTGCCTTGAGGCCCCAGCCTGCCTCTCAATCTCTTGGCGAGAGCAGACCTCGACTTTAACGTCCTCGTTGGCCCTCTTGATCCACTCCTCGGCCATGAAGACTTGCTGAGTGACCTGCACGTTGACAACAAGAAAATGATGAGGATCGACATAAGCACGTGACTTAGTTTACAGCCAAGGAGTGCGGGCGGGCTTACCATTGCAAGGTCCCTCTTTAAGGACAAGAAGAGATCTAGCTGCTTGATGCGCTGAAGGCCTTCCATGTCCCTAGGAAGGAGTAGGGGCTGCTCCAAGGCCTCGGCTAGAGCGCCAGTGTGCTCCCTCTGGGACTCCCAGATTGAGGCGTCCCAAGGGATAGTGGCACCACCCACCTCCAGCCGAGGGGCCCAGGTGCGTTGTACATGGCGCGAATCGGCCTCCTCGGAGACCTCCACCGACCGGTCCCTCTTGTCATGGGGGTCTATGGATCGCTTCTGCTGTTTTCCCCCCTTTAGAGGCGGCACCTCTCCCTCCTCAAGGACCTCCGCGGGCCTCTTCTTCTTCAAATTTTCTTTAGCCTTCTGCCCTGAGTCTGTAGGGGGCTTAGGTGGGTGGGGAGGCAAAGTGGGGGCAACCTGGGTCTTGGCAACCTCCTTGGAGGACGACCCCGCCCCTTTATTCCTTCCGGCCATTAGGCCCCTCAAACCGGACCTCTGCTTCAGATCCATCCCTTCCTCCTCCTCCTCGGAGCTGGGGTCTGGTCGAGCAATCAACAACCTTGGACGATGATCAGCTGGTGATTACTCGGTTTCAGTCTTGGAGTCCGAGATCTCGACGGCCTTTTCAACGTGCTCCTCTTCAAACCTAAATTGGTCGATCTCGGCGTCTAGGGATTGAGGGGATGGTGCAAGTCCCTCACTTGGAGCAAGAGGCTGCCTACGGACGGGTTAGGGTGGCAAAGTAACGGGGGGGAAGTCCCTGTCGGCTAAAAATTTGGGCCTAGACACGTCTATTCGAGCGAGCCTGGTGCTGCCCGCTCTGATGGCTTGGCCAATGTCCTGGAAATCCCGTGACAAGGGCTTGTAATCCAAGATCAGGTGAGCAGCGCACAATTGCCCGTCTTCGCTTACGAACACCTCCGATCTCAGCAGATAGTTGAGGGCTCTGACGTTGACAAGGCTAAGCTTCGGCGAGACGTGGTCCTTGTCTGCAAAAACATCTAGGAAGAAGGGCAAAGTCAGACCAGTAGCAACCACTCCCCAGGAGCGAAGTATAAAAAATGATAATAAAAAGAAAGACAGGAAACAGACAACAATGCAAAACCTCAGAGAGCTAAGGCCCCAGCCGAGGGTCATTATCCTAAGGTACCCCACCTGGCTTTCCCGCCTAAATTGGGCAATGAAGACTGTCATGCCACTCTCCAGAGACGACCAGGTAGTCATTCTTCAAGCCTTTGTTAGACTTGGGAAGGCAGGATATCAGCCTCACCTCCTCGGACCGGGACTTAAGACAGTACCCCCCTGAGAGGGCATGGCACTCATACATATGTGCAACGTCATGCCATGTGAGCCCAAGATTCATTTGTTCACTAAGGGCATCTATACTCCCTAAAATCCTAAACATGTTGGGAGCACGCTGATGGGGACATAACCTATGGTTGAGCAAATAGTCTCTGGTTATCCTACCCATGGGAAGAGTCATCCCTCCCTCCAAGAAGGCAATCATTGGGATGGCAACCTCACCGGTCCCTCTATTGGTCATGACCTGGTCCAAAGAGCAATACTCTAAACCCACCCCCCGCCAAATGCGGTACTTGGCCCTAAAGCCTTCCATCCCCGACGAGGAGTCCACTAAGTGTTTGAATCTACCCATGGAAGCAAAAGGGAGTCACTAGGGAGCGGCGTCCTATGGGCAAAGAAATCTAAGATGCACGACAAAGAAAAGAAATTAAAGCTTGAAGGAAATGACACTTACTGAATCAAGCTAACGAGTCAGGTCGGAAACGTTTGGGAAAACCGTCGTAGTAGTCTCTTGGGGGAAGGTGCGAGAGAAGCCTAAATCTGTGTAATAGAAGCCTAAGTTTGGGAAAGTTGGAGTGCCTGGAATCACTGGGAGACTTGAAAATGCGTAAGATGAAAAGTGACCGCTCTTACTCTAGCCTTTATATGGGGGGGAGGGGGGGGGGGGGGGCGGGAGCATTCGCGTGGAAGTTACCCCACACATCTTCCAAGGGCAAATGTCAGCCGTCATAACGCCCCCTGAAGTAATTATTAGCCCCCCGCGGGTTATGAAACGTCAACCGCAATAAATGGGCGTGCCAGTCAAGGGTTTCGTGCGCGTTAGCAAGGGAACAAGTGGTGGCACTCTAGAAAGTAACAATAAACAATAAACATTAAAAATTAAAATAAAAATTGGAAATGAACACAGATATGTATATTTATATCAAAACCCCAATCCTCTCCTCGGACGGGAAGGAAGATTAGGTTTTTGAGGGGCTATTGTAGGGGCCTGAGCCCAGCTCTAGTAATGGGCCTTGGGCCTGTCCAAGGAAAGGTGCCTCTTCGGATAGCTTGGTCGCTGGCCATACCCAGATCTCGTTGGCCAAGATGGGCCTCTAAGAGGCCCCAACAATAGATAGACGCCCCAATGGCACAAGAAGAAGCAGAAATTAGGGAGACGCCTAAAGGAGAGCTACCACCTCCACATTCAATGCACATCATCTACTTTTCTGGCCGCATTTATGTGGAGAAGACCCCTGAACAGTGTTGCCTTGGCTACTACTACTCATAGAGGCCAGAAAGGGTGTCTGATGTGACAGATAATCAAGTAGTGACTTGAATGACCAACAAGTGTAGGCTCCGGAGCACCCAAAGGGGAGTATATAATGTAGGGGACCCCTGAGTAATGGGGGGGAGGGGAAGAAGTCCTTGAGGTAAAATAGAGCAAGGACCAATCTCCTCGGACTGTGCCGAGGACACTTTTTACAAAAAATTCCTGTAACTTTCCCTTTTATATTGACATAATAGTATTGGTTATCGTCCAACTCACTGAAGCCCAGCTTTTCAACCCATTTCTCTACAAATTTATTGTTCGGGCTATTTGGGCTTGAGCTCACACATTGCATTGGGCCTAAAACTCAAACCCATTCCCCACAGTTTATTATCAGTTTTATTATCTATTGTCAATGTGGCTAGGTGCGACCATTTTATTTTTTTAAGTTTGTATAACATTTATTTATTTTTATGCAATTGTCATTATTTTTATAAAAATATTTAAAACTAAAATGACAAAATGCAACCCACTGACACTATATTATTCATTAACCCACACATTTATATTCATCCATATATAAATATTACACTAAGTGTCTACTTAACTAATCAAATATTTGAACAATTGCTAACTTTACTATTTTTTTCTTCAATTATGTACCAACATAAATAATTCACTAAATGTCTAATTGTTGTTTAGTTTTAGGTTGTACTGATCTATGATCAGGGTATGCAAGATTTCAGCCAATGTATGCAAAAATATTTTTAAGCATCAAATAAACTAATAGAAAATTATTTTTTTATATATAAATTTTTATTTTTTTATTTTTATTTTTTTGAAGTCAGGGGGTTCATTTGAACCCCCTAAACAACAAGTGCTGCCAACCCTACATATGAATGAAGTTATAACCTAGTTTTAATAAAATTGTTATTAAAACTTTCTTAAATTGGTTTATTAACAATGTCTTAAGGGTATTTGATATATATAACAGAAAATGTGCATTTAAATGCCCCTAAGAACTCATTTGGCTCCATAGAGCAGGGGCGACTCCATGACCAGCCCAGGGGGTTCAAATGAACCCCCTAACTTGGTCTCAAAAGAAAAATTATATATTATTTTAAAAAAAAATTTTTTGATCCCTACAATAAAAATTTTGAACACCCTTACCTTAAATTTTTTGTTAAGCCCAATTGAAATAAGCTTGAATATAATCCTTAGTTTTTATGTTTTCTTAGTTTTTCTCTATGTCCAATCAAGTAGTTTGATAAGTGCTCTATACATTTCCAAGTCCTAGAAATATTTTACAGCGCTTACTCTAATTCAAAGAAAGTGATCGAGTTTTAACCATGCACTTTAAAAGCAAAAATTTATTACCAGAGTATTATTTTTCTTAGTTTCATACTTACTCTTTGTTAGAAGTATGTGGTTAAATGATTAAATTTATCATATCCCAATTATTTAAACTTTTAAGACAATTAGTAATTTGGCACTCTCACCACTACTCCTATGTGTGTTACTATTCTTATTTATTCTATATTTTTTTATTCAATTGATATAACTTATAAATATAATAAGTTATTATTAATTTGTTAAAAATATATGATTAGTTTTTTAATTCTATTTGTTTATGCGTCCAATAATTGTTGTCTTAACGATCTTTAAACTATTAATAACTTTTTAAACTATTGTACAATATATTTGTATTGTATATGAAGTGAAAATTGTATATACAAAAAAAAAAATTATTCATCTTATTTTTTACTTGCCTGTCCCACACCAACAAATTCCTCGCACTGCCATTATTGACCCCGAAAAAAGTTTTGAAGCCGCCGCTGACATAGAGGGAAAGAAATGGGACGTTAACTTAGATATCGTCGTCAAATATCTTGGCAATCAATGTACAAGTATGAAAACAGAACCAGTATTATTGCTCCATTAGCATTTTCGAGTTATCTTGAAAATTTGTCACTTTTAATGAGCTTTCGATGGATTCATTCAATTTGTTCAATTTTGTTGAAGTAAAGATGTTGAACTATATTATGCTATGGTAAAATTCCATTTACAACGGTAGTTTTTTATGATTTGTGAACTTTTACAGATAAAACTTATTTACTAATAAACAAATATCATCAATTAAAAACAAATCATGTGCACCTCAAAGATCCAGAATTGAGTTAAAAGAATAAAAAATTCCAGTTTACTAAACAAATTATTTTATTCTTGGAATTAAAAATTTATTACACCATAAGAAAATATTTAATCAATAATAATGCTTAATTGTAAAGTTATATATAAATATTATTATATTTTTAGTAAGAACAAACTTCAACTAATGTATATATTATATGAAAGAAGAGGGTGGAAATTTCCTCCAATTATATATATACTTGCTTTTCAATTGTATGCCCATTTTAGTGAATAACCACATGCGTGGTCATGCACTCATGCGTAGTCTATTCATAATTTACGTCTATGTTAAATATTCATAATAGGAAATATTCATAATTTACGTTAATTTAACATAGTAATGTTTTTTGCTTCAAAAAAAAAAACATAGTAATGTTTTTAAAATGCGGCTGTAGCTCCTAAAAACAAGGTTATAGACCCATTTGGTCTATAACTACGTTTTTTATAGCCGCGTTTTTAATTGTGGCCTATATACCGTGACTATAAACCGACTATAGTCACGTTTTTCCAAATGCGGCTATAAGGGTTATTTTAGCAACGTTTGTTAAACATGGCTATAGGGTTTATGATGATGCACAGAAAATCAGTAGGCTGAATGTTTTGGGTTTTAATGAGCTAAAAGTTGCTTGGAAGGCCTGAAAAGAAAGAAACACAAGATCAAAGGTGACCGGAGTGAACCAACTAAGAACCCTTTGATGCTTAAATTATTTTTTCTCTCTAGAACTCAAGAATTCCAACTTTAAGAGTGGTGGAAACTTACTTTCATTTTATATGGATAAGTCCTTATATAGTGAGTTTTGGAGTGGTTACTTGTTTGGTAACTTCCTCAACGTGTATGGAGGTTAGAAGGTTCAGACTTAACTTCTACAACTGCTATAGAAGTTAAAAGATTTAATCTTATCTTCTACAACTGCCATTAGAAGTTAAGAACTTAGTGGGAAGTTAGAGTGATGAACAAGGACTTTGCTCATACTTCAAAATAGTAGAACGTGATTCGAATTATAAGCTTTTGTACATAAATTCATTTTGAAGATTTTCTAAATGTTAAGGAGTCGTCCAGGTTTTTCCATGCTGGACGACCTTCTTTAGTTTGGACAACCTTCTTATGTTGGACGGCGTTTTTATATTAGGATAATTTTTCTGGACTTGGATGACGCTATGGACAAACTGAAGATGGCCCAATTTTTGGTTCACCATCAGTTGCCCCCTTTGTCCAAGGGTCGTCTTGAACACTGTGGTATGACTATTTATTCTTGACACGTGTCAACATTTTAATGGTCAACAGATATGCCACGTGTCATTCTTGCTCTAGTTGAATTATTTGTTTTAGATTGTGCCACATGTCACAATCTCATTGGTTGGCTTGTTGCGTTGATTTATATTTTGAGGAAAATGCCACGTGTCAGCTTCTGGTTGGTCCGTGTCGCTTCATTGACCTACCTTTGGGCCCTATAAATTTGTACATTCTCTTTCTTACCCTTCACTGTTTTGATAATTTCCTTTCTGCCATTTCGTCCAAGAGCTTCGTCTAGTCATCCTCGTCTCTAGTTTCTCGTCAAGTACTTCCTTTCCTTCATTCTTAGGTTTTCGTCTATTCATTCTTCTAAACATGTCTGCGTCTAGTGGTAGTACTGAGAGAGAAATAGACGAGTACCAGGACATGTCCCTTGGAAGTGATGGTAGTTACGGGAGTAGTAACAGTAGTAGTAGTGATAGTAGTTCCCAAGACGAGCATTATTCGTCTGGGTTGCTAGTTTTCCTTTAAAGGAATTCTAGGAAATGCAACATAGGAAGGCTTTTGGGGTTGAGGCTAGCTCGTTCAGAAGGAGTAGATCACCTAGTCCTCAAGACAAAGAGGAGGAAGAAAATGTAATCTATAGTTGTGCCCCTGAGGTGGCGTCTACTCTGGACGCGAGTAAGTTGAATACTCTTGTAGGTAGGTATCAAATTCTTAGTGAATTTAGGCCTTGTCTACCTGAAAGGGGAGAATGGTGTTGTTCTCCTCTTTCGGGTTTTGGTGTATATACTTCTTACCTATTAGCAGGTCTTAGGTTTCCTTTTAATTCCTTTTGTAGAGGTCTCTTCCATAGGTTGGGTATTGGACCAAACCAGCTCAATCCTAATGGATGGAGGATGATAGTAGTCATGCAAGTGTTAAGGCGTGAGGCGCTTGAGGGGAATCGTCCAATTACAGTGGGCGAATTCCTTTATTGTTATAAGCCCTCAAAGATTAAACAGTCTGCTAGTTTTTACCAATTCTTGTCTAGGGGCCCCCAATTTAGTTTAATTACGGGTTATAGTTCTTTTTATAGGCTTTGGAAGAAAGAATTCTCTTTTATTTCTGGGAATTGGGCTGGGAACCCAATTGATGAAAATAACACCCCCTTTCATCCTTTTACTAGTGCCCTAAGTTGTCTTCGTCCTAAGGGTATGTCTTTCTTCCTTTCTTCTATTATTTTTTTCAACTTTTTTTTTCTCATCTAAAATTCTCTAATGTTGGTGCAGCTATCACTCATCCACGCTTGGACAATTTTCATAGAGCTCGTGCTTACCATGAAAGGCCCTTCCATAGCTTGGTAACCCTCAGTCGTCTAGCTGTCTGGGGGTTTGGTCCTGAGCCTATTGCAGAAAATCTTGTACACGAGGAGATCACTTGTCGAACTAAGTATCGTCTAGCCAATCCTTTTATATATATATATATATATATATATATTATTAACTCTGTTTTCTTCATCGTAGGGTTAGCCACTATAAAGGAAAACAAGGGGAAAGTTGTTGCTAGTGGCAGTGAGCGTGAAGAGGATGTTCGAGTCCAAGAAGATGCAACTCCCTTGGTCGTCCAAAGGCCTGTTGTCCAGGCTGGGAAGAGTAAGGGCATTTCCAATTCTATTGACCTTGGTGACCTTCCAAGTCGTCAAGGTTCAAAGAAGCAAAAGTCTAACAAGACTCCTCCTCCCAAGGTTCCAAAATTCCCTCCCACGACGATAAACCTGGATGACTCGACAATGAACTTGGTACCTGTCCAGCCTGAGAATCTTCCTCCTCCTGCAGCCAAAGCTCCTCACAGGACTCATCCTTCAGAGCAAACCAAGCGTCTTCCCAACTTGGTGCTGGACGAGGGCTATGCTTGGAAGACGTTTAAAGGACTCATCACTAATGAAAGTTCAAATAGTGTGTAAAACACCAATGAACATTTAGACCTCCAATTTACAAATTACCAACACAAGCTTATAATCAAACAATATATGTGCAGAATATGAATATAAGCTAAACCAAATATGTAAAACACTCTAAACCATACTTAATCACAATCACAACAGTAATTAAAAGGTAAAGAGAAAGGGAAGAAAGATACAAACACAAAGATAACACGGCGATGTGTTATCGAAGAGGAAATCGAAGTACTCGGCGTAAAACCTCTCCGCCGCTCTCCAAGCGGTCAATAATACACTAGAGAATGAAGTTTGGATACATAAATAGCAGAAGACCCTCCAAGCCTAATCTACCCAGTGCATCTAAGCCCTCCAAGCTTCTTACTCCAACAGGGTTACGCCGAACCTTATCTTCTCTAACTTAACGGATCTCGCAATATCCCATTGCATCAACCAAAATGAATTGGTCCCTTCTGAACTACTTCCCAAGCACCAAAATGCCTTCTCTCTAATATGGGTATGGTGAGATAAGGATTTGGCTAAATATACCTCTCAAGGATATGTCAATGAAGAGGGTGAGAGTAGAGGAATTTAAAGAATCAAAAGAAGAAGATTGTGGATGAGACAATCTTGTTTTTTCCTAGGGTTTCTCTCTCAAAATTCTCTCTGGAAGCTCTTTACATTTTGTGGGTATAAGGGTATTTATAGTAGGGTGTATGAGGAATGCGAAGAGTCAGTTACAACTAAACAGGGCATTCTGGCGACTTGAGCTTGCGACTGGAATGAGTTGCGAGTTTGAGTTGCGAGCTAACTGCCTGGTCAGACTGGAAGTTTTGTCCTGTAGTGCAACAGCTAGCGTGACCCTTCAGCTCCCCCTGCATGCTTTACACGTGTGCCATTCTGGCGACTTGCTAGTCACAAGCCAATCGTGAGACTCCCTTGAATTGCACACTTCTGAGATTTCTTCACACTCTTTCACACACTACCCTTACATGAATCCCACCTAAATACAAGGTATCTAATTGCTAAATTACAAGCAAATTTGGCACGGAATAAAGCCAACATTTAATTGAATAAATTCAACCTTACAACTGACAATAAGGTGAATGCATACTATAACATGCTAGTGAAGGACTTTGAACATTCTGCCATCCATGACCTTTTCAAGGTAAGTAGTTTTTATTACCCCTATTTTATTTTCTAAGAAATTTAAGGAAAATTTCTAACTCTCTTTCGTCCATCTATTTTTCAAGCCATGTCGAAGTTTTATACTGCGTCCACCCAAGATAAGGAGTTTTGTAATGAGGCTAAGGCCACAAAGGAGAAGAGTAAAGAGTTGAATAACGAGGTCCTTTTAAAGAAGGGGGAAGTAATCAGGCTGACTGAGAAGCTCACTCGTTTACAGGGGATCGAGCAAAATCTAAAGAATGAAGTGGAGGAGCTCAAGGCAGACTCTATTGAGAAGGAGACCCATATCACTCACGTTGAGGTGAAGGTTTAAGGGTTTACTTCGTCTATGGAGAAGGCTCAGAAGGAAGCCGTTGCAGCCTTCATGAAGTCAAACGAGTTCAAGAATCGTCTAGATCGTCATTACATTGCTAGCTATGAGGACTTTCATTTTGATGCCAAGGAAGCCTACCTTGAGATGGACTTTGACTTCTTTAAGATCCCCACTACCACAGAGAGTTCCCTGCTTCCAACGAGCTTTGAGGACGTCAACGTGATGAGCGATGCTTCAACTGAACCTTCCCAGGACGCCACTGATGCTAGCAAGGATGACCCAAATCTGGGGGTGATGCCTCTAGTGGTTTATCCCAATAATTTATTTCTTTTTTTAGAAAAATTTATTTATTTTAGTTTGTTGGAAGTGCCCACCGTTTTGGGCTTTATTTTAAAATTCATTCAAGTACAATCCATTCGTCCAAGTTCATGGACGTGCAACAGATACAATGGCCTTCACTAGCTTTGAACAACATAAGGGTTTTTGGACGATGGTCGTCTACCCTTTTTACATTTTATGAATGAATATTTACTTCTATTTTCATTCTTCATTTGGTGTTGAACATGTTATATGCTTTATATATGGACGAATTTCCTTTGTTACATCGTCCATGTTATTTCTATTGGTTTTAAGTGTGGTCCATCCACTCATGAGGGCATTTAGCTTGTCCATGTTTGAATAATTTTTTTATGCTTAACACTTTTACCATTCTTAAATTTTACAAGTATAACTCGTCTATGAATGGTATTTTCTTTGTTAGCTTTATTCGTCCATAGATTTGACTTATGGCTTGCATTATCCCTCGTTCATAGCATGGACGGTCCTTTATTCGTCTTTGGGTAAGACATTTTCAGCATTTACTTGTCCAAAAATTGGACTGTTTGGCTGGTCAAATTCATATATGGATTTTGAATATCTTTATGTGCACGTTTTAACTCATCTATTTATTAGACGAATATACCTTATGGCCTGTTTGGAAGTTTAGAGAGGAAGGAGAGTAGAGGGGAAGAGAGGAAGGAGAGTAGAGGCGAGTAGAGGAGAGGAGAGTAGTGGAGAGGAGAGTAGAGGGGAATGGGTATCCTCCACCTTGTTTGGATGTTTTTAAAATTAGTAAGAGAGAATAGAGTAATTAGACATTCCTTGTTTGGATGTTTTAAAAATTAGGATGAAAATGAGAGGAAATGATTTAAATTGACAAATTTACCCTTATAAAAATGAACTTGCAACATTAGTCTATGATTAATTTGTTAGATTAAATAATTATTTAATCAATATTCTCATTCCATCAAATACCACTAATAAAAGTATAAAACTACTATTAACTATTATAAAATAATTTTTATTCCCTAAAAAAATTATAATAAAAATAAAATAAAATTTTCTTTATCGTATATACTTGTGTTGTGTTGAAGAAGAAAGAGTTTTCTTTCTCAAAAAAAAAAAAAAGAAGAAGAAGAAGAAGAAGAAAGAGATTTCCTAGCGAAAGCGAACCCCAAGGAGAACCCGTCAGAGCGAGCCACCGTCGTGTCGGAGCACGGCGAGAACTCACCGTTGTTGTAGCTCGCTGCGTTGATAGAGACCAGAAAGCTCTTGGAGACCAGTAACAAAGGTAAATAGTGAGATTCAATTTTTTTTTTTTCATTCACCTTAAATTTTCTCAGGAAACAAACAAAGATTATATATATGATCGATTTGCAATTTTATTAATTTAGAAAGGGTAAATTGAGGAATTTATTTGGTCGATAATTTATCTACTCTACTCTCCCTCCAAATCTCTCTAATTTGGAGGAATTAAAAATAAGAGGTTAGAGGTTGTTGAAACCCCTCCAAACTCCTCCAAATCTCTCCCCCTCCTTCCTTAAAAAACTTCCAAATAAGGTAATTGGATTACTCTCCCTCTCTTTACTCTACTCTCCCTCCTTTTTTAAACTCCCAAACAGGCTATCAGGTATTACCTCGTCCATTGGTTAGACGAATGTATCTTAAGTTTATTTTCTTTACTTTATCCTTATTTTAAGAAAAGTTTGTAGATGTTACATCCCTGCGTTCAGAGATTTTATTCATCTTGGGCCTTGAGCCTTCTTGTGGATTAGTTTGAATGAAAACAACATGAAAATTAAAAATTCACACAATATTATATACATTGAAAATCTAAATTGTATATACACAACATAAAAAATTAAAAAAAGAATGAAAAAGAATATTTTAATAGTGCAAAAAAAAAAACCTTTTATATTTGATATATTGTATAGTGATATATTAAAATAAATAAAGTGATTTTTTAAGATGTTAAAAGCAAAAAAAATTTAGAACCTTAATGTGAATGCTCTAAATAAATATAAGGCTTTGAATTTTCAAATAATAATAAAAATAATAAGACTTGGTCTCAGTTGCGTCACAAGAGAGAAAAGATGGTCGTTCGGGGCATCATGCATTCATGCCCACCTACCCGCTTTGTTTGACAAAGTTTCAGTATTTTTTTTTTTTTTTTTTTTTTTTTGAGGGGAAAAAAATGCATAGTATCAAATGTCTGGACAAAGAAAGAAAAGGCAGTGGAAGAAGAAAGAGTTCGCCGTGCCCTCTGCTTCCTCCTCTGGGGTTGTGCTGTCCCAAGCAGAGGGCACGGCGACCTCTTTCTTCTTCTCCTCGTTCTGCTCCGGCGATCTGTGTGGCGGTGGTGGAGGTTCAGCGCGAAAGAAGCAGAGGAATGGCGTGAAGGAAGCAGAGGAAGCTGTCTGCGTGTGAGCTGTTTGCGTGTGAGCGTGAACAACTGTTTTTGAGGTCATATTGTCTTTTTAAGTTTTATCTGACATGGCAAACATCTATTGGCCACAGCCTGATAGTATGTTTTCTCAAGTCTAAAATACATAAAGCCGCTAGATAGTGATGTATTTAAAACATCCCTCTGGGTTGCTCATAAATTTCAGTTAGTTTTGGATATTTGTTTACATATATTCAGGGACGTAACTAGGGTTCGAAGTAGAGGGAGACAACTATAATTTTTTTGAGGGGAGCAAATATATTTTTTCTTAGATTTATTTTTTAAAATCTTAAATATATACCTATTATTTAATATTTAAAAAAAAGGGGGCGCAGCCCCTTCTTATTGTACATAGTTCCGTCCCTACATATATTTATTGTATATAAATAACATAGATTAGGCAAGCTATTCTATGACTTGAAAATCCATCTCAAACTAATTAAACTTTGCTTGTGTTAGTTTATTTATTACTGTTTCAGGCTCAGGGTCAAGAATCTTTGATTTAGATATAGAGAAGAAAAATGAAGAAACGAGGAGAGTTACACTTAGAAGAAAGGGTTGGTGATGATGATGGAGAAGAAGATGGTTATGATGCAGTTGTTGTTGGATCTGGCTATGGTGGCCCTATTGCTGCATGTAGGATGTCAATGGCCGGAATTAAGGTGTGTTTATTAGAGAAAGGCAAGAGATGGGAAGCTCAGGATTTCCCAACTGATAGCTTGAAGATGATGTCCAATGTGAGGATGGAGAACCAGAAATTAGGCCTCAGATTTGGCCCAAAAGATGCTCTATTCCAGGTTATTTTCTGTTTTTTATATATGCTCTACGTAAACATGAAAACCATGATAACACACAATAATACTTTAGAATAATATGGATACTTTAAGTGTGCCGACCCTTGATCCATCAATTATTAGTCTATCAAAAAAATGAGTTAATTCGGCCAATGCTCAAATCACATATTGCGCGTTACTGCTTGCTTTATTATTTGTTGTATTATTTTATAAATTTGATTTATGCTATAATTTACTCCCACCAATCTTCACCATAGCAATGGTGAAGAGCAGCAAAGAAAAGAAGGCCTTGAACACAGCTCAAGAATGACCTTTTTAAAGTGTTTGGTGACTATATATGACTCTACATAGCTAAAAAAAGAGGGTTAGAACTTAGAAGTGATAAATCGAAAGATTTTTATTCTTTTTTTCATTTATTCTTATTTTAATTAAGGAACAAATTTTTATTTGAATTTTTATTTAGTATATCTATTCCTTTCTAAAAAAATCTTGATATCATTAAAAAAAAAAGGACTAGAACTTAGGAAGTGATAAATCGAAAGATTTTTATTCTTTTTATTGTTTATGCTTGTTTTAATTAAGGGACAAACATTTCTTTAGATTTTTATTGAGTATATCTATTCATTTTAAACAAGATCTTGATATCATAAAAGAAACCAATTCTCAACAACATCTTCCTTCAAACAAGACCAAGACTTTTGGTTTATCAAAAAAAAAAAAAGACCAAGACTTTTGTACCTGTAGTTTTCTTCTCTCTCTCTCTCTCTCTCTTTCAGCGTCTTTAATTGACCGTTCCCGCATTAACTGAAATTGTCACTTTTTTCAAATAACAACGGTTTTTTTTTTATATACAAAATATAATTTCTACTATAGTATAACTAAATATTGTGTAAAGCTCCTTCTTGGGAACTTAAATTTCAACTCTCACCTCTCACACTCCACAAACACTTATACTTGTGGACTAGTGAAGTGATCTATACATCAAGAGTGCGCGATGGTAATAACAATGGTTGATTTGTCTAGAATAAGGTGATGGACAAATACAAATACTCTTTTTTTTTTTTCTTTTTTCTTTTTTGAAGATAATACTCTTTGTTTTTTTTAGGACAAATACAAATACAAATACTCAATCTCACTGTTGTCTTTATCAATCATTCTATGCTTTTGTTGAGCTTACTTTTTATATTATCGGTGGTTTTTTTACCCTTTAAACTAGATGTGTGTTTTGACTTTGTAACTTTCAAATTTGATACTACTATAGCCTTCTTATTATAATGATGGCGTCTTTAGTTAGTCATTTTTGGTTATCTGTGTTAAAAAAAAATTAAGAACAATATGATTGTTCTCAAAATAAAATCAAACCAATATTATATAAGTGTTTAATTAGGATAAACAACTCTTTTCACATGCTATACCAAATTTCAAACTATATTAATGGCCTTTTTTTATAATATTTTATATTTTTCAATCTCTTCGGACGTCACCTCCTCCTTTACTATCTATCCAATTAAAAAAAAAAAAACAAAACATAACAAAAAACTTTGACTTGTAAAATTTTTCTTTCAAAAATACAACCTTAAATTTAGGAGTATTTTTTAAAAGTTTACTTTTACAAACAACTAACCCAAATAGACATGTTAAGAGTTAAGACAGCCATGTGTCATTAACAGCTAAGTTTAAATTTAATTAACTATTAAGTTAGTTAAGTTCAAATATAATAATGTATTCATAAAGAAGTCCATGAATATGAAGCTCGATTTAGTTATATATAAATTATATTTTTATTTATAGATTTAATATTGAAATGTATATGTTGAAATGATATCAAATATGAAATAAGTATTTGTAGTTTATTGATAATATAAAAATAAGTAAAAATTCATAGATTTTTTAAGATAAAAAAATTAATAAAAAATTAATAAAGGCTTTACTATATATATGAGAAAAAAATAAAATTAATCAAGCAATTCTTGAACAAGTTTGAACTTATTGAAAAAAAAAAATCAAATTTAATTATATAATCTTATTTGGTCATGAGCTCGAGTTCGAAAAATTTAAATTAATAGATTTTAAGTATGGTTTTAAAAATATAACCGAACTGGTTGATTTGACCAAGAACCGGACACTAATATGTTCCAATTCTTATAAAAAACCAGAAATTAAAGAAAAAGCAAGTTTAATCGAAAACCACCGATCTGACCATGAAAACTGTGAATTGGGACGATTAAACCAGTTTTCAACAATTTCTAAAATTAAGCAAAATAAACAAAAATCTTCCTCATTTTGACAGCAAAATTGGTGTTTATCTCTCATTGAAGTTTACATGGTTGCTTGTTGTGAGTAAGATGAGATTTGAGGAAATCTAAAACTTGTGGGTAAAATAAGATTTAAAGAGGTGGGAGAAGCAAAGTGAGAAATGTAGTGCTTAAAAGAGTCAAAAGGAAGAATTTTTGGTTTTAGCCTTTAAGTTATGAAATGGTTCGACAGGAGAGAGAGAGAGAGAGAGAGAGAGAGAGAGAGAGAGAGAGAGAGAGAGAGAGAGAGAGAGAGAGAGAGAGAATTAGCCAAAAGTCACAAAACACTAATAGTGGGTGGGTTTAAGAAAAAAGATACAAGAATACTAGTGTAATAGTATGATGTTTACGTTTTAAAGGCAACAAAACTAAAGAAAAATAAAATAAAGTAGTGGAGTAGTTTGAAAGATGGCAGTGTGTGAATTAATACCAATTGCATTTACATGCGAATTGAGGACTTTGGGTGATTCACCTAAATGCATGGCAGCCAGCCATGTGTCATTGAATGTATTTTACTATTTTACAGCTTTTTTTTGTGTGCTAATAAATTAGTATTAATTGGAAATTATATATAGCTTATTTATTAAATATTAAAGAATAGTTTGTGTTTTAAGTCATTTTTAACTCCTTTTTATTTTAGAATAGATTTCTACAAGAAAAATTTATCAATCCTATGTTGAGGGAAATTCAATTAAATTATGTTTTCTTAATAATGTTATAAAAAAAAAAAAGTAATATCATTGTCATTATTTTTTAGAATGCTAATTTAATTGTTTATACTTTTTTTGTCCTACCCATTTATATTTAATATAAAGTATAAAAATTCATTTAAAATTGTTAGTAAATAATACGATACGTTATTTTTAATTTTTAAAATTTTAAAATTATTAATTATATTATTTATGACATCACTTGAAAAATCGGAATCTCTCTATTTTTTCTCGGTTCTTTCATTGGAATCACCCTATTTTGAATTTTGCTTCGGTTTTTCTTGGGAATCAAACAAAGAGATGCAAAGTAGTTTTTTTGGTGTTTGTTTTCCGAGAAAATTTTGATTTTTTGAGAAAATCAGAGGAGATTGCTGGTTGTGCATTTGGAGTAAATGAAGTAAAAGAATCCCAAATCTAAATGCTATGAAACTTTGTTGGTGCGGATCAAAATTTTGAAACTTTAAGGGGTAACATTAAAATTACTCTAAACTTTAAGGGTGTAAATTACAATTTAGTCTAATAATTAAATGATATAGATTGGTTCCACCAAAACGAATTGGGAAAATAATCATTTTCATTTGAAATACAGATCAATTTCATGGTTCAGATTAGTAGATATTACAAATTTAAAAGTGTACCAACTGCCACGTCATTTAAGGGACATTTTACATAGTTGGAAATATAAACTTAACCTCGAAATGGAATGGATTTTGTTCGAGCACATTGAGCCTGTAGAGGCAAAAAAAATGGTAGTCATGTGAGTTAAAAATTTGATTAAAACATCTTTGGTTTCTTAACTATAGACGTCAGTGTTGATGATGAATTTATGTGTGTGTATTTGATGAGTATATAGGTACATGAACAAAATGACTCTGTAGCATTAGTGGCCTGTGGGCTTGGTGGAGGTTCACTTGTGAATGCAGGAGTGACAGTGTCAACCCCAGTTCGTGCTAGAAGGAACCCAAAGTGGCCAAAAGAATGGGAAAGGGATTGGGATATTTGTGAAGCTTCTGCTGCTGCCATGCTGAAAATACAAAGTGTTCCCATCCAGTTTTCTGCTGTGAAAGTCTTTGGAGAAATAGCTGAAGAACAGACTGAACAATGTTTTGAGACTTCAGTGAAGCTAAGCATAAATTTTGATCTTGAAGAGCCAATGGCTAATTCAAAGACACCTCAACGAATGGGCAGCTGTTTGGCCTGTGGAAATTGTCTTTCTGGTTGTCCTTATAATGCCAAAAGTTCCACAGACAAAAATTATCTAGTTTCAGCAATCCAGGCATATTTTCCATCACTTCTTATATTGTTAATAAATTATATTTTCATTTACTTGGGTCAAGAAAGTTCCACAGATATAAAAGTGCTTCTCAGATTTTGTGGCTGAAAGGCCAAAACCAAAAATGGTGGTAAGAGATTAGGGCAGCCCATTTTCTTTTAAATCCAGTATCTAATCCTATGTAATGGTTTTGTATTTTCAAATGCTATATGGGATAATATGTAATAATATTTGTTGGGGTTGTCCAAAGAGTTTCTTATTCACTCCTACATGTTACCTTCCCTTTTAAAATTGAAATCTCTTTATGTTGCAGGCAGGATGTGAAGTTAGAACAGAATGTCAAGTTCAGTATGTGGTTAAAAACCCGTACGATACTTACCAAGAAGAAGGCAAAAATAGCAAAAAGAGAAGATGGCGGGTTTACTTGAATGAGATCGACTATATAACCAGTGATTTTGTAGTCCTCTCAGGTACAAAGCAGTAGCTATAAATAGTGTGTACTTGGTAGAAATTTTGTTTAAAACAAACATTTTTTAACGAGTTCCATTTATATTTTTCTACAGCGGGAGTTTTAGGCACAACTGAAATACTTTTCCAGTCACAAATGAGAGGATTGAAACTTTCGGATGCACTTGGCTCTGGATTCAGCTGTAATGGGAATAATGTGGCTTGTCTTGCTGGAAGCCCAGCACCCTTGAATTCTATTGGATTAGACAGAAAGCAACTCTCAAAGATACCTTTCCAAGAACGGCCAGGGCCATCCATCTCTTCTACTTACACATCTTCATTGGGATTCACCATCCAGGTCTAA
Organism: Lithocarpus polystachyus; assembly: GCA_033629205.1. Lineage (NCBI taxonomy): Eukaryota > Viridiplantae > Streptophyta > Magnoliopsida > Fagales > Fagaceae > Lithocarpus > Lithocarpus polystachyus. The sequence continues at coordinate 45,616,268 of CM066168.1, forward strand.
AAAATAAAAAACTAAATGCACTGTACTTCTAACTGGGTTTCCCTTCATCTTAACTGCTTGTCATGATATGGTTTCATCATCGGATTCAGGTGATACGAATAGACCACAATCCATACTCCAATAATAAATGGCCTTAACTGGTATGGTCATCTAGTTTTAAGCGGCCATGCAGTCTAGGTCTTTGCTCTAGAAAATCTCTATAAGCATACAATCTCTTAGTATCCAAACATGTTTTGCGTACATAGACATGTAGGAATGTAGAACTATAAACATTCTTTTTCATTGTGGACTTACCTGACACACCATTTTTCTATTGGCACAGAGTGCTGTACTTCCAACAGCTTATCCACACCTGCTGTTTAAAGGGATTGTAAGTTATGGTTGGCCAACTGGCCACTGGTTGTTTCATGGGATCATTGAAAAGATAAGACATATTTTGGGTTTTAAAGCATGCCAAGCTATTGTTCTTAATGCAATGGGTTATGATGACAGTGACGGGAAGATTATGTGGGACAAGGACAAGAACAGAATTTGCTTTAATCCACCCCATGATCCTTTACTCCCACAAAAAGTCAAAGCCTTTCAAAAGCTCACTCAGAAACTAGGAGGAATCCTCTTCTTATCAAGGTACCGAAGCACATCTGTCCATCTTTTAGGTGGGTGCAATGCATCATCAGATCCTTCATATGGTGTTTGCAACCCCAGTGGCCAAGTATTTGACCCAGAGTCTTCAGTCATGGTACACCAAGGCCTCTATGTCTGCGATGGTTCTCTAATCCCATGTTCTGTTGGCATAAACCCATCTCTTACTATTGCATCTGCAGCTGAGTATGTAAGTAGGCACCTTGTAAAGGATGTTCTCAAGTACAAGAGTATTGAAATTGCTTCTCAGAATCCACATTCTGTCTCAAATAAGAATGTAAAGAGTGATCACAGATCAGTTGTCACATTTGAAGAAACCATGAGGGGTTATGTGGGGGGTATGCAATGCGCAGTTTTTCTCAAAATGAAGATGAATGCTCAAGAACAGAAGGGCCTCTGTGATTGTCATCCTCTTCTAAGAGGCAAAGTTGGTGGATATGTGGAATTAAAAGCCATTGAGAGGGATAAATTACATATCATAGATGGAAAAGTAAGTTTGTGTGAAGTAGATTACAGAACTCCTTACACGCAGTATATGCATTATCATCTCCTCCTTGCAGGTTCTTCGGGCTTGAGGTATGAGAAAGTTTTAGTATAAAGTAAATTTCTTGTCCATTCTTTGCTTATATGAGAGAATCAATAAATTCCATATCGTGCAGATATATTATCGAGGGAAGAAAGATAATGACTCCTTATCTCTTTGCATTATATGCTTGGAGGGAGTCAACAACATTGCATGTGACCTTTAAGAAAGTTGCTGAGAACAATTCCAAGGAAGACATGATGCTTCTAAAAGGCAGGCTCAGTGTCTCCATGGTAGAGCTTCTAAAGAGCTTGATAAGCCTTAGAGGAAACAACAGAGGAAGGTTCATATGTCATCTATTATACACACTCTACAGAACCTATTTTGTACAGAAACCACAAGGGAGCCACAAGGACTTCCCCCCAAAAGATTTGTATTATAAATTTTATCCAAGCAGCACTCTCCATGAAATTAAAACAGGTATCAGGAATCTAAATCTGCTCAGAGTTGATGTCAGTGTGCAATGCAGTCTCAGGAGAATCAATGATCATAATCAGAAACAAAAGACTACATAGAACTATGGGATATTCATTTAAATTCTACCAATATGTAAATTAAGAACTTATGAAATGCACTTTCAAGCTAAAAAAATTAGATAAATTGATGGATGAAAATGCAGTTTCAACCTAAAAATTAGAAAAATTGATGGAAGAAGAAATACCCCACCGTTGAACTGTACGCTCAACTTCGTGATTTTACTTGATCACCAAAATGTTAATGGAGAATAGAGTCCATGTTATTTCTCTTACTTCCTTTGTTGTATTACTTAAAGTTTCTAATTTGTGTCCTTCCTGTTTATTATGCAGAGGATGGATTTACTATCAGTTGCAGGCAATGGAAATGCACCTATAATTCCTCAAAGATTGAAGGACCAAAACAATTATACCCAGTTCTCCTTCTTAATGGGTATTCTTCTGACAGTTACTGGTTGCCAACAGAACCAAATGATCTAGTCAGAACTTTACTGGAAGAAGGACATGAAATATGGCTATTGCAACCAAGGTTGCACCCACTGAATCCTTCAAACAACTTCACAATTGAAGATATTGGAAGATTTGATGTCCCTGCTGGTAAAGAATATAGAAATATACCCCACTTGAAATCAATTCTTACTAACCTCTAATGTCTTGCCAGTTCTCACTTTATTTCTTTCTTTTGCAGCAATAAATAGGATCCTTGAATTGCATGGGCAGCACATAAAGATACACGTTGTTGCACATTGTGTTGGAGGCTTAGTCATACATATTGCTCTCATGGGAGGGCATGTCTCTTCAACGAATATAGCTTCTTTGTCATGCACCAACACTTCAATGTTCTTCAAGCTAAATACTTTATCCATGTTTAAAATGTGGCTCCCTCTGCTCCCGGTAAGCTCTCTTTCTCTCTCTCTCTTGTAATGAAATTTAATTTCCACGAAAATATACAGAATTTGATTGACTCAAACTTGCTAATATGCTCTGCCAATAATAATAATCAGAATAAAAATAACAAATAACAATAAGCAAACAAATAAAAAGTAAATAAATAAGATGTCTAGGTCTTATGAAGACATAACATGGTATAGCACAATTTTGTACAAGCCTCTTTCTCCTTGAGCCTAAGAAGGTCTTTCAATTCACCGTGCAGCTATCAATGATCATACTAGGGAAGAATAAAATTCTGCCTATGTTGGAAACATCAAAGTCTAGTTTGCGCCATCGGCTCTTGAAGTCCATTGCCCTTATGATTCCACGGTATGAGAGATGCACCTGCAATGAGTGTGAGCTATTTTCTGGTCTATTTGGAAACGCATTCTGGCATGAAAACCTAAGCCCCAGCATGCACTACTGGTTAAACAAAGAAAATGTGACAATGCTTCCCATGGCAGCATTTCCCCACCTTAGAAAAATCTGCAACGCTGGTAACATCGTTGACAGCAAAGGAAACAACTCATATTTGATCCATCCTGAGAGAATGTCACTCCCTACGCTTTATATTTCCGGAGGACGGACTATCCTTGCAACTCCAAAGACTTCTTTTCTTGCTAACAAGTACATGAAGTTACACCAGCCTGGTTTTAGACATGAAAGAGTTGTAGTGGAGGGCTTTGGTCATTCGGACCTATTGATTGGAGAAGAGTCATATAAGAAGGTTTTTCCTCACATTTTATCTCATATTAGATCAGCTGAAAGAGAAAATGGTGCAATTAGTGCCGGGGGAAGGAAGTACAGCAAAGAGGCCATGGACTGGGAAGATGATCCTTATGAAGAATATGGAAGTTTTAGCACTTGGTTTTCTCCTTTTGTTGTTATTTTGTTGTTTTCCATGTTAGTTGCATTATGCTTGTCAATTTTCAATTTTTAAAGATGAAAAGTTATTGGCCTTGCTATTGAATGATGTAATTTTATTTTTTCTTCATATTTTGAATATGAAATTGAAAAGCTATCTTGTTTATTTTATTAATTGAAGCCATTCTATAAGTCATTTATGATAATTAGCCTTATTGTTAAAAAAAAAAATTTTAAAATCAGAAGGAATTGTCTCTTTATGGACCTTCACTAAATATTTCAACATAATTCAAGATAATAATGAAGAAATCAACCATCAAAGAAAATACTCTTCACTTTTGTGTAGCATGATAGCCGAAAGAAAATCCAGTTGAGTTTAAGCCACTGTCCCATCGCCCTTGGAGGCTAATACTTGACAACATGAGAGATTTGAACTCATAAAATGTTTTAGTACCAAAATCCTAGCCATTAGGCTCACATGCCACAATTATGGATGAACTTTCGCACTGAAGTTTTCTTTTCTTTTTTTAATCAATGTTTATTCAACAAGAAAAGAGGGAATGATGTTCCTCGCAAACTGGGTCGAGGACTCTTTGAGGATTGTTCTTTTTAAAACAGAAAGACATTTTAGACTAGAGGGAAAACTTTGCAATAATGTGAGCAACTGTATGTGTTGCAATCTCTCTTGACTGAGCGAAAACAACAACCTAAAAACAAAGCTTTAAAACTTAAAACATTGCTAATAACTTTTGCACTATAGTTTATTCATCATTTCATGAAACTATCATAGATAGTTACTGTGAATGATAGCATTAAGATGTTTAAAAATTCTTAGAATATCTTCTCTCAAAATATAAAAAATAAAAAATTCTTAAAATAATTTCACCGGAGAGTTCCTAAGATCCCATATCCACTTATTTTGAAATAAGTGAATTAAATTTTATTACGTTTCCAAAATTATAAATTTAATAAATATTAGACAACTTTTGTTCAAAACGTCAATATCTATGTAAAACCCAACAATATTTTAACAATTGCATGTAAAACTAATTCAATGAATCTACATGGTGATGAAAATCTAAACCAAACTATTATTATTTTAAAAAAATATAAAATAAAGAACATAAAATACTATTTTAGTTTATAAACTTTGTCAAAAGTTTGTTTTTCATTTCTAAACTTTAAAATTGTGTATTTCCTTTTATAAACTATTTAAAAGTTCATTTTTTGTCCTTAAAGTATTGAAAATGTTTTATTTTTTGCCGTTAAATTTTGCCAAAAAATTTATTTTTGGTCTTTAAACTATTAAAAAAAATATATCCCTATTTTTATCACTAAAATATTTTAAAAAATCTTTATAAAGTTTAAGAAAAAATAAGTGTAAATACTATTTTGGTTCCTAAACTTTAGCATAAGTTTGTTTATCGTCTCTAAACTTTAAAAAGCAGATGTGCTTGGGTTCAGCTTCATCTTATATCGCCTAAGTGTATCAAAGGTCTCTTGAAGATCGTCCAGATGCTGCGACTCTTTCGCACTCTTCACTAGCATATCATCCACATATACTTCAACATTTGGTCCAATCTATGGACGAAACATGTGGTTAACCAACCTCTGATAGGTAGCTCTTGCATTTTTAAACCCAAACGGCATAACTTTATAACAAAATAAACCTTGACTTGTGATGAAGGATATTTTCTATTAGTCCGTCTCATCCATCTTGATCTGGTTGTACCCTGAAAATGCATCCATAAAACTTAATAGTTGGTGTCCAGCTATTGAATCTACCAACTGGTCAATGCGTGGAAGAAGATAACTATCTTTGGGGCATGCCTTATTTAAATCTGTGAAGTATACACACATCCTCCATTTTTCATTAGCCTTCTTGACCGTCACTGCATTAGCTAGCCAGTCAAGGTAGTAAACTTCGTGAATGAACTCCGCGGTGATCAACTTTTAAACTTCTTTTTTGATGGCATTATCTCGTTTTGGGGCAAACACTCTCTTCTTCTGACGAATAGGCTTGTAAGATGGAGATACGCTTAGACGATGAGTAATCACACTTGAGTCAATCCTAGGCATGTCTTTATGACTCTAAGTGAAAACATCAGTGCTTCTTTTGAGGAATCCAACAAGATCTTGCTTTGTCTTCTCCTTCATACTCGTCCTAATCCTAGTAAACTTCTCTAGGTTGGATTCGTCTAATGGTACATCCTACAATACTTCAACTGGTTCAGCCAACATTCTTCTTTCTTCAATGTTCATTGTCTGCATTTGCTCGTCCATAGCTAGCATCACTAAATAGCATTCTCTAGCCGCTAACTGATCTCCCTGTACTTCCCTAATGCCATATTCTGTTGGAAACTTGACTGACAAATGGTAGGTGGACGTTGCAACTCTCCAACTATTCAAAGTTGATAGTCCAATAATGGCATTATATGAAGACGAACAATTCATAACAAGGAAATTTACTTCTTTATTGATTTGTCGTGGATAAGAACCTACTACAATTGGTAGGGAGATCGTACCTACTGGTAGATCCTTCATTCCTCCAAACCCAATCAATGGTACATTCATTGGACGAAGTAACTTCTTGTTAATCCTCATTTGTTGAAAGGCTGGATAATAAAGGATGTCTGCTGAACTTCCATTATCTATTAACACTCTTTTGGTCGTATAATTTGCAATCGCCAAAGTGATGACAATCGCATCGTCTTGAGGATGGTGCAATTGTCTAGCATCTTTGTCCATGAAAATAATGGCCTGCTCATCTTCTCTGATCATCCTTGGTGGTCATCTGGATGTCTGAACATTCTGAACTTTCCGTAAATAGGTCTTCCTAGCCCTGGACGAGCTTCCTGTTGTAATGCCCCCTACAATAATCTTTATTTCTCCAAACAGTGGACATGTTGGTTCCTTTGCCTTGGCTTTCATTGGCTGTCTCTCGTCCTATTGATCTCGTCCAAGGAAATTTTTCAACTTTCCTTATTTGATGAGAACTTCAATTTGTTGCTTCAAGTCATAATACTCGTCTGTATCATGCCCATGGTCGCGATGAAAGCGACAATACTTGCTTTTATTCCACTTGCTAGGATCTCCCTTCATTCTTTCTGGCCACTTCAAGGACGGATTATCTTTTATCTACATCAACACTTGATCAAGTGAAGTGTTCAGAAGAGTGTAGTTAGAGTATTGCCCTGAAGATGACCTTGCTTTCTTGCCATCGCGATCTCTTTTTTCTCAACTTTGGCTTTCTTTGGACGAGGACCATGCTCTGAATGGTGCACATAACCACTTTCTAACCTTTCCCCTTTCTTTTTCTTATTGGAAATAATGGAATCTTCTGCATTCATGCAACTTTGGGCTAAATGTATCAACTCAGCCATCATCTATGGCTTTTGATCGTACAACTTATGAATGAATAAGTCCGAACTGACTCCATTGTAGAAACTACCAAGAGGATCTTGTCATCCATCTCGTCCACCAATAAGGCTTCTCTGTTAAAACGGCTAATGAAAGTGCATAAACTCTCATTTTCTCCTTGATCTATGTTCAATAGGCTGGATGAGGAACTCTTCTACCTTTGTCCCCCTACAAAGTTATTGACGAACAACTTACTTAATTCTTGGAAGAAAGTTATGGTGTTGGGTGGTAGTTTACTAAACCATACTCTAGCTGGACCTTTCAAAGTCGTAGGAAATGCTCTGCACATAATTTCATCCGAAACACCTTGAAGATGTATGGTTGTCCTGAATGTGAAAATGTGATCACAAGGGTCACGCATCCCGTCATACGAATCCAAGGCTGGCATTTTGAACTTTGAAGGCAAAGGATGATTGGTGATGGACGCAACAAAGGGGGAATTTGTCCTGTGGATGAGATCATCCACATGGTTCACTCTTCTCATGGAATCCTTCATTTCTTCCACAGCTCTGTTCATCTGATCCATGTCTCTCTCCAAATGCGGTACCCTTCGAGTGACGGTGCCCCTGGACCGGTTCCCTTCAACATTGTTCTCAACACCTTCACACCCTGAATTTTGGCTTCGTTCTCCACCATGTGTTGATGTTACCTGTTAACTTCTCTAGTTAACTCTTGGTTTTGTTGCGTCAATTCTACCATCGTTGCCGCCATGAATTGTAACTGTTGCTAGACGATCATGGGGGGTGGTGGTGTGCGATTTGGGTGATTGAAGGCGTTTCCACTCTCTTGATGTCCTGGACTAGTAGCCATTGACCTAATCCAAACCATGAAGCCTTTTTGTCTTGAAAAAAGAAAAGTTGATAGAAACTCTCTTGTTCCCATAGACGGCGCCAATTGATGAAGCACAAATATCAATAGGCTAAAATACTTTGGGCTACGGTAATGGCTAGTAATCCTGAAAAGAAAGAAAGAATTGTCAGAGGTGACTGGCGTGACCCGACCAAGGACACTTCAACAGTTAAGTCAGTTTTCTCTCTAGGACATAAGGAAAGAAAATAGTGAATGGTCTAGACTTACCTTGGGTTTGTTAGGTTCTAAAGATTAGGAACTAATGTATTTAGAACTTCAATTTGTATGTTGGCAAACCATGATCAAAACAATGTTGAGTCGTGTGTTAGACTTGCTCAAAGTATGGGTTTAATTGTAAAGTTGGAATCGAGTTTTTATGCAGAAGTACTGTTCACTTTCTGTATGACTCGATCGATCGAAAATTAGACTCGATCGATCGAAAATCGTGCAGAACGTTTTTCTGCAGAAAATTCCAACTCAGCCCAAGCCCGTTTTAATGTATAGGGTTTTATGTTTGCCCTAAGTATAAAAGGGAAAACCCTAGCCACGTTTTTAGAGTTCTGTTTTGCTGTGTTTGTGAATCTTTCTTTGAGATCTAGAGGTGTTTACCTTCACATACACTTAGGGTTTACAAACTTGAGATTTATGTCAAGAGTTGTGTAGATCGTTACAGTTGCAGAATCAAGAGAACACAAAGATAGACAAGCAGGTGCGCTTGTGGATTTGTTGAAGAATTCCAGAAAGAAGGAGTCCGTGGATCTCAGAGCTATCATGGGGTCATGGTAGTAAGTTTCCTACACTCGGGTAGCAATATGACGTTAGTGGTCTAAGTCTATTGTGTAAACTTCGATTCTTTCATAGTGGATTCAGTTTACCTTGAGGATAGCTAGGTCAAATCCTCCCCAGGTTTTTACCGGTGTGGTTTCCTGGGTCATCAGATCTTTGTGTTGTTTATTTTTCCGCTGCTTTGTTATTTTTGCTTAACTGTGTTAACCTAGTTTTAATTAAATTACCTAAGTTAATAACTTGGCTAATTCACTAGGTTAATCTGTTGGGTTTAAGGGGTCTAAACGAACTTACAAGTGGTATCAGAGCGGGTAGCTTTTTGTTTGATCCTTTGATCTTTAAGCTGATCCTTGACCCCTGTTGTCATGGAACACGGACACTCTCTTATTCTTCCACCTCACTTTGATGGAAACAACTATGCTTATTGGAAAGTAAGGATGAAAGCCTTCCTGAAATCCATAGATGAGAGAGTTTGGAATTCCGTTGAATACGGATGGGAGAAGCCCACTACTCCTGTGAGTGAGTGGCAAACTTCTCAAAAGGAGGCAGCCGCTTTTAATAGCAAAGCCATGAATGCTATTTTTAATGCTGTTTCCATGGAGGAATTTAAGAGAATCTCTAATGTTGAGGTTGCTCATACTGCTTGGAAAATCCTCCAGACTGTGCATGAAGGCACGAAGGCAGTTAAAATTAATAAGTTGCAGCAATTAACTTCTAGATTTGAAAGCATAAGAATGAATGATGATGAATCTTTTGATGAGTTCTATGCTAAGTTAAATGATATTGTTAATTCTGCTTATAATTTGGGTGAAATCTATGATCAACCTAAAATTGTTAGGAAGATTCTTAGATCTTTGACTGAAGATTTTAGACCCAAAGTGACTGCCATCACTGAGAGTAAGGATGTGGACTCAATCCCTGTGGATGAGCTTGTAGGATCTCTTCAGTCCTATGAGTTAGACCTCTCCAAGACTAACAAATCCAAATCAATGGCTCTTAAGTCTGTTGATGATGTTGATGATGGTGGATTTGATGATGATCTCTTTGCTACAGAGATTGCCTATCTTGCCAAGAACTTTAGAAACTTTCTGAGAAATAGTAACAGAAGGGCAAGAGGCAAGAACACTGTTGAACCTAAAAATTTTAGGAAGAATGAACCCACTAAGGTTAATAACTTTGAGAAACCTAAGGAGAAAGTAGGTCAATCTTCTAATAATTCTTTGGGACAACAATGTTATGGTTGTCAAGGGTATGGTCATTTAAAGTCTGAATGTCCTACTTATTTGAGGTCTAAGGGTAAGGCTATGGCTGTAACCCTTAGTGATGACGAAGTTTCCGACAATGAATCCGCAAGTGATGAGGATGGAAACTTCATTGCTTTCACTGCTACCACTATAGTCAATGAAAGCTTATCTGTTGAAGAGAACCCTTCTGATGGGGAACTCTCTGAGGATGCAGATTTACAGGAAGCCTACAATAAACTTTGCAAAGTTGCTGCAAAGGATGCCATGAATGTTGAGTTAGGCTTGAAGAAAATTGCATTTCTTGAACTTGAAAAGAAAAATTTACTTGTTAAATTGTTTGATGCAAATGAGCTTTTGAATAATGTGAAAACTGAGAACATGCTCTTACTTGATAAAGTCAAATGTTTGGAACTTGATTTATCTGTTGCTAAAGAACAAACTAATAGGTCTGCAAGCTCCAAACTTGATCACATGTTGAGTATTCAAAAGTCTCCTTCTGATAAAACTGGTTTAGGTTATGAGGAAAGTATTTCTGTGCTTAAACCGTCTTCCACTAAATTTTTTCCTTCTTCTGAACCTCCTAAGAGTGAGATTGTCAAACCCGTGGTGAGTGAACCTGTCAAACCTGTTAATGTTCCTCCACCTAGAAAGATTAGGGTTGATCTTCATGCTTCTCATTCTAGAGCGTCTACTTCTACTAAGAGCAAATTGCATGATAAGCCTGCATGGGTTTGTCATTTTTGTGGAAAACCTGGACACATACGTCCAAATTGTTTTAAGTTGCAAGCTGCAAAGCGAGCAAATAAAACTAAAGTACCTGTGCCTCAAGCACATGATCCTATGGTACTTATTGGTGAATTGGTAAAGGCGTTAAACCTTTATTCCAATCCTGGAGTTGCTCAGAATTCTGATGTGAATCATAACTCCAATGCAAGAGTTGCATCTAAGAAGTCTTTGATGCAAAAGGCTCAATCTAATTGAGTCTGTCTGACATGGTCCTTGTGCTTCATTGCTCAATCTTTTGTGACCTTTATTTCTAGGATTTGCATTGCATTACATTCATGCATTTCATTCTAGGATGTTTGTTTCTTTGTTTAATATAAAAAAAAAAAAAAAATTCTTTTGCAAATTGTGTTTTGCTATTTTTCCTTGAATTTGTAGACAAGGTTGGTCAATCAAAACTACATATCATAAGTATGTACCTTGTTTAGCTTTGATGCACTTATTTTTATTGCACTTTACTAGCTAAAGTCTTGTTGTGCATGTTGTGTGGGAAGATGCTATATTTGTTGATCACATGATCTTGATCTTGAAGTCTTATGTCTTTGATTGTTGGATTTGAACTTATTGAGAAAGGCATAAATAACCATCTCACCACTGTTTATTAGCCAATCATGAACACCTTAGTGCATATCATAAGATTTTGTGCTCGAGAAAGTGTAGCACATGCACAAAAAGAACATAAGGTGTAGCCTCTCATTAAAATTGGTGTGTACATTATTGGACTATAATAATATCACAAATTCAAATAAAATTGGTGTGTACATTATCCCGGCTTTTATTAAGTTTTCTAATCAATAAATTTGAATAATGAGGCAAATCAAGAAACTTACATGATTGCAAGCTCTTATTCTAGGAGATGTGAGAGTTATATGATGTAACTCTTTAAGGGATAGTCTCTTTCAAATTCATGTGATGGATTTTGTAGAAATTGTGATTGATCTCTATGTGTATATCACCTCACATGTTTCTCAAACTTATGCTAGTTGCACACACTACACAAGTTATTCTTTGCTAGAATTGCGTACATGATAATGTGTGTGTTTTTGGCCTGACCAACCAAGTTTGAGAATTTTGGGAATTTGATGCAAAACATGTTTGCTTGTTTGTTGTTTGTTTTTGGGTATATTGAGAGAAAATTATGCTTTGGAAAATCTGGAATGAATACATGTGTTTTTGGAAAACATCTCATCTCATACTCATGCATTTGATTTTTCAAATCTGTTGCTTTGAGGAGTTTTTGGTCTAAAACGTTTGGTTTTTCAAAAATATGTTTTTTCCAGAATTTCGATCGATCGAAACTGACTTTCGACCGATCGAAAATGTTTTAAATTGCTCACAAATCTCTCTGGTTGGTTCGATCGATCCAAGCTGTTTTTGGATCAATCGAATAAGTTTTCGACCGATCGAATGTAATATTTGATCGATCGAAAATCGGTCCGGCTGTTTTTTTAAAAAGAAGTTTTTCAAGTGACTTTTCACTGTTTCAAAACTTTTCAAATTTTCTTTTGGTTTCCTACCAACCGGTCAAAGAGTTTTTGAGGATTTTTGTCGTTTTCCTCCGTATCTTTTGCAAAATCTCTCTCTCCCAAGTGTGGTAAGTCCCTTTTACCCTTCCTTTTGCATTTATTTTCTATTTTCATGCATTTTTTCATGCATATTTGGGTAATTTTGGCATTTAGGAATTTTCTATTTTTGGGGTTGTTTTTGAATGATTCTTTCTCAAAATCTTTATGGGTTTTTGTGGGGACACATTGTCTAAACACATCATGAGATTTAATTGGATTATTTTGGTGGTTTGAAGGAAATTTGAAATTCAAGGGCTTGAAATTGAGTAAATTTGGGGTTTTTGTTCAATTGGATTGAAATTGATGAAATTGGCTTGTTGGATTGATTAATTTGATCATTATATTGAGTTAATTGAATATTGTGTTGATCAATTTATCAATTTGCTGTGTTTTGAAAATTAGGGTTTTTCAAATTGGGGATTTTTGATGAATATCGAATGCTCAAGCCATTTTTGTTAATTTGGATCAAAATTGAACATGTCACTGCATTAGTACATGCATCATGTTATGTTCATGCTCATGCATCATATAGAATTTTTTATATTCTATTTTTTTTGCTGTGCTAACTTGCAGTCTGCCCTTGGTATTGTTTTTGCTCTTTTCTTTCTGTGTCTGTCTTTTCCTTAGCACTATGCCTAGGAAAACTAGAGCCCATAGGACTTCTGATCCTTCTCCTTCCTTTGACACTGAGAGGTTCCCTAGTGAGTCAAACCAAGTCACTTATGAGACTTTGAACCTTAGGCGTCAGATTTGGGCTGAGCGTAGGGTTATCTTAGATGAGCTGGATCCTGAGGTGCGTCGTAACTTTGTGCGTCGGGGTTGGTTACCTTTGCTCGAGTATGAGCATTCTCCTCCTCCTGCCACCTTGATTAGAGAATTCTATTCGAATCTCTCTATTCATGTCTATGATAACGACACCTTGGTTAAGGTGTGGTTACGTGGTGTGGAGTATCGCATTACCCCTTCGGTAGTGTCTGATGCTCTTGGGGTGCCCATTGTGGACCATCCCGTTTTTCCTTATGAGGAGTCGCCTCCCCTTGATGACGTCCTGTCATACATCACTGGGTCTTCTATCCAGTGGGGTTCTGATCCTCGGATCACTTCTGCTGAGCTGTCTGAGCTGCACTATCTTTTCTTTAGGATAGCGTGTCATTCATTGTGGCCTATTTCGCATGTCCACACCATTCCTCTTGAGAGGTGTGTCTTTTTGTATGCTTTGGTCACTGATGCTCCTATCAGTTTTCCGCATCTGTTCCTTCGTTCTTTAAACGAGGTTCATCGGTCTAGTTCTGCGGCTCATGCTTTGTTTTTTTCCTGTTTTCATTCATAGGATTCTCCTTTTTCTTGGTTTTGGTGAGTATCCTGCTTCTGAGCCTGTTCATGTTGTCGCTCCTATTGGTGCTACCTTTTTGAGGCAAAGGGCTGCTCAACTTCGAGCTAGCTCTAAGCGTGTTAGGGTAGAGCCTTCCGATGTCACTCCACCCCCTTCTTCTTCTACAGATACTCATGCAGCTGGGACTTCTTCTGATCCTGCTGTTGCTGCTACTGCTGCTGATGTTCCTCCACCGTTTGATGAGGTTTCTGACCTTCGTCGGACGCTTGACACTGTCGTGACCGTTCAGGCGGCTCATGGTCAGCTTTTGGTGGACATCCTTGATGAGCTACGTGCGTTGCGAGCGGATTTGGCGAGCTCTCGTCGATCTCCTCCTCCACCTTTTGATGATGATTGAGTGCCCTTTGGCAATTCGTCACAAAAAGGGGGAGTACATAGTTCATTGTATCTAGGTTTTTTTTTGTGGAGATTTACATTTTAGGGGGAGTTTTTGTTTACTTGGTAGTGATACTGCGGAGCTTGTGGAGTTATTAGATTGTATCTAGGTGCTTCACTGTGTATTCTCTTTTTTAGCTCTTGTTTAGGAGATTTATTTTGTTGAGATACATTTGTGTGTATATGTTTCTTATTTCACTATGCTACTACTCTGCTTATTGATTTATATTGATGATGTTATTCATGATATATGTCTTTATTTTGTGTCATGTGAAATTAAGAAATTTTTATTTATGTATTTCCTATTTTTTTTTCCACACATGCGTTTATGTGTTTGTTAAGTGTTACAGGAATATACAGGTTGCTTTCAGTCGAGCTGCTGTCTACTTTGCAACTGTTAGATAGTAGTTTAGGTTGAATTGTTGAGTGGCTATTTTATTGTAATGGGCTATTTCAATTTGTAACTTTGAGCTTTTTGTTAAGTCTGTGTTTTGTCACGGATTTCCAAAGGGGGAGTTTGTTAGGTTCTAAAGATTAGGAACTAATGTATTTAGAACTTCAATTTGTATGTTGGCAAACCATGATCAAAACAATGTTGAGTTGTGTGTTAGACTTGCTCAAAGTATGGGTTTAATTGTAAAGTTGGAATCGAGTTTTTATGCAGAAGTACTGTTCACTTTCTGTATGACTCGATCGATCGAAAATTAGACTCGATCGATCGAAAATCGTGCAGAACGTTTTTCTGCAGAAAATTCCAACTCAGCCCAAGCCCGTTTTAATGTATAGGGTTTTATGTTTGCCCTAAGTATAAAAGGGAAAACCCTAGCCATGTTTTTAGAGTTCTGTTTTGCTGTGTTTGTGAATCTTTCTTTGAGATCTAGAGGTATTTACCTTCACATACACTTAGGGTTTACAAACTTGAGATTTATGTCAAGAGTTGTGTAGATCGTTACAGTTGCAGAATCAAGAGAACACAAAGATAGACAAGCAGGTGCGCTTGTGGATTTGTTGAAGAATTCCAGAAAGAAGGAGTCCGTGGATCTCAGAGCTATCATGGGGTCATGGTAGTAAGTTTCCTACACTCGGGTAGCAATATGACGTTAGTGGTCTAAGTCTATTGTGTAAACTTCGATTCTTTCATAGTGGATTCAGTTTACCTTGAGGATAGCTAGGTCAAATCCTCCCCAGGTTTTTACCGGTGTGGTTTCCTAGGTCATCAGATCTTTGTGTTGCTTATTTTTCCGCTGCTTTGTTATTTTTGCTTAACTGTGTTAACCTAGTTTTAATTAAATTACCTAAGTTAATAACTTGGCTAATTCACTAGGTTAATCTGTTGGGTTTAAGGGGTCTAAACGAACTTACAGGGTTAATAGAATTTGCTCCTTTTATAGAGAGTTAGACATGGGTCTACTTGTTTGGATCCATCACCATCATGGGTAATGTTGGCGGTTGATAAAGAAAATGGGCTATATGGAGCATTGTATGTGGAATTCCTTCCACGTATCGTGGAACTGTAGACACTCGATTTTACACCCATGATTTAATCAAGAAAGGTGACTGGAATGACCATCCATGTACCCAAAAATCATGATTGCATTACATGCATTAATTCATTCATTGCATATCATAAAAATTATCTCGAGGTTCTAACGGTCATAAGGGTATGCCCGGTTCCTAAATCGGACTGTCGAATCGAAAGATATCGCATGATCAAGTTTGCACGGTCAGCATGCTTTGTGTCTAGGTAGAGTCGACCACGCATGATTAATTTAAATTAATTATGATTGGTTAAAAAATTAAAATTAATTAAATGATTTTGTGATTGGTTGATAGTTAGTGTCTAAAATAGGATTACTTGCGTGTGAAAAAAAGGGGATAGTTGGATAACAATAAAATTGTAGATAATCTAGTCTTTATCAAGATTTATTTTAGAGTATTTATCTACAAAATAATTGCTACTATAAAGACCTAAATTATCCATAAAAGAGTTAAAATTTTAGAATACGAATTAAAAAAACACGTCTAATTGCAAGTCCCAGCTCAAGAAAACCTAAAATAGGAGTCCAAAACGCACCCGAACACGAAAGCGCCATTGGCATCCAAAAGTGCCGAATGGCACTTTTGGAGTGCCGAATGGCACTTCCAAAGTGCCAAATGGCACACAAGGGTTATGGCCTGACGGTTTTCGGGTGACGTTAAAGCACATCATTTTCGGCTTTTTAGCAGAAGGACGCGTCCCGATTCGTATTCTAATCATCTAAGCTATTTTTTCAAGTCTCCCAACCTCTATAAATAGAGACTGCATCTCAAAATTCAAGACACTTTTTGATGCTCCCAAATTTCTGATATTTCTGACTTCCCTTTTTGATATTCCCTCTCTTACGTTAAAGAGATTCTGGAGGCTTTGGTCTTAAGAATTTCTTTTTTGTAAGCAATGATTTTTAGGTTTCAAAGACAATTGCATAAATTTCTTTGAACCCTAAAATATTCTCTTGAGAAAAAAATAGTACGTCCATGCAAGAGGTAGTTTTTCTTTACTTCTTCTTTTTTTTTTTTTTTTAATTTTGTGATGCATGAACAAATATGTGTTTAGTTTGATTTTCCAATATTCATCTCATATGTTGTCAGTATTTTCTTTATTAGAACATGTTTATGATGCTTTTATTGTTAAGATCTATTTTTTTTATTTTAAAAATCTGCTTGTTATCATATCTTTTCTTAATCAAAAAACTGATTTGCATCTTCCTTAGACGCAGATCTGAATTTTTGTTAATCAAAAAACTGATTTGCATCTTCCTTAGATGCAAATCTGAATTTTTTCTCAATTAAAAAACTAATTTGCATCTTCCTTAGATGTAGATCTGAATTATTCTCAAATCAAAAATTGATTTGTATCTTTATTAGATGTAGATCTAAATTTTTCTCAAATCAAAAATTGATTTGCATCTTCCTTAGACGTAGATTGGAATTTTTCTCAATCCAAAAAACTAGTTTGTATCTTCCTTAGATACAAATCTGAATTTTTCTTATTTAAAAAACTGATTTACGTTTTCTTTAGATGTAGATCTGATTTTTTAGCATAGTAAATTTTGAAATAAAAAAGGGATCATGAATAGTTGTGTTTGTTTCGTTTAGTGCATGTAGCATAGATTTATTTCATGAATATAGTCATCTTCTCAAAAAAAAAATTTCTAATTTTTCTTTACACATATAAAAATAGATCTGATTTTTTTTTCAATATACAAATCTGATTTTTTTTTTTTTTTTTATCATAAGACAGATCTGATTTTTCTTTTACCAAAAAACCAATTTTTTTAGTTCTAAAAACATATCTGGTATTTTTTAAAACCAAAAGACTTTGATTTATTTAATAAACATAGATATGAATTTTTCTCTCCAAAAATTATTTATTCTACACATAAAAAACAGATCTCATTTTTCTAAACCAAAATCAATTTTTATCACTATACAGATTTGAATTTTTAATAAAGAAGAGGATGCATTCATAAATAAACTTGTGATTTAGTTTTGTTCATGTGTGCAACATATCATTCATGTTATGCATAAAAGGGTACATTGGTCACAAGAGTTTGGAAGACCAGCTCTGTTTGGGCGGAATGAGTGCCTAACACCTTCTCATTCTGTAACCTAGCCTCCGAATTTAATGTCTTTGGATAGGTAGACCTAGGCTTTATCCTTTTTTTTTTTTTTTTGGTAGATTGTAACTATGACAAAAAGCCATGTAATTATTTGGTAGTTTGTAACTAGGACCCAAAGCCATGTAATATTTAATTTATCAAACATGTATTCTTTTTTGTTCATTCAATGAGAATGAAACAATTCAGTTATGTATTTTGTATTTAGTTTTTTTTTCTTGTTTTTTTTGTATAAAAAATTAAGTGGCAACTCCCCACCACTTACCCAAAAAGAGAGGTGTCTTTCAAAGCACCCAAAAATCTCTGTTTTTTGAGAGGCACTTTTGTGGTCTCTTACAGCAACGTGTCGTATTTTGCTTATGTGAGTATAATGGAGGGTTTTTCACAAAACTCACCAAGTATAATTTGGTCGTCCATGTACTAGTCGTCCGTAGATCATCTCGTCTATAGAGAACTCTCTACGCTATATAGCCCAGTCATCAATGGACGAGTACTATTGGATGAGTTGATATAATTTCATGCTGTGCTTTGGACAATGACACAAGGATGAGTAATACTTAGTGTTGATCCCCGTCAATTTTATTCTTGGAATTGAGAATTTATTGCACCATAAGAAATGATCTAATCAATAATAATACTTAATTATAAAGTTATCTTGCAGATGACAAAGAAAAAAAAAAGAGTACAAATTTTTTTTTGAACAAATACTTTCATATGAGTAATATAATTATTATATTTTAATTAAGAACCAACTTTCAACTGATGTATATATTATATGAAAGAGGAGGGGTGGAAATTTCCTCCAATCATATACATATGCTTGCTTAATTGCTTTTCAATTGTATGCCCATTTCAGTGAATAACCATATGCTTGGGCATGAGTCATGAGTCATGCCCCCTTAGTCTATTCATAATTTACGGTTATGTTAAGAAATAAGGAAAACTAAAAAAGTTAATTTATATTGTATTATCAATATAAGATTTACATTGTTTTTCAAAAAAAAAAATGTGAAATTTATATTATAAATTAAACTAATTAAATGTGTACAACATTATACACATTTTATAAATGTAAATCTTGATAGCATCAATATAAGATTTACATGACGTTGATGATACTTGATAGTATCAGTCTCTCTTCCATAAAGTTAACTAATTATATACTCATAAATAAAAAATAAAAATAAAATCAATCTTGATAGTATCAAATATGTTATTATTGTAACAATGTTGTTCACTATCAATGTAAATGAGTAAATCACATAGATAATACAATTTAAACAAAATAGTCCAATAAATAGATATATATATATATATATATATATATATATATATATATATAAGACTTTGAATTTCCAAATAATGATAATAAGAAGAAGAAGAAGACTTGGACTAAGTTGCGTAGAAAGAGAGAATAGATAACGGTCGAGTGAGGCATCATCATGATGGCCTCCCAGCCGCTTTGTTTGACCAAATTTCAGTTAGTTTTGGATATTTGTTTATGTATATTTACTGTATATATATATATAAGATTTACATGGTTTTTCAAAAATATAATTGTGAAATTTACATTATAAACTAATCAAATGTGTACAACATTATACACATTTTATAAATGTAAATCTTGATAGCATCAATATAAGATTACACGACATTAATGATACTTTTTAGCATCAGTCTCTCCTCCATAAAATTAACTAATTATATACTCATAAAAAAAAAATTCAATATTGATAGTATCAAATATGTTATTATTGTAACAATGTTGTACACTATCAATGTAAATGAGTAAATCACATTGATAATACAATTTAAACATAATAGTCCAATAAATAGATATAAGACTTTGAATTTCCAAATAATAATAATAAGAAGAAGACTTGGACTAAGTTGCGTCACAAGAGAGCATCATCATCATGATGGCCTCCTAGACGCTTTGTTTGACCAAATTTCAGTTAGTTTTGGATATTTGTTTATGTATATTATTGTATATAAATAATATAAATTAGGCAAGCTATTCTATGACTTGAAAATCCATCTCAAACTAATTAAACTTTGCACGTGTTAGTTTATTTATTTTTGTTTCAGGCTCAGGGTCAAGAGTCTTTGAGTCAGATATAGAGAAGCAAAATGAAGAAACGAGGAGAGTTAGACTTAGAAGAAAGGGTTGGTGATGATGATGGAGAAGAAGATGGTTATGATGCAGTTGTTGTTGGATCTGGCTATGGTGGCCCTATTGCTGCATGTAGGATGTCAATGGCCGGAATTAAGGTGTGTTTATTAGAGAAAGGCAAGAGATGGGAAGCTCAGGATTTCCCAACTGATAGCTTGAAGATGATGTCCAATGTGAGAATGGAGAACCAGAAATTAGGCCTCAGATTTGGCCCAAAAGATGCTCTATTCCAGGTTATTTTCTGTTTTTTATATATGCTCTACGTAAACATGAAAACCATGATAACACACAATAATACTTTAGAATAATATGGATACTTTAAGTGTGCCGACCCTAATTCCAACAATTATTAGTCTATCAAAAAAATGAGTTAATTCCGCCAATGCTCAAATCACATATTGCGCGTTACCGCTTGCTTTATTATTTGTTGTATTATTTTATAAATTTGATTTATTCTATAAGTTACTCCCACCAATCTTCACCATAGCAATGGTGAAGAGCAGCAAAGAAAAGAAGGCCTTGAACACAGCTCAAGAATGGCCTTTTCAAGTGTTTGGTGACTATATATGACTCTACATAGCTAAAAAAAGAGGGTTAGAACTTAGAAGTGATAAATCGAAAGATTTTTATTCTTTTTCTCATTTATTCTTATTTTAATTAAGGAACAAATTTTTCTTTGAATTTTTATTCAATATATCTATTCCTTTCAAACAAAATCTTGATATCATAAAAAAAAAAAAAAAAAAAAGGTTAGAACTTTTTTTTTTTTTTTTTGGAGAAACACACACACATATATAGGAAAAATGGGATGAGATAAGGGAATACACTCATACGCCAACACCAAAACTAAATGCGGCAGTTAGTGTCGCGGAGCAAGTGATAAATCGAAAGATTTTTATTCTTTTTATTGTTTATGCTTGTTTTAATTAAGGGACATGCGAATTGAGGACTTTGGGTGATTCACCTAAATGCATGGCAGCCAGCCATGTGTCATTGAAAGTATTTTACTATTTTACAGCTTCTTTTGTGTGCTAATAAATTAGTATTAATTGGAAATTATATATAGCTTATTTATTAAATATTAAAGAATAGTTTGTGTTTTAAGTCATTAACATCTAATTTAACTCCTTTTTATTTTAGAATAGATTTCTACAAGAAAAATTTATCAATCCTATGTTGAGGGAAATTCAATTAAATTATGTTTTCTTAATTATGTTATAAAAAAAATTATATCATTGTCATTATTTTTTAGAATGTTAATTTAATTGTTTATACTTTTTTTGTCCTACCCATTTATATTTAATATAAAGTACAAAAATTCATTTAAAATTGTTAGTAAATAACACGATAAGTTATTTTTAATTTTTAAAATTTAAAAATTATTAATTATATTATTTATGACATCACTTGAAAAATTGGAATCACTCTATTTTTTCTCGGTTCTTTCATTGGAATCACCCTATTTTGAATTTTGCTTCAATTTTTCTTGGGAATCAAACAAAGAGATGCAAAGTAGTTTTTTTTGTGTTTGTTTGCCGACAAAATTTTGATTTTTTGAGAAAATTAATGAGAGGAGATTGCTGATTGTGCATTTGGAGTAAATGAAGTAAAAGAATCCCAAATCTAAATGCTATGAAACTTTGTTGGTGCAGATCAAAATTTTGAAACTTTAAGAGGTAACATTAAAATTACTCTAAACTTTAAGGGTGTAAATTACAATTTAGTCTAATAATTAAATGATACAGATTGGTTCCACCAAAACCAATTGGGAAAATGATCATTTTCATTTGAAATATTGATCAATTTCATGGCTCAGATTAGTAGATATTACAAATTTAAAAGTGTACAAACTGTCACGTCATTTAAGGGACACTTTACATAGTTGGAGATATAAACTTAACCTCGAAATGGAATGGATTTTGTTCGAGCACATTGAGCCTGTAGAGGCAAAAAAAATGGTAGTCATGTGAGTTAAAAATTTGATTAAAACATCTTTGGTTTCTTAACTATAGACGTCAGAGTTGATGATGAATTTATGTGTGTGTATTTGATGAGAATATAGGTACATGAACAAAATGACTCTGTAGCATTAGTGGCCTGTGGGCTTGGTGGAGGTTCACTTGTGAATGCAGGAGTGACAGTGTCAACCCCAGTTCGTGCTAGAAGGAACCCAAAGTGGCCAAAAGAATGGGAAAGGGATTGGGATATTTGTGAATCTTCTGCTGCTGCCTTGCTGAAAATACGAAGTGTTCCCATCCAGTTTTCTGCTGTGAAAGTCTTTGGAGAAATAGCTGAAGAACAGATTGAACAATGTTTTGAGACTTCAGTGAAGCTAAGCATAAATTTTGATCTTGAAGAGCCAATGGCTAATTCAAAGACACCTCAACGAATGGGCAGCTGTTTGGCCTGTGGAAATTGTCTTTCTGGTTGTCCTTATAATGCCAAAAGTTCCACAGACAAAAATTATCTAGTTTCAGCAATCCAGGCATATTTTCCATCACTTCTTATATTGTTAATAAATTATATTTTCATTTACTTGGGTCAAGAAAGTTCCACAGATATAAAAGTGCTTCTCAGATTTTGTGGCTGAAAGGCCAAAACCAAAAATGGTGGTAAGAGATTAGAGCAGCCCATTTTCTTTTAAATCCAGTATCTAATCCTATGTAATGGTTTTGTATTTTCAAATGCTATATGGGATAATATGTAATAATATTTGTTGGGGTTGTCCAAAGAGTTTCTTATTCACTCCTACATGTTACCTTCCCTTTTAAAATTGAAATCTCTTTATGTTGCAGGCAGGATGTGAAGTTAGAACAGAATGTCAAGTTCAGTATGTGGTTAAAAACCCGTACGATACTTGCCCAGAAGAAGGCAAAAATAGCAAAAAGAGAAGATGGCGGGTTTACTTGAATGAGATCGACTATATAACCAGTGATTTTGTAGTCCTCTCAGGTACAAAGCAGTAGCTATAAATAGTGTGTACTTGGTAGAAATTATGTTTAAAACAAACATTTTTTAACGAGTTCCATTTATATTTTTCTACAGCGGGAGTTTTTGGCACAACTGAAATACTTTTCCAGTCACAAATGAGAGGATTGAAACTTTCGGATGCACTTGGCTCTGGATTCAGCTGTAATGGAATAATGTGGCTTGTCTTGCTGGAAGCCCAGCACCCTTGAATTCTATTGGATTAGACAGAAAGCAACTCTCAAAGATACCTTTCCAAGAACGGCCAGGGCCATCCATCTCTTCTTCTTACACATCTTCATTGGGATTCACCATCCAGGTCTAAAAAATAAAAAACTAAATGCACTGTACTTCTAACTGGGTTTCCCTTCATCTTAACTACTTGTCATGATATGGTTTGATCATCGGATTCAGGTGATACCAATAGACCACAATCCATACTCCAATAATAAATGGCCTTAACTGGTATGGTCATCTAGTTTTAAGCGGCCATGCAGTCTAGGTCTTTGCTCTAGAAAATCTCTATAAGCATGCAATCTCTTAGTATCCAAACATGTTTTGCGTACATAGACATGTATGAATGTAGAACTATAAACATTCTTTTTCATTGTGGACTTACCTGACACACCATCTTTCTATTGGCACAGAGTGCTGTACTTCCAACAGCTTATCCACACCTGCTGTTTAAAGGGATTGTAAGTTATGGTTGGCCAACTGGGCACTGGTTGTTTCATGGGATCATTGAAAAGATAAGACATATTTTGGGTTTTAAAGCATGCCAAGCTATTGTTCTTAATGCAATGGGTTATGATGACAGTGACGGGAAGATTATGTGGGACAAGGACAAGAACAGAATTTGCTTTAGTCCTCCCCATGATCCTTTACTCCCACAAAAAGTCAAAGCCTTTCAAAAGCTCACTAAGAAATTAGGAGGAATCCTCTTCTTATCAAGGTACCGAAGCACATCTGTCCATCTTTTAGGTGGGTGCAATGCATCATCAGATCCTTCATATGGTGTTTGCAACCCCAGTGGCCAAGTATTTGACCCAGAGTCTTCAGTCATGGTACACCAAGGCCTCTATGTCTGCGATGGTTCTCTAATCCCATGTCCTGTTGGCATAAACCCATCTCTTACTATTGCATCTGCAGCTGAGTATGTAAGTAGGCACCTTGTAAAGGATGTTCTCCAAGTATAAGAGTATTGAAATTGCTTCTCAGAATCCACATTCTGTCTCAAATAAGAATGTAAAGAGTGATCACAGATCAGTTGTCACATTTGAAGAAACCATGAGGGGTTATGTGGGGGGTATGCAATGCACAGTTTTTCTCAAAATGAAGATGAATGCTCAAGAACAGAAGGGCCTCAGTGATTGTCATCCTCTTCTAAGAGGCAAAGTTGGTGGATATGTGGAATTAAAAGCCATTGAGAGGGATAAATTACATATCATAGATGGAAAAGTAAGTTTGTGTGAAGTAGATTACAGAACTCCTTACACGCAGTATATGCATTATCATCTCCTCCTTGCAGGTTCTTCGGGCTTGAGGTATGAGAAAGTTTTAGTATAAAGTAAATTTCTTGTCCATTCTTTGCTTATATGAGAGAATCAACAAATTCCATATCGTGCAGATATATTATCGAGGGAAGAAAGATAATGACTCCTTTATCTCTTTGCATTATATGCTTGGAGGGAGTCAACAACATTGCATGTGACCTTTAAGAAAGTTGCTGAGAACAATTCCAAGGAAGACATGATGCTTCTAAAAGGCAGGCTCAGTGTCTCCATGGTAGAGCTTCTAAAGAGCTTGATAAGCCTTAGAGGAAACAACAGAGGAAGGTTCATATGTCATCTATTATACACACTCTACAGAACCTATTTTGTACAGAAACCACAAGGAAGCCACAAGGACTTCCCCCCAAAAGATTTGCATTATAAATTTTATCCAAGCAGTACTCTCCATGAAATTAAAACAGGTATCAGGAATCTAAATCTGCTCAGAGTTGATGTCAGTGTGCAATGCAGTCTCAGGAGAATCAATGATCATAATCAGAAACAAAAGACTACATAGAACCATGGGATATTCATTTAAATTCTACCAATATGTAAATTAAGAACTTATGAAATGCACTTTCAAGTTAAAAAAATTAGATAAATTGATGGATGAAAATGCAGTTTCAACCTAAAAATTAGATAAATTGATGGAAGAAGAAATAACCCACCATTGAACTGTACGCTCAACTTCGTGATTTTACTTGATCACCAAAATGCTAATGGAGAATAGAGTTCATGTTATTTCTCTTACTTCCTTTGTTGTATTACTTAAAGTTTCTAATCTGTGTCCTTCCTGTTTATTATGCAGAGGACGGATTTACTATCAGTTGCAGGCAATGGAAATGCACCCATAATTCCTCAAAGCTTGAAGGACCAAAACAATTATACCCAGCTCTCCTTCTTAATGGGTACTCTTCTGACAGTTACTGGTTGCCAACAGAACCAAATGATCTAGTCAGAACTTTACTGGAAAAAGGACATGAAATATGGCTATTGCAACCAAGGTTGCACCCACTGAATCCTTCAAACAACTTCACAATTGAAGATATTGGAAGATTTGATGTCCCTGCTGGTAAAGAATATAGAAATATACCCCACTTGAAATCAATTCTTACTAACCTCTAATGTCTTGCCAGTGCTCACTTTATTTCTTTCTTTTGCAGCAATAAATAGGATCCTTGAATTGCATGGGCAGCACATAAAGATACATGTTGTTGCACATTGTGTTGGAGGCTTAGTC
This sequence comes from Lithocarpus polystachyus, assembly GCA_033629205.1. Lineage (NCBI taxonomy): Eukaryota > Viridiplantae > Streptophyta > Magnoliopsida > Fagales > Fagaceae > Lithocarpus > Lithocarpus polystachyus. The sequence continues at coordinate 45,641,761 of CM066168.1, forward strand.
ATACATATTGCTCTCATGGGAGGGCATGTCTCTGCAACCAATATAGCTTCTTTGTCATGCACCAACACTTCAATGTTCTTCAAGCTAAATACTTTATCCATGTTTAAAATGTGGCTTCCCCTGCTCCCTGTAAGCTCTCTTTCTTACTCTTGTAATGAAATTTAATTTCTACGAAAATATACAGAATTTGATTGACTCAAACTTGCTAATATGTTCAGCCAATAATAATAATCAGAATAAAAATAACAAATAACAATAAGCAAACAAATAAAAAGTAAATAAATAAGATGTCTAGGTCTTATGAAGACATAACATGGTATAGCACAATTTGTACAAACCTCTTTCTCCTTGAGCCTAAGAAGGTCTTTCAATTCACCGTGCAGTTATCAATGATCATACTAGGGAAGAATAAAATTCTGCCTATGTTGGAAACATCAAAGTCTAGTTTGCGTCATCGGCTCTTGAAGTCCATTGCCCTTATGATTCCACGGTATGAGAGATGCACCTGCAATGAGTGTGAGCTTTTTTCTGGTCTATTTGGAAACGCATTCTGGCATGAAAACCTAAGCCCCAGCATGCACTACTGGTTAAACAAAGAAAATGTGACAATGCTTCCCATGGCAGCATTTCCCCACCTTAGAAAAATCTGTAACGCTGGTAACATCGTTGACAGCAAAGGAAACAACTAATATTTGATCCATCCTGAGAGAATGTCACTCCCTACGCTTTATATTTCCGGAGGACGGACTATCCTTGCAACTCCAAAGACTTCTTTTCTTGCTAACAAGTACATGAAGTTACACCAGCCTGGTTTTAGACATGAAAGAGTTGTAGTGGAGGGCTTTGGTCATTCGGACCTATTGATTGGAGAAGAGTCATATAAGAAGGTTTTTCCGCACATTTTATCTCATATTAGATCAGCTGAAAGAGAAAATGGTGCAATTAGTGCTGGGGGAAGGAAGTACAGCAAAGAGGCCATGGACTGGGAAGATGATCCTTATGAAGAATATGGAAGTTTTAGCACTTGGTTTTCTCCTTTTGTTGTTATTTTGTTGTTTTCCATGTTAGTTGCATTATGCTTGTCAATTTTCAATTTTTTAAGATGAAAGGTTATTGGCCTTGCTATTGAATGATGTAATTTTTTTTTTTCTTCATATTTTGAATATGAAATTGAAAAGCTATCTTGTTTATTTTATTAATTGAAGCCATTCTATAAGTCATTTATGATAATTAGCCTTATTGTTAGAAAAAAAAAATTAAAAATCTGAAGGAATTGTCTCTTTATGGACCTTCACTAAATATTTCAACATAATTCAAGATAATAATGAAGAAATCAACCATCAAAGAAAATACTCTTCACTTTTGTGTAGCATGATAGCCGAAAGAAAATCCAGTTGAGTTTAAGCCACTGTCCCATCGCTCTTGGAGGCTAATACTTGACAACATGAGAGATTTGAACTCATAAAATGTTTTAGTACCAAAATCCTAGCCATTAGGCTCACATGCCACAATTATGGATGAACTTTTGCACTGAAGTTTTCTTTTCTTTTTTTAATCTGCAATGTTTATTCAACAAGAAAAGAGGGAATGATGTTCCTCGCAAACTGAGTCGAGGACTCTTTGAGGATTGTTCTTTTTAAAACAGAAAGACATTTTAGACTAGAGGGAAAACTTTGCAATAATTTGAGCAACTGTATGTGTTGCAATCTCTCTTGACTGAGCGAAAACAACCACCTAAAAACAAAGCTTTGAAACTTAAAACATTGCTAATAACTTTTGCACTATAGTTTATTCATCATTTCATGAAACTATCATAGATAGTTACTGTGAATGATAGCATTAAGATGTTTAAAAATTCTTAGAATATCTTCTCTCAAAAAATAAAAAATAAAAAATTCTTAGAATAATTTCACCGGAAAGTTCCTAAGATCCCATATCCACTTATTTTGAAATAAGTGAATTAAATTTTATTACGTTTCCAAAATTATAAATTTAATAAATATTAGACAACTTTTGTTCAAAACGTCAATATCTATGTAAAACCCAACAATATTTTAACAATTGCATGTAAAACTAATTCAATGAATCTACATGGTGATGAAAATCTAAACCAAACTATTATTATTTTAAAAAAATATAAAATAAAGAACATAAAATACTATTTTAGTTTATAAACTTTATCAAAAGTTTGTTTTTCATTTCTAAACTTTAAAATTGTGTATTTCCTTTTATAAACTATTTAAAAGTTCATTTTTTGTCCTTAAAGTATTGAAAATGTTTTATTTTTTGCCGTTAAATTTTGCCAAAAAAATTATTTTTGGTCTTTAAACTATTAAAAAAAATATATCCTTATTTTTATCACTAAAATATTTTTAAAAATCTTTATAAAGTTTAAGAAAAAATAAGTGTAAATACTATTTTGGTTCCTAAACTTTAACATAAGTTTGTTTATCGTCTTTAAACTTTAAAAAGCACATGTGCTTGGGTTCAGCTTCATCTTATATCGCCTAAGTGTATCAAAGGTCTCTTGAAGATCGTCCAGATGCTGCGACTCTTTCGCACTCTTCACTAGCATATCATCCACATATACTTCAACATTTGGTCCAATCTATGGACGAAACTTGTGGTTGACCAACCTCTGATAGGTAGCTCTTGCATTTTTAAACCCAAACGGCATAACTTTATAACAAAATAAACCTTGACTTGTGATGAAGGATATTTTCTATTAGTCCGTCTCCTCCATCTTGATCTGGTTGTACCCTGAAAATGCATCCATAAAACTTAATAGTTGGTGTCCAGCTATTGAATCTACCAACTGGTCAATGCGTGGAAGAAGATAACTATCTTTGGGGCATGCCTTATTTAAATCTGTGAAGTATACACACATTCTTCATTTTTCATTAGCCTTCTTGACCATCACTGCATTAGCTAGCCAGTCAAGGTAGCAAACTTCGTGAATGAACTCCGCGGTGATCAACTTTTAAACTTCTTTTTTGATGGCATTATCTCGTTTTGGGGCAAACACTCTCTTCTTCTGATGAATAGGCCTGTAAGATGGAGATACGCTTAGACGATGAGTAATTACACTTGAGTCAATCCTAGGCATGTCTTTATGACTCTAAGTGAAAACATCAGTGCTTCTTTTGAGGAATCCAACAAGATCTTGTTTTGTCTTCTCCTTCATACTCGTCCTAATCCTAGTACACTTCTCTAGGTTGGATTCGTCTAATGGTACATCCTACAATACTTCAACTGGTTCAGCCAACATTCTTCTTTCTTCAATGTTCATTGTCTGCATTTGCTCGTCCATAGCTAGCATCACTAAATAGCATTCTCTAGCCGCTAACTGATCTCCCTGTACTTCCCTAATGCCATATTATGTTGGAAACTTGACTGACAAATGGTAGGTGGACGTTGCAGCTCTCCAACTATTTAAAGTTGATAGTCTAAAGATGGCATTATATGAAGACGAACAATTCATAACAAGGAAATTTACTTCTTTATTGATTTGTCGTGGATAAGAACCTACTACAATTGGTAGGGAGATCGTACCTACTGGTAGATCCTTCATTCCTCCAAACCCAATCAATGGTACATTCATTGGACGAAGTAACTTCTTGTTAATCTTCATTTGTTGAAATGCTGGATAATAAAGGATGTCTGCTGAACTTCCATTATCTATTAACACTCTTTTGGTCGTATAATTTGCAATCGCCAAAGTGATGACAATCGCATCGTCTTGAGGATGGTGCAATTGTCTAGCATCTTTGTCCATGAAAATAATGGCGCTCATCTTCTCTGATCATCCTTGGTGGTCATCTGGATGTCTGAACATTCTGAACTTTCCGTAAATAGGTCTTCCTAGCTCTGGACGAGCTTCCTGTTGTCATGCCTCCTACAATAATCTTTATTTCTCCAAACAGTGGACATGTTGGTTCCTTTGCCTTGGCTTTCATTGGCTGTCTCTCGTCCTATTGATCTCGTCCAAGGAAATTTTTCAATTTTCCTTGTTTGATGAGAACTTCAATTTGTTGCTTCAAGTCATAACACTCGTCTGTATCATGCCCATGGTCGCGATGAAAGCAACAATACTTGCTTTTATTCCACTTGCTAGGATCTCCCTTCATTCTTTCTGGCCACTTCAAGGACGGATTATCTTTTATCTACATCAACACTTGATCAAGTGAAGTGTTCAGAAGAGTGTAGTTAGAGTATCGCCCTGAAGACGACCTTGCTTTCTTGCCATCGCGATCTCTTTTTTCTCAACTTTGGCTTTCTTTGGACGAGGACCATGCTCTGAATGGTGCACATAACCACTTTCTAACCTTTCCCCTTTCTTTTTCTTATTGGAAATAATGGAATCTTCTACATTCATGCAACTTTGGGCTAAATGTATCAACTTAGCCATCATCTATGGCTTTTGATCATACAACTTATGAATGAATAAGTCCGAACTAACTCCATTGTAGAAACTACCAAGAGGATCTTGTCATCCATCTCGTCCATCAATAAGGCTTCTCTGTTAAAACGGCTAATGAAAGTGCATTAACTCTCATTTTCTCCTTGATCTATGTTCAATAGGCTGGACGAGGAACTCTTCTACCTTTGTCCCCCTACAAAGTTATTGACGAACAACTTACTTAATTCTTGGAAGAAAGTTATGGTGTTAGGTGGTAGTTTACTAAACCATACTCTAGCTGGACCTTTCAAAGTTGTAGGAAATGCTCTGCACATAATTTCATCCGAAACACCTTGAAGATGTATGGTTGTCGTGAATGTGAAAATGTGATCGCAAGGGTCACGCATCCCGTCATACGAATCCAAGGCTGGCATTTTGAACTTTGAAGGCAAAGGATGATTGGTGATGGACGCAACAAAGGGGGAATTTGTCCTGTGGATGAGATCATCCACATGGTTCACTCTTCTCATGGAATCCTTCATTTCTTCCATAGCTTTGTTCATCTGATCCATGTCTCTCTCCAAATGCAGTACCCTTCGAGTGACGGTGCCCCTGGACTGGTCCCCTTCAACATTGTTCTCAACACCTTCACACCCTGAATTTAGGCTTCGTTCTCCACCATGTGTTGATGTTGCCTTTTAACTTCTCTAGTTAACTCTTGGTTTTGTTGCGTCAATTCTACCATCGTTGCCGCCATGAATTGTAACTATTGCTAGACGATCATGGGGGGTGGTGGTGTGCAATTTGGGTGATTGAAGGCGTTTCCACTCTCCTGATGTCCTAGACTAGTAGCCATTGACCTAATCCAAACCATGCAGCCTTTTTGTCTTGAAAAATGAAAAGTTGATATAAACTCTCTTGTTCCCATAGACGGCGCCAATTGATGAAGCACAAATATCAATAGGCTAAAATACTTCGGGCTACGGTAATGGCTAGTAATCCTGAAAAGAAAGAAAGAATTGTCAAAGGTGACCGACGTGACCCGACCAAGGACACTTCGACGGTTAAGTCAGTTTTCTCTCTAGGACATAAGGAAAGAAAATAGTGAATGGTCTAGACTTACCTTGGGTGAATAGAATTTGCTCCTTTTATAGAGAGTTAGACATGGGTCTACTTGTTTGGATCCATCACCATCATGGGTAATGTTGGCGGTTGATAAAGAAAATGGGCTATATGGAGCATTGTATGTGGAATTCCTTCCATGTATTGTGGAACTGTAGACACTCGATTTTACACCCATGATTTAATCAAGAAAGGTGACTGGAATGACCATCCGTGTACCCAAAAATCATGATTGCATTACATGCATTAATTCATTCATTGCATATCATAAAAATTATCTCGAGGTTCTAGCGGTCATAAGGGTATGCCTGGTTTTTAAATCGGACTGTCGGATCGAAAGATATCGCATGATCAAATTTGCACGGTCAGCATGCTTTGTGTCTAGGTAGAGTCGACCACGCATGATTAATTTAAATTAATTATGATTGGTTAAAAAATTAAAATTAATTAAATGATTTTGTGATTGGTTGATAGTTAGTGTCAAAATTTGGATTGCTTGCATGTGAAAAAAAGGGGATAGTTGGATAACAATAAAATTGTGGATAATCTAGTCTTTATCAAGATTTATTTTAAAGTATTTATCTACAAAATAATTGCTACTATAAAGACCTAAATTATCCATAAAAGAGTTAAAATTTTAGAATATGAATTAAAAAACACGTCTAATTGCAAGTCCCAGCTCAAGAAAACCTAAAAAAGGAGTCCAAAACGCATCCGAACACGAAAGCGCGATTGGCATCCAAAAGTGCCGAATGGCACTTTTGGAGTGCCAAACGGCACTTCCAAAGTGCCAAATGGCACACATTAGGGTTATGGCCTGACGGTTTTCGGGTGACGTTAAAGCACATCATTTTCGGCTTTTTAGCGGAAGGACGCGTCCCGATTCGTATTCTAATCATCTAAGCTATTTTTTCGAGTGTCCCAACCTCAATAAATAGAGACTGCATCTCAAAATTCAAGACACTTTTTGATGCTCCCAAATTTCTGATATTTCTGACTTCCCTTTTTGATATTCCCTCTCTTACGTTAAAGAGATTCTAGAGGCTTTGGTCTTAAGAATTTCTTTTTTGTAAGCAATGATTTTTAGGTTTCTAAGACAATTGCATAAATTTCTTTGAACCCTAAAATATTCTCTTGAGAAAAAAATAGTACGTCCATGCAAGAGGTAGTTTTTCTTTACTTCTTCTTTTTTTTTTTTTTTAATTTTGTGATGCATGAATAAATATGTGTTTAGTTTGATTTTCCAATATTCATCTCATATGTTGTCAGTATTTTCTTTATTAAAACATGTTTATGATGCTTTTATTGTTAAGATTTATTTTTTTATTTTAAAAATCTGTTTGTTATCATATCTTTTCTTAATCAAAAAACTGATTTGCATCTTCCTTAGGCGCAGATCTGAATTTTTGTTAATCAAAAAACTGATTTGCATCTTCCTTAGATGCAAATCTGAATTTTTCTCAATTAAAAAACTGATTTGCATCTTCCTTAGATGTAGATCTGAATTATTCTCAAATCAAAAATTGATTTGTATCTTTATTAAATGTAGATCTAAATTTTTCTCAAATCAAAACTCGATTTGCATCTTCCTTAGACGTAGATTGGAATTTTTCTCAATCAAAAAAACTAGTTTGTATCTTCCTTAGATACAAATCTGAATTTTTCTTATTTAGAAAACTGATCTATGTTTTCTTTAGATGTAGATCTGATTTTTTAGCATAGCAAATTTTGAAATAAAAAAGGGATCATGAATAGTTGTGTTTGTTTCGTTTAGTGCATGTAGCATAGATTTATTTCATGAATATAGTCATCTTCTCAAAAAATCTTTTTCTAATTTTTCTTTACACATATAAAAATAGATCTGATTTTTTTTTCAATATACAAATCTGATTTTTTTTTTTTTTTTATCATAAGACAGATCTGATTTTTCTTTTACCAAAAAACCAATTTTTTTAGTTCTAAAAACATATCTGATATTTTTTAAAACCAAAAGACTTTGATTTATTTAATAAACATAGATATGAATTTTTCTCTCCAAAAATTATTTATTCTACACATAAAAAACAGATCTCATTTTTCTAAACCAAAATCAATTTTTATCACTATACAGATTTGAATTTTTAATAAAGAAGAGGATGCATTCATAAATAAACTTGTGATTTAGTTTTTTTCATGTGTGCAACATATCATTCATGTTATGCATAAAAGGGTACATTGGTCACAAGAGTTTGGAAGACTAGCTCTGTCTAGGCGGAATGAGTGCCTAACACCTTCTCATTCCGTAACTTAGCCTCCGAATTTAATGTCTTTGGATAGGTAGACCTAGGCTTTATCCTTTTTTTTTTTTTGGTAGATTGTAACTACGACAAAAAGCCATGTAATTATTTGGTAGTTTGTAACTAGGACCCAAAGCCATGTAATATTTAATTTATCAAACATGTATTCTTTTTTATTCATTCAATGAGAATGAAACAATTCAGTTATGTATTTTGTATTTAGTTTCTTTTTCTTGTTTTTTTGTATGAAAAATTAAGTGGCAACTCCCCACCACTTACCCAAAAAGAGAGGTGTCTTTCAAAGCACCCAAAAATCTCTTTTTTTGAGAGGCACTTTTGTGGTCTCTTACAGCAACGTGTCGTATTTTGCTTATGTGAGTATAATGGAGGGTTTTTCACAAAACTCACCAAGTATAATTTGGTCATTCATGTACTAGTCGTCCGTAGATCATCTCGTCTATAGAGAACTCTCTACGCTATATAGCCCAGTCATCAATGGACGAGTACTATTGGATGAGTTGATATAATTTCATGCTGTGCTTTGGACAATGACACAAGGATGAGTAATACTTAGTGTTGATCCCCGTCAATTTTATTCTTGGAATTGAGAATTTATTGCGCCATAAGAAATGATCTAATCAATAATAATACTTAATTATAAAGTTATCTTGCAGATGACAAAGAAAAAAAAAGAGTGCAAATTTTTTTTTGAACAAATACTTTCATATGAGTAATATAATTATTATATTTTTAGTAAGAACCAACTTTCAACTGATGTATATATTATATGAAAGAAGAGGGGTGGAAATTTCCTCCAATCATATACATATGCTTGCTTAATTGCTTTTCAATTGTATGCCCATTTCAGCGAATAACCATATGCTTGGGCATGAGTCATGAGTCATGCCCCCTTAGTCTATTCATAATTTACGGTTATGTTAAGAAATAAGGAAAACTAAAAAAGTTAATTTATATTGTATTATCAATATAAGATTTACATTGTTTTTCAAAAAAAAAAATGTGAAATTTATATTATAAATTAAACTAATTAAATGTGTACAACATTATACACATTTTATAAATGTAAATCTTGATAGCATCAATATAAGATTTACACGACGTTGATGATACTTGATAGTATCAGTCTCTCTTCCATAAAGTTAACTAATTATATATTCATAAAAAAAAAAAAAAAATCAATCTTGATAGTATCAAATATGTTATTATTGTAACAATGTTGTTCACTATCAATGTAAATGAGTAAATCACATAGATAATACAATTTAAACAAAATAGTCCAATGAATAGATATAAGACTTTGAATTTCCAAATAATGATAATAAGAAGAAGAAGAAGAAGACTTGGACTAAGTTGCGTAGAAAGAGAGAATAGATAACGGTCGAGTGAGGCATCATCATGATGGCCTCCTAGCCGCTTTGTTTGACCAAATTTCAGTTAGTTTTGGATATTTGTTTATGTATATTTACTGTATATATATAAGATTTACATGATTTTTCAAAAAAACAATTGTGAAATTTACATTATAAACTAATCAAATGTGTACAACATTATACACATTTTATAAATGTAAATCTTGATAGCATCAATATAAGATTACACGACATTAATGATACTTTATAGCATCAGTCTCTCTTCCATAAAGTTAACTAATTATATACTCATAAAAAAAAAATTCAATATTGATAGTATCAAATATGTTATTATTGTAACAATGTTGTACACTATCAATGTAAATGAGTAAATCACATTGATAATACAATTTAAACATAATAGTCCAATAAATAGATATAAGACTTTGAATTTCCAAATAATAATAATAAGAAGAAGACTTGGACTAAGTTGCGTCACAAGAGAGCATCATCATGCGGGGCATCATCATCATGATGGCCTCCTAGACGCTTTGTTTGACCAAATTTCAGTTAGTTTTGGATATTTGTTTATGTATATTTATTGTATATAAATAATATAAATTAGGCAAGCTATTCTATGACTTGAAAATATATACCTATTATTTAATATTAAAAAAAAAGGGGGCGCAGCCCCTTCTTATTGTACATAGTTCCGTCCCTACATATATTTATTGTATATAAATAACATAGATTAGGCAAGCTATTCTATGACTTGAAAATCCATCTCAAACTAATTAAACTTTGCTTGTGTTAGTTTATTTATTACTGTTTCAGGCTCAGGGTCAAGAATCTTTGATTTAGATATAGAGAAGAAAAATGAAGAAACGAGGAGAGTTAGACTTAGAAGAAAGGGTTGGTGATGATGATGGAGAAGAAGATGGTTATGATGCAGTTGTTGTTGGATCTGGCTATGGTGGCCCTATTGCTGCATGTAGGATGTCAATGGCCGGAATTAAGGTGTGTTTATTAGAGAAAGGCAAGAGATGGGAAGCTCAGGATTTCCCAACTGATAGCTTGAAGATGATGTCCAATGTGAGAATGGAGAACCAGAAATTAGGCCTCAGATTTGGCCCAAAAGATGCTCTATTCCAGGTTATTTTCTGTTTTTTATATATGCTCTACGTAAACATGAAAACCATGATAACACACAATAATACTTTAGAATAATATGGATACTTTAAGTGTGCCGACCCTTAATCCATCAATTATTTGTCTATCAAAAAAATGAGTTAATTCCGCCAATGCTCAAATCACATATTGCGCGTTACCGCTTGCTTTATTATTTGTTGTATTATTTTATAAATTTGATTTATTCTATAAGTTACTCCCACCAATCTTCACCATAGCAATGGTGAAGAGCAGCAAAGAAAAGAAGGCCTTGAACACAGCTCAAGAATGGCCTTTTCAAGTGTTTGGTGACTATATATGACTCTACATAGCTAAAAAAAGAGGGTTAGAACTTAGAAGTGATAAATCGAAAGATTTTTATTCTTTTTCTCATTTATTCTTATTTTAATTAAGGAACAAATTTTTCTTTGAATATTTATTCAGTATATCTATTCCTTTCAAACAAAATCTTGATATCATTAAAAAAAAGGATTAGAACTTAGAAGTGATAAATCGAAAGATTTTTATTTTTTTTAATTGTTTATGCTTGTTTTAATTAAGGGACAAACCTTTCTTTAGATTTTTATTGGGTATATCTATTCATTTCAAAGAAGATCTTGATATCATAAAAGAAACCAATTCTCAACAACATCTTCCTTCAAACAAGACCAAGACTTTTGTACCTGTAGTTTTCTTCTCTCTCTCTCTCTCTCTCTCTCTCTCTCTCTCTCTCTCTCTCTCTCTCTCTCTCTCTCTCTCTCTCTCTCAACGTCTTTAATTGACCGTTCCCCCATTAGCTGAAATTGTCACTTTTTTCAAATAACAACATTTTTTTTATATATACAAAATATAATTTCTACTAGTATAACTAAGTATATATGTGTGTAAAGTCCCCTCCTGAAAACTTAAACTCCGACTCTTGCCCTCTACACTCTACAAACACTTATACTTGTGAACTTGTGAAGTGATTAGCGCATCAAGGTGCGTGATGGTAATAACAATGGTTGATTTGTCTAGAGTCAGGTGATGGACAAATACAAATACTCTTTTTTTTTTTTTTCGAAGATAATACTCTTTTTTTTTTTTTTTTTTTTTGAGGAGGACAAATACAAATACTCAATCTCACTGTTGTCTTTATCAATCATTCTATGCTTTTGTTGAGCTTACTTTTTATATTATCGGTGGTTTTTTTACCCTTTAATTAAATTAGATGTGTGTTTTGACTTTGTAATTTTCAAATTAGATACTTTAGCCTTCTTATTATAATGATGGCGTCTTTAGTTAGTCATTTTTGGTTATCTGTGCTAAAAAAAATTTAAGAACAATATGATTGTTCTCAAAATAAAATCAAACCAATATTATATAAGTGTTTAATTAGGATAAACAGCTCTTTTCACATGCTATACCAAATTTCAAACTATATTAATGGCATTTTTTATAATATGTTATATTTTTCAATCTCTTCGAACATCACCACCTCCTTTAAATTAATAGATTTTAAGTATGGTTTTAAAAATATAACCGAACCGGTTGGTTTGACCAAGAACCGGACACTAATATGTTCTGATTCTTATCAAAAATCAGAAATTAAAGAAAAAGAAAGTTTAATTGGAAACCACCGGTCAGACCATGAAAACTATGAATTGGAACGGTTAAAGCAGTTTTCAACAATTTCAGTAAACTGAGCAAAATAAACAAAAATCTTCCTCATTTTGACAGCAAAATTGGTGTTTATCTCTCATTGAAGGTAACATGGTTGCTTGTTGTGAGTAAGATGAGATTTGAGGAAATCTGAAACTTGTGGGTAAAATAAGATTTAAAGAGGTAGGAGAAGCAAAGTGAGAAACACTAATAGTGGGTGGGTTTAAGAAAAAAGATACAAAAATACTAGTTTAATAGTATGATGTTTACGTTTTAAAGACAACAAAAGTAAGGAAAAATAAAATAAAGTAGTGGAGTAGCTTGAAAGATGGCATTGTGTGAATTAATACCAATTGCATTAACATGCGAATTGAGAACTTTGGGTGATGTACCTAAATGCATGGCAGCCAGCCATGTGTCATTGAATGTAGTTTACTATTCAGCTTTTTTTGTGTGCTAATAAATTAGTATTAATTGGAAATGATATATAACTTATTTATTAAATATTAAAGAATAGTTTGTATTTTAAGTCATTAACATCTAATTTAACTCCTTTTTATTTTAGAATAAATTTCTACAAGAAAAATTTATCAATCCTATGTTGAGGGAAATTCAATTAAATTATGTATTCTTAATTATATTATAAAAAAAAGTTATATCATTGTCATTATTTTTTATAATGTTAATTTAATTGTTTATACTTTTTTTTTGTCCTACCCATTTATGTTTAATATAAAGTATAAAAATTCATTTAAAACTGTTAGTAAATAATACGATAAGTTATTTTTAATTTTTACAATTTTAAAATTATTAATTATATTATTTATGACATCAATCGTAAAACCGGAATCACTCTATTTTTTTGGTTCTTTCACCGGAATCACCCTATTTTGAATTTTGCTTCGGTTTTTCTTGGGAATCAAACAAAGAGATGCAAAGTAGCTTTTTTGGTGTTTGTTTGCCGAGAAAATTTTGATTTTCTAAGAAAATGAGAGGAGATTGCTGGTTGTGCATTTGGAGTAAATGAAGTAAAAGAATCCCAAATCTAAAAGCTATGTAACTTTGTTGGTGCGAATCAAAATTTTGAAACTTTAAGGGGTAACATTAAAATTACTCAAAACTTTAAGGGTGTAAATTACAATTTAGTCTAATAATTAAATGATATAGATTGGTTCCACCAAAACCAATTGGGAAAATGATCATTTTCATTTGAAATATAGATCAATTTCATGGCCCAGATTAGTAGATATTACAAATTTAAAAGTGTAAAAACTGTCACGTCATTTAAGGGACACTTTACACAGTTGGAAATATAAACTTAACCTCGAAATGGAATGGATTTTGTTCGAGCACATTGAGCCTTTAGAGGCAAAAAAAAGTGGTAGTCATGTGAGTTGAAAATTTGATTAAAACATCCTTGGTTTCTTAACTATAGACGTCAGTGTTGATGATGAATTTATGTGTGTGTATTTGATGAGAATATAGGTACATGAACAAAATGACTCTGTAGCATTAGTGGCCTGTGGGCTTGGTGGAGGTTCACTTGTGAATGCAGGAGTGACAGTGCCAACCCCAGTTCGTGCTAGAAGGAATCCAAAGTGGCCAAAAGAATGGGAAAGGGATTGGGATATTTGTGAAGCTTCTGCTGCTGCCATGCTGAGAATACAAAGTGTTCCCATCCAGTTTCCTGCTGTGAAAGTCTTTGGAGAAACAGCTGAAGAACAGATTGAACAATGTTTTGAGACTTCAGTGAAGCTAAGCATAAATTTTGATCTTGAAGAGCCAATGGCTAATTCAAAGACACCTCAACGAATGGGCAGCTGCGTGGCCTGTGGAAATTGTCTTTCTGGTTGTCCTTATAATGCCAAAAGTTCTACAGACAAAAATTATCTAGTTTCAGCAATCCAGGCATATTTTCCATCACTTCTTATATTGTTAATAAATTATATTTTCATTTACTTGGGTCAAGAAAGTCCCATGGATATAAAAGTGCTTCTCAGATTTTGTGGCTGAAAAGCCAAAACCAAAATGGTGGTAAGAGATTAGAGCAGACCATTTTCTTTTAAATCCAGTGTCCGATCCTATGTAATGGTTTTGAATTTTTCAAATGCTATTTGGGATAATATGAAATAATATTTGTTGGGGTTGTCCAAAGAGTTTCTAATTCACTTCTACATGTTACCTTCCCTTTTAAAATTGAAATCTCTTTATGTTGCAGGCAGGATGTGAAGTTAGAACAGAATGTCAAGTTCAGTATGTGGTTAAAAACCCGTACGATACTTGCCAAGAAGAAGGCAAAAATAGCAAAAAGAGAAGATGGCGGGTTTACTTGAATGAGATCGACTATATAACCAGTGATTTTGTAGTCCTCTCAGGTTCAAAGCAGTAGCTATAAATAGTGTGTACTTGGTAGAAATTTTGTTTAAAACAAACATTTTTTAACGAGTTCCATTTATATTTTTCAACAGCGGGAGTTTTAGGCACAACTGAAATACTTTTCCAGTCACAAATGAGAGGATTGAAGCTTTCGAATGCACTTGGCTCTGGATTCAGCTGTAATGGAGAAACTGTGGCCTGTCTTGCTGGAAGCCCAGCACCCTTGAATTCTTTTGGATTAGACAAAAAGCAACTCTCAAAGATACCTTTCCAAGAACGGCCAGGGCCATCCATCTCTTCGTCTTACACATCTTCATTGGGATTCACCATCCAGGTTTAAAAACTTAAAAACTAAATGCACTGTACTTCTAACTGTGTTTCCCTTCATCTTTACTACTTGTCATGATACGGATTGATCATCAGATTCAGGTGAGACCAAAAGACCACAATCCATACTCCAATAATAAATGGCCTTAACTGGTATGGTCATCTAGTTTTAAGCGGCCATGCAGTCTAGGTCTTTGCTCTAGAAAATCTCTAGAAGCATACAATCTCTGAGTATCCAAACATGTTTTGCATACATAGACATGTATGAATGTAGAACTATAAACATTCTTTTTCATTGTGGACCTACCTGACACACCATTTTTCTATTGGCACAGAGTGTTGTACTTCCAACAGCTTATCCACACCTGCTGTTTAAAGGGATTGTAAGTTATGGTTGGCCAATTGGCCATTGGTTGTTTCATGGGATCATTGCAAAGATAAGACATATTTTGGGTTTTAAAGCATGCCAAGCTATTGTTCTTAATGCAATGGGTTATGATGACAGTGACGGGAAGATTATGTGGGACAAGGACAAGAACAGAATTTGCTTTAGTCCACCCCATGATCCTTTACTCCCACAAAAAGTCAAAGCCTTTCAAAAGCTCACTAAGAAATTAGGAGGAATCCTCTTCTTATCAAGGTACCGAAGCACATCTGTCCATCTTTTAGGTGGGTGCAATGCATCATCAGATCCTTCATATGGTGTTTGCAACCCCAGTGGCCAAGTATTTGACCGAGAGTCTTCAGTCATGGTACACCGAGGCCTCTATGTTTGCGATGGTTCTCTAATCCCATGTTCTGTTGGCACGAACCCATCTCTTACTATTGCATCTGCAGCTGAGTATGTAAGTAGGCACCTTGTAAAGGATGTTCTCAAGTGTAAGAGTAATGAAATTGCTTCTCAGAATCCACATTCTGTCTCAAATAAGAATGTAAAGAGTGATCAGAGATCAGTTGTCACATTTGAAGAAACCATGAGGGGTTATGTGGGGGGTATGCAATGCACAGTTTTTCTCAAAATGAAGATGAATGCTCAAGAACAGAAGGGCCTCAGTGATTGTCATCCTCTTCTAAGAGGCAAAGTTGGTGGATATGTGGAATTAAAAGCCATTGAGAGGGATAAATTACATATCATAGATGGAAAAGTAAGTTTGTGTGAAGTAGATTACAGAACTCCTTACACACAGTATATGCATTATCACCTCCACCTTGCTGGTTCTTCTGGCTCGAGGTATGAGAAAGTTTTAGTATAAAGTAAATTTCTTGTTCATTTTCTTTGCTTATATGAGAGAATCAATAAATTCCATATCGTGCAGATATATTATCAAGGGAAGAAAGATAATGACTCCTTATCTCTTTGCATTATATGCTTGGAGGGAGTCAACAACATTGCATGTGACCTTTAAGAAAGTTGCTGAGAACAATTCCGAGGAAGACATGATGCTTCTAAAAGGCAGGCTCAGTGTCTCCATGGTAGAGCTTCTAAAGAGCTTGATAAGCCTTAGAGGACACAACAGAGGAAGGTTCATATGTCATCTATTATACACACTCTACAGAACCTATTTTGTACAAAAACCACAAGGGAGCCACAAGGACTTCCTCCCAAAAGACTTGTATAATAAATTTTATCCAAGCAGCACTCTCCATGAAATTAAAACAGGTATCAGGAATCTAAATTTGCTCAGAGTTGATGTCAGTGTACAATGCAGTCTCAGGAGAATCAATGATCATAATCAGAAACAAAAGACTACATAGAACTATGGGATATTGATTTAAATTCTACCAATATGTAAATTAAGAACTTATGAAATGCACTTTCAAGCTAAAAAAATTAGATAAATTGATGGATGAAAATGCAATTTCAACCTAAAAATTAGATAAATTGATGGAAAAAGAAATAACCCACCATTGAACTGTACGCTCAACTTCGTGATTTTACTTGATCACCAAAATGCTAATGGAGAATAGAGTTCATGTTATTTCTCTTACTTCCTTTGTTGTATTACTTAATGTTTCTAATCTGTGTCCTTCCTGTTTATTATGCAGAGGATGGATTTACTATCAGTTGCAGGCAATGGAAATGCACCCATAATTCCTCAAAGCTTGAAGGACCAAAACAATTATACCCAGTTCTCCTTCTTAATGGGTACTCTTCTGACAGTTACTGGTTGCCAACAGAACCAAATGATCTAGTCAGAACTTTACTGGAAGAAGGACATGAAATATGGCTATTGCAACCAAGGTTGCACCCACTGAATCCTTCAAACAACTTCACAATTGAAGATATTGGAAGATTTGATGTCCCTGCTGGTAAAGAATATAGAAATATACCCCACTTGAAATCAATTCTTACTAACCTCTAATGTCTTGCCAGTGCTCACTTTATTTCTTTCTTTTGCAGCAATAAATAGGATCCTTGAATTGCATGGGCAGCACATAAAGATACATGTTGTTGCACATTGTGTTGGAGGCTTAGTCATACATATTGCTCTCATGGGAGGGCATGTCTCTGCAACCAATATAGCTTCTTTGTCATGCACCAACACTTCAATGTTCTTCAAGCTAAATACTTTATCCATGTTTAAAATGTGGCTTCCTCTGCTCCCTGTAAGCTCTCTTTCTTACTCTTGTAATGAAATTTAATTTCTACGAAAATATACAGAATTTGATTGACTCAAACTCGCTAATATGTTCAGCCAATAATAATAATCAGAATAAAAATAACAAATAACAATAAGCAAACAAATAAAAAGTAAATAAATAAGATGTCTAGGTCTTATGAAGACATAACATGGTATAGCACAATTTTGTACAAACCTCTTTCTCCTTGAGCCTAAGAAGGTCTTTCAATTCACCGTGCAGCTATCAATGATCATACTAGGGAAGAATAAAATTCTGCCTATGTTGGAAACATCAAAGTCTAGTTTGCGTCATCGGCTCTTGAAGTTCATTGCCCTTATGATTCCACGGTATGAGAGATGCACCTGCAATGAGTGTGAGGTTTTTTCTGGTATATTTGGAAACGCATTCTGGCATGAAAACCTAAGCCCCAGCATGCACTACTGGTTAAACAAAGAAAATGTGACAATGCTTCCCATGGCAGCATTTCCCCACCTTAGAAAAATCTGCAATGCTGGTAACATCGTTGACAGCAAAGGAAACAACTCATATTTGATCCATCCTGAGAGAATGTCACTCCCTACGCTTTATATTTCTGGAGGACGGACTATCCTTGCAACTCCAAAGACTTCTTTTCTTGCTAACAAGTACATGAAGTTTCACCAGCCTGGTTTTAGACATGAAAGAGTTGTAGTGGAGGGCTTTGGTCATTCGGACCTATTGATTGGAGAAGAGTCATATAAGAAGGTTTTTCCTCACATTTTATCTCATATTAGATCAGCTGAAAGAGAAAATGGTGCAATTAGTGCTGGGGGAAGGAAGTACAGCAAAGAGGCCATGGACTGGGAAGATGATCCTTATGAAGAATATGGAGGTTTTAGCACTTGGTTTTCTCCTTTTGTTGTTATTTTGTTGTTTTCCATGTTAGTTGCATTATGCTTGTCAATTTTCAATTTTTAAAGATGAAAAGTTCTTGGCCTTGCTATTGAATGATGTAATTTTTTTTTTTTCCTTCATATTTTGAATATGAAATTGAAAAGCTATCTTTGTTTATTTTATTAATTGAAGCCATTCTGTAAGTCATTTATGATCATTAGCCATATTGTTAGAAAAAAAAAATTAAAAATCAGAAGGAATTGTCTGTATATGGACCTTCACTAAATATTTCAACATAATTCAAGATAATAATGAAGAAATCAACCATCAAAGAAAATACTCTTCACTTTGTGCAGCATGATAGCCAAAAGAAAATCCAGTTGAGCTTAAGCTACTGTCCCATCGCTTTTGGAGGCTAATACTTGACAACATGAGACATTTGAACTCATAAAATGCTTTTGAGTACCAAAATCCTAGCCATTAGGCTCACATGCCACAATTATGGATGAACTTTCGCACTGAAGTTTTCTTTTCTTTTTTTAATCTGCAATGTTTATTCAACAACAAATGAGGGAATGATGTTCCACACAAACTGAGTCGAGGACTCTTTGAGGATTGTTCTTTTTAAAACAGAAAGACATTTTAGACTTGAGAGAACTTTGCAATAATGTGAGCAACTGTATGTGTTGCAATCTCTCTTGACTAAGCGAAAACAACAACCTAAAAACAAAGCTTTGAAACTTAAAACATTGCTAATAACTTTCGCACTATAGTTTATTCATCATTTCATGGAACTATCATAGATAGTTACTGTGAGTGATAGCATTAAGATGTTTAAAAATTCTTAGAATATCTTCTCTTAAAAAATTCTTAGAATAATTTCACCTCAGAGTTCCTAAGAGCATTCACACCCCAAAGAGCCATCCTAATCTACTTTACCTTCTCAAAAAACTAGTTTATCAATTATACAATACCATTTTATAATATTCCAGCATCTCAACTTTTATTTTACAATACAACATATTAAAATAATATTTCTACACAATAAAATAATATATCCTAAAATCCCCATTGTTTACGGTACAACACTTTAGCTACAGTGCATTTAATAAAAAATAGGAAAGAGAGAATTAAATAATAATATAAGAGTTTACCGTTTAGCTACAGTGCAATTCTATATGTAGACAACTTCTGATGGAGTGGAGATTTTTTTGCAATACTTGACTTTTACAATTTCTGATGGAGTGGAGATTTTGGGCTTAAATGCTAAAAAATGCTTACATTTAGCATTTGACATTTGGGGTGTGAATGCTCTAAGATCCCATATCCACTTATTTTGAAATAAGTGAATTAAATTTTATTACGTCACCAAAATTATAAATTTAATAAATATTAGACAACTTTTGTTCAAAACGTCAATATCTATGTAAAACCCAACAATATTTTTAACAATTGCATGTAAAACTAATTCAATGAACCTACATGGTGATGAAATTCTAAACCAAACTATTATTACTTAAAAAAATATAAAATAAAAAACATAAAATACTATTTTAGTTTATAAAATTTATCAAAAGTTTTTTTTTTCAACTCTAAACTTTAAAATTTTATTTTTCCTTTTATTCACTATTAAAAAGTTTATTTTTTGTCCTTAAAGTATTGAAAATGTTTTATTTTTTGCCCTTAAAATTTACCAAAAAATTTATTTTTGGTCTTTAAACTATTAAAAAAATATATCCCTATTTTGATCTATAAACTATTAAAAAAAATCTTTATAAAGTTTAAGAAAAAAAAAGTGTAAATACTATTTTGGTCCCTATACTATTTTCATCCCTAAACTTTAACATAAAGTTTGTTTATTGTCTCTAAACTTTAAAATTTTTATTTTTTCATCTCTAAATTTTGTATAAAAAAATTTCAATAATTTAGAGACAAAAATATGGATAAAAAAAAGAACTTTTTAGCTTTTTCATTAATTTAAGAATGAAAAACAAACTTTTAGTAAAGTTTAGAAATATAAATAAAACATTTTCAATGGTTTAGGGACAAAAGATAAAATTTTAAATAGTTTAGGAATGCAAAACGAACTTATTAAAGTTTAGGGATGAAAATCAAATTTTTAATAGTTTAAGAATGCAAAACAAACTTATTAAAGTTTAAGGATGAAAATCAAACTTTTAATAAAATACGTGCTCAGATGCTTTTTCTATTTTTTGGGTAAAAATTAATAATTTACATTTATTACAATTAATTAAGATTTCTATTTTTTTCAATAAAAAAAAATACGTAGGTGAGTTTTGTAGATTGGAGGAGTTTTAAAACTAACAAAAGAGTGATCCTATTTTGTAGGGAGTTAGTGAGTAGAAATAGGAATTTAAATCAACATAAAAGTAAGAGTTTATTAGAAGCATAAAGGCATTTTAACGTAGAAGTAGGAATTTATTATTTTTTAAATTTACTATTTTAACCCTATTTTTAAGTTTTAGGTAGGGGTATTTTTGACAGCAAAAAAAAACAATAACTAACTTTCTTTTGCTAATTTACTATTTTAATCCTATTTTTAAGTTATTGGTTAATTAATTTAGGGATATTTTTGACAAAAAAAAAACAATAACTAACTTTCTGAAGCCTCTTAATATATACAGACTAGCCTCTAAGCACGCTCAGAGGCTCTTTTTTTTTTGTAAGGGTTAATTTAGAGCATTCATTATAATTTCGGATCATTACATTTTCCAATTACAAAAAAAAAAAAAAAAAAAAACCTAGGAGTGTGATGAAAAATTATTTCACTACACATAATACTCATTACACCCCTAGGTTTTTTTTTTTTTTTTTTTGTTATTGGAAAATGTAGTGATCCGAAATTATAATGAATGCTTTAAATTAACCCTTACCCAAAAAGAAAAGAGCCTTTGAACATGTGTGTGAGCACGTGCTCAGAGGCTAATTCAATTAAAAGCTTTTGCGTATTTATCCAAATCCAATTGATAATATAATAGTTATCAAAAAGAAATCTTGATAATGTAATAAATCAAAAAACTAAACCCAATAGCGTAAATACCTTTTATTTTATCTCTCCTCCTTTTGGCTTTTCTCTCCCCATTTCTTCATGCCTGTCAAAAAAGATTAGATTTAGGAAAGGATTATAGTTGTCTTACTCTACCACGAAAGAGTCAAATGACTATCATCCTATCTCATACTAATATTTTTCCTGTACACTACCAACATTAAAGAGTTCAAATCAAACACAAACAAATAATACCATAAATTTTTGTGTGGAAGTTAATTTTTTTTATTGAAATGGATTTAAGATTGTTTACATCTGTGGCTAACACAACAACAAAATACAATGAACATTCATAGCAGTACATTAATCCTAAATTCGGCCAATTGATGAGACATTCTAGAAATAATTACTCTAAAAAAAATGTATGAAGTGAAAGCATAATGTGATCAGGACCATCAGACACCCTTGAATAATAACAACAACAAAAAAGTTCTGAATTATAATTACTGCAAATTGAAAGGTGTATTGATACCCTTAATAATGCTTCTAGCAAACAAAGTATCATAATCTCCTAAACCCACAGCCGCAATCTATCCAGTAAACTAAAAATAGAGGATGACAATGATGATAATCCAATGAAATTAGTGAGAAAGTGTCCAAAACCAAAAGGCTATCCCCGACCTTCCTATTGAGGACCAAGAATGTCCAAAACACCACATTGGAGCCACTATCCCATTTCAGATTCAGAGGCCTACCATTTTGACATCAAAACATGTATCAATTTATGAATAAGACTTGGAAAAATTGTGAAAACTTAACAAAGTGAAAGCGAAAGATGGTGAAAGATGATTGGGTGGATGACGGAAGAAGAAACTGAAGGAGAAGGATAATATTGTGGTGGATGTGAGAACGTGATTTTTTTTTTTTTTTTTTCCTTTTTTGAGAACAAACGTGGTTTTAATAGGTGTAGCAATCCAACTTTTACAACTACCTTCAGTTTTTTTTTTTTTTTTTTTGGAAACGTAAGATATATTGGAGAGTTGAAACTAAAATTTAGGACCAAATAGTTTGTTACGGTAGATGTGGTTTTTTTTTTTTTTTCCCTGTACGATAAATGTGTTATTTTACAAAAAAAAATGTATTTGTTTTAATTTTAATTTTTTTTAAATGAATAAAGCAATTTGAAAATCATCAGGAGAGTGATTCTATTTTGTAGGCAACGTTTTAATGGAAGTTGCCTACAACAATAACACCCCACGTACTGATAGTCATACAAAAAAAAAAAAAAAAAAAAACTACTACAAAAATCTCCTTTTAATTTTCCACTAAACAGAAAAAATAAAAAAAAATTCCAACGCCTGTTTCTATTAACAAAAAAAAAAACTTCCCACCCCACTTACAAAAACAAAATTCCGCTTCTCTTTCATAATTTAAAAAAAAAAAAAAAAACCTTCCATTTTTCTCTCTTCCCTCCCACTAATCCACTTTTATCTGATTTCCTCATTTTTCACCCTTATCATCACATGTCTCACCATTCTTTATTCAAAATTTAAAATTAACCAAAACTACTCATAGATATCCTCCACAAATTGAAGACTTATCCCATAAAAAAGTCAACAACCCCACGGATTGATCTATTTCTCTCCTTTTCTTTTTTCTTTTCATTTTTTAATGGACATCTATTTCTCTTTCTCTCTCCTCTTTTTTTTTTTTTAATTTTAATGGACATCTATTTCTCTTTCTCTACAAGGAACAGCCTACAAATAAACTTCTAAGGCTTAAATTTCCAATCTAGGTTGATAACTCTCATTTTTAATTAAAAAAAAATTTAATTGTTCACTTTCTTCTCTGATATGAAGTTAATTGGTGTTTATTTGATTATCTTTTAGTGGTTTTCAGCGATGAAAGTGTAATTTCATTAAGTTTTGGTGGAAAGATTATGATCGAAGAAAGCAATTTGCATCCAGTATTACATCTCTTTCTTTTTCTCTCACACATTCTTTTTCTTTAATTTTTTCCTTCCTATACAAGATAAAATTCTCACTCTTAATATCTTTGAGATTATATTTGTATTTTGTGGTTAATTAGAACTTAGAAAAGTTAAAAGTAAAATCTTTTTTGCGTTTAATCTTTGCTTTTGTTTGTTGATTGCGTTATACAACGGCATGAAATATTGTCTAAATGTTAATGAACAAAAAAACTAACTTCGGTTGTTGCCTCCTATTGATCCATTTGGTCATTTTATTTTCACTTGATTTTTGTAAGAAATCTGACTATCTGAGTATTTGAAAGATAAGGCTTTACATATCTCATTGCTCACTGTATTTAGTTGGAAATTAATCCAACCTTTTACTTTTATGTTTTTCAATGTGCAAAAATTAACTAACCGTGATGTATGATTTATTGATTTTAAATGATGCTTTAGTCCATTGCATTGGGTGATGTTGGTCACATTTAAGGTGAAATGTGAGATAAGTTTTCATTTTACATCATTCTTTTGAATTAATTTATGACACTATATCCCAAAAAAAAGGCCCATTGCACACGTAATAATTTATAGACTCTTTTTATTTCACACAATATTTTTTCATTGAGTTTGTAGAATTTGTATTTTATTTTGAGTTTTCAAATTAAGTGGTAGCCTATTAGATACTTTTAGTAGCTTTAATTTTGACTAATTTCATAAATTCATGTTTAGTTATTTGTGGTATTTAGTGTTGTGATATTTATTTAAAGAAATAATAGCCTCTGAGCATGCGCTCAAACACGTGCTAAGAAGCCCTTTTATATTTTTTTAATCACAAAAATATCTAGGGGTGTAATGTGTGTTATGCGTTTATGGATGAAATATTTTTTTCAAAATAATATTTTACCAAAAAAATAAAATCTTATCCAAATAAAAATCATCCATACCGACTATAACAGCCAAGTCTCAACAAAAATCTTTCGCGGTAAAACGGTTTACAAGGTAAGACGTGGCCTTATATACATCGTTGGATATATATATATATATATATATTTATATAAAGCAGGCCTTAGATACTCACTCTATTTTCTCGTAGATTCCCACCGAACCGAACCAAACCAAACCAAATCATTAAACAAAACTCTCACTCTCACACACTCTCTCTCTCTCTCTCTCTCTAAAAAAGGAAATGAAATTCAACGAAGAATAGAAGCTAGAAACAATGGCTCTCCATCTCCACTCTCACTTTCTTTCACCAAAGCTCGATACCTCAAAAACCCTAATTCTCTGTAACACTTCCAATGGATTCCCAAAACCTCTCGCTCTATTCAAACCCACCTCCTCACCTTCGCGTTCACGCTCTCGATTCCTCTGTTCTTCTTCTTCTTCTTCGTCAAAGGACTCCTCCAACGATAGCATCCCCAGGTTTGTTTGCTTCAATTCGAAAATCTTTATTCTAATTTCCAAATTTTTCTTTGTGTTCTGTTTAGTTGCCGAGAAAATTTGTATGACAAAAAAAATATTTTGAATACGAAATCTTATACAAATTTTTTTTTATAGCAATTTTTGTATTATAGAAGGACCAGAAACTGTTCAGGATTTTGTTCAGATGCAGCTAAGGGAAATCCAAGATAACATAAGGAGTAGACGCAATAAGATCTTTCTCCTCATGGAAGAGGTAAAGTTTTTTTTTTTTTTTTGGGATGAAATTCTTCAATTTAGTCTGCAAAAATTCTAGCACCACAACTTATGAAACAACCGTCTACATGGAAAACTGTGACTATATGAGAAAAAATTGGTGGGTACATGTGGAAGTGTGAAACTTACACGTATCTAGTTACAGTAAGTCATGTAAGATAGTTGTGGCAAAAGTTGTGACATTTAGTCTATAATGTGTATATCTGTGTAGTACATCAATCCAGAGTCACAACAACATTTCATAACTTCTGAAGTGGCAATTTGTTATTGGTAGGTAAAAAGGTGAACCCATATGAGAACCAATAAACTTATTAACTCAGCTGTTTTGAAATATTGTGAATTTTTTTTTTTTTTTTTTTTTGTGTCTGTAGCATTGTTCGTGGTTTATTTTAGCTATTTGCTAGTGCTAGAGCATAATTCCTTTGAATTAAGATCCTCTGGAGTTATTAGGTCACTAGACTGTGGAGTTCCTAAAAATCCTATTCATCCATTTTAATATGAGTGGATTGGATGTTTACATGTCATCAACATTTAAACAAATGTTGATATTAGCCAATTTTTGTATCTATTTAAATTATTGATGATTTGGAAAAAATTCCAATCTGCCCATTTCAAAATGGATGGATAGGATTTTAGAAACTCTACGGTGGAGTTACTCTAATAACTCTAGAGGATCTTAGTTTTTGCATTTTCTATGATTTTTGTTTTTCTAAATATTTGAAAATCAATTATTGTATAGGTAAGGAGACTGAGAGTACAACAGCACATCAAGAATGTGAAAGTTGTCAACGAGAGCAGCGAGGAAGAAGCGAATGAGATGCCAGACATTCCATCGTCCATTCCTTTTCTCCCCTATGTGGTGAGTTTCAAAATGAATTAATGATTGTGCAAAGAACACTGGGATGTTCACGTGACAGAGCATACTAATAGTTACCAACTAATAGAACACATGCACTTGGAAGAATCAATCATAAATTTGGTGGGGTTTGTAGAAAAATAACCTGGGTGCAAAGAGAAAATAGAGAGAATGGTGTAGACACTCAATTTTGCACCCATAATTTAACCTTGGAAATTGTGTTTTACATTCATTATGGGTGATAGAGAAGAAAAATGCCAATGAAGAAGTTGTGGGACAAGATGTTTAGAATCCTATGATTTGCTTTTTTTCCCCCTTAACTAGGTAGTTATTGATATGTATGAATGCAAGTGCATCATTTACTCAATTCATTTTTCCTAATGCATTTCTTGGATATCCTCTAAGCTTGTGTGCAGGAACAGCACGCTCTTATGCTTTGTTCTTTTTTGTTTTTAATCTCTTCAAATTTTTACTATCTTGTGAGGCCTGTGTTACTAGGGCATTTATCTTTTAATGTGTTGGGTAACCTTCTATATTTTTCTTTTGAAGTAGACACCAAAGACATTGAAGCAACTGTACTTGACTAGCGTATCGTTTATATCTGGAATAATCATCTTCGGGGGTTTTATTGCACCTACAGTAAGTTTATAAGAGCATCTATATCAATTCTCATTCAATTTAATATTAATTAGAAAGTATCAATATTTCATTGTCAAATTTTAATAACCCATTTGTTTAATTATGTTTATGTGTGTGTATGTGGAGCCTTAATTTTCAGTTTCACACCATTATGGTCAGATAATATAAAAAACCATAAGGGCGTTTATTTTCATTTAATGCTTAACCATGATCCTCATCAAATGTCTAAAATTGTTTCTATGGCAGCTGGAGCTAAAACTAGGTTTAGGTGGCACCTCATATGAAGATTTCATACGCAGCATGCATTTGCCTATGCAGTTAAGGTATTCACCGGGGTACATTTCTACTAATTTATGAATCTGAGTCTGAAGCAACCAAATCTTTGGTGTTGATGAAAGACACATCTGCTTGGTTACTGTTCTAAATAACAGTTGTTTAATTTCTTAATCAGCCAGGTTGATCCCATTGTTGCATCTTTTTCGGGTGGGGCAGTGGGTGTTATTTCAGCTTTGATGTTAATTGAAGCTAACAATGTAGAGCAACAAGAGAAGAAAAGATGCAAGTATTGCAATGGAACTGGTATGTTGAAATTACAATCGAGGAAATTTTCTTGTATGTCTAAAGAAGTTGAATTCCCTGCTTAACAGTTGCAGTCCAAACACATTCATCTTCATTCATTAGTTGTTGAGTAAAATTTTATAAGTCGATGGGCTGAATAGTGTGGTACAAGCAAGCTTTTTAAATTTGAGTTAGACCTGGTTCTGTTCTGATTAAAAATTATCAAAGTCTCCCTTAGTCTGAGGGGTTTCCGTATTTATGAGTCATTATTGAATTAATTTGCTGCTGAATACAAAGTGATGAAAGTGCGGCTGATAAATTTCTGATTGCATTTTGTGATATTGTATTTGAGCTGCAATGTATTTTAGATGCCTATGGGACAGTTCGTCTCCCACAAGATTTCAAAAGTACATGGATCTTGTGTTATCGTTTGTTCCATTTGCTGTCAAATTGATTGTTTATTTATTTTGGAAAGGAGGGGAGGGGAGCAGGGGAAGGGTCCAAAAGAAAACACTCATAATGTTTCTTCTTGTACTTATTTAATGGTTTAATATATCTTCTGTTGTCCTATGGTCAGGTTATTTGGCCTGTGCTCGATGCTCTGCAAGCGGTGAATGCTTGAGCATTGATCCTCTCTCAGTATCAAGTGTTTCTGATCGCCCTTTGCAAGTGCCCACAACTAAGAGGTGTCAAAACTGCTCCGGTGCAGGAAAGGTATATACTCTGATCAGATATAGATTATCTGTGGAAAATAGATTGGCATTTTCAAACCTGTGTACTCTTTTTTTTGGGATGACTAGGGTATTTCATTTCAACTGAAAGATATAACATGTTACAACCAAGAAACCTCGCAGCTAATAAACCAAAACAAATTGCACAATCCAATACAAAATGTAAAAATCGCATCTGCAACTACTTTACAACAAAAATCGCATCTGCAACTACGCAACAGATTGCCCACTTGTGTACTTGCAATTGTTTACTTGATCTTTTGTAGTGCTATTAGTAATCTCTCTCTCTTCCTCGATAATACCTGCACACAGAGATTGATTAACTATATATTAAACTGAGTTGTGATAATTATCTTCCATATGTAGGTGATGTGCCCAACATGCCTGTGCACTGGAATGTTGATGGCCAGCGAACATGACCCCCGAATAGATCCATTTGACTGAAGAGAATTGGAGCCTGCTGTAGTTTTCTTGTTTCTAATGTGACTTAGGAGAAAGGAAAAAAATAAAAGGCCTACTTCAATTTTCTCATTGTTGCTCTGAGTCTGAGTATTAATCAGGTGAATTGCCCTGCTTTTGCTAGAGGACTCGGGAGGGAATAATTTCTCGCATTGATTATTCATAGCTAAGCAGCATTTGCTCCAAATCATCATTAGGAAGGTTTGTCAATTGCAGTTGTAGTTTACAGTATCGGCCTTGTGATCTTTCTGCTGATAGTTAGAAATGAAACAATATATATATAAATGAATATTGGCCAAACCAGAAACAAAAAGCTGCTTACTCAAAGCTAAATTGTCTTCAATCAAAGAGAATAGTTCCCAACCGGGCTTGCTATCTTTCTTATTCAGAGCATCCAGGCAAATTTTGCAATATCCCTCAATAATAATTCTACACTTGCTATGCTCCTTTGCTATAATCAAGGCCCAACGAATTGCCTGGGCTTTTACCTCAGGAGCACGGCTAGGAATTAACATAGACCAAATTCCTTTAACCACAGCTCTATCATTCCTCGTAATAACTGCAATGCAAAGCATGCTCACACTGCGTCAGAATTCAATTTGCAGTACCCTTGAGGTTTACTGGAAAATATCGAAGTGATAGGACCAAATAACAGTTAGCATAGAAAAGTACCACCCTTGTGTGTGTGAAGAAGAAGAAGAAGAAGAAACAAAAAGAAATCAAGAGTGAAATATATAAATATTTGTTATCTCCAAGAAAACATTATAAGCTAACAATAAATTAGGGTTATAATTTTTCATTTATTCCAAGTTTACATATTTGCTCACTCAGGAGGAGTATCATGAGGCTAACTTAAAAAAAAAAAATGAACAAATTAAGATGAGAGAAATTTGTAATATGAAAGATTTAAAGATGTAATGCCTACTTTTATGATGGCGGTGAGGTAATTAGAGAAAAAGAGATAGAGAAAGACAAAAAAAAAAAAAAGGAGAAAGTAATATAATGAAATTTATTAAAAACAAATGGTATGTTCATACCTTCTGTAGGGGTAAAAGGCCCAATTTCAGATAGTGGGCCGCGAGCCTGTCCTAGGGGACCTGTCCGTCCGAGGACAATAAGTTATAAGGAAAGTACCTGGTTTAACTCTTCTCTGAAATATAACTTGTATGAAGGAGGAGAAGAGTGGCCCGAGGAGCACTGCCTTGTCGAATGATCAGAGGGACGATCTAGATGAATGCCCCAGCATTGATCCTATCATTGTTGGAGAACCTCCTGATTTATGTAGGCAAAGAGGACAGGTGGCAGCAAAGAGGTATTATGTGAAAAGCTGCTGCCACCGCATTTATAACCCTGCAGTTAACCTCCTGGCCACACTAATGAGGAAAAGACATCTGAACAGTGATTTTCACCCTTTACAGCTGTCGTGTGGAAACTTCTAGTGAAGGTTGATGGGACAAGTATCAAAGGAGAATCACCCAACTGACATGTGAGGCTAATTGGCCTATAAATAGAGCAGGAAGCAGAGAGAGAGTGCATCGAACAATCAGGAGAAAGAGGGAGGACATTGAAGAAGAGAGCAAGAAAGAGAAAGATACAAGTACTCAGAACAGTTGCCTAAGCTCACTCCTCGAACTAAGCCGAGAAGAACCCTGTGTTACCTCAATACTTCATCTATGTCAGTCTGGTCATAACTATACTTGGGCTATCAACCCACTCTCTTTCAATCAAGTTTTCTCAGCCCACTCTCTTTACAAATTCATTCCAAGGATACTGTTTACATCATGGGCCTTAGTTTCTTTTGCCTGTAGGCCCATCCTGTGATTTGTGTCCTTACACCTTCTTAATTGAATTTTGAGTGATTGTCTTCCTTTGAAATTAGTGGGAACATGGAAATAGATATGTAGGATTGGATTTGTTTTTATAGAATTTGAAGAATAAAGATGAAGAAACATGTAGAATGAAGTAATTTCTTGTTATTGAGAGTATGAAGTTAATGGGAACGTGGGAGTAGATATGTTCAAGAGAACAAATGAAAAAAAAAATTGTACATAATTTTGTTTTTAAAGAAAACCCATTAGTTTATGCTTTTTAAAATTTATCTAAAATTTAGGAGTTCCAAAATTAGTAATTTTACATATCTAACCTTGTTATTTAAACTTTCTAAACATGTGAATTTAAGGCATTTTGGGCATAAAAAAAAGTAGGAATCTAAACAGAGAAAATCCTTTAAATAGCAGAATAGATATAGACACAAATAACATCTACCACCAAAAAAAAATGTGAAAATATTATTTTAGTCTTTACATTTTGGGGCAGCAGTTAATTTGGTTTATGTAATTTTTAATTTGCAATCACTTTAGTCTTTACCATTAATTACTAATGAAAAATGTCTACGCAGCATCTATCCAATGGACGTTGTGTTCTAAACGATCCCACCCCACCTATCTTGTGTAATGGACCATTGATTGCTTCAAATGAATGACGAGGTAAAATTAGGGGTGTTCACCAAACCGCATAAATAGCACAAATTGCAAAAACCGCATCAAAATCACCCACAAAATGGCATAATCGCACCGCACCGTAAGTAATAGTGCACTGCACTGCATCACACTGCATGGTGCAATGCGGTTTGCGGTTTTATAATAAGAAAACCGCACAAATAGCACCACACTGCACCCTATCTATATATTAATTAAGTTAATTATTTTTAATATTAAATACACTATTAATAGTTTAATAACCCTAGTTTTCAAAAAAAAAAAAAGTTTAATAACCGTAGCAAGTGTTGACTAGAAAAGCCAACCCAAAATAAAGAAAAACTAGCTCAATAATTTAAAACTTGGCCCAAAAAAAGGGAAAAATTAGTTTTAGGCTGAGTAGGAAACCGACTTCAAACCACATCTTAAACATAGTATCTTATATGTGACCGCAAAAATGAGATGTGGTGCAGTTATGGTTTTGACTAAACTCTAAACCGTACCACACCGCACTGCACCGCACATGTGACTACAAAAACAAGGTGCGGTGCAGTTATAGTTTTAGATAAACCTCACCGCAAAGTGCAGTGCTAAAAATAGCCCAAAACCGCACCGCACCGCACCGCACTGCACTGCGAACACTCCTAGGTAAAATGATTAAAATGACTGGACATACAACCGAGTGGGAGCATTTTATTTTTGTGCTTTGGAAGCTTATGCTTGTTCTCAAATGAGTAGTTGAAGGATTTAGTTGTAGGGTTAGAGAGAAGTGAGCAAAGGTTCTTGTGGGTAGTTTGGAGTTCAGAGTCCACCTACAAAGGACCAAAGCAAAGACTCTTCGCCACCACCTGACCTAGATTTGGAATCATTACTCCCTATAGTTTCTTGAATCAGAAAGAGAAGGGACTCGTGTTTTTTTTTTTTTTTTTTTTTTATGAGATGGATAAAGAGAGGGGGAACTCGTGGTTGACTGATATGTTGATTTGGATTTTAATTTTTCTAGGTTCATGTTTGTCCATGTTCAAAATTCGGCTATAATTTTTTCCTTTTTTGGTGTTTGATTTTTTTTTTCTTTAAAATTGATAAATTTTTATTTGTTAATTCAAATGTTGATGTGGCAATTTTTTACTCTTATTTTAGCAGTGTGCCAACAATCCATGCAGTTAGTCACCCTAGTTTTTCATTATTAGTCAATAGTAGAGATCAAATTGATTGCAATTAGAAAATAGTTTAGACTAAATTGACTAATATCAAAATTTAAGTAATAAAAATTAAAAAAAAAATGCAAGTTAAAAAAAAAAGGTCAAGTTAACAGATACTCTTAGGATAATTGTTAATAAACCATAATAATAAAGTTTTGACATCGCTTTTATAAGAAATATAAAAAGCTGTCAACAGCATTTATTTTTTTTATTATTCTTTCAATAAAATATTTTTAAAAATAACTCTTAAACTGATGACCAATATTTCCAAAAGAAGAATAAAAGATATAATGTATTTAATTCACATACGATATATCACGTTTTTTTCTTTCATTTCTATATGATATATCACGTTTTATAAGAAATATAAAAAGTTGTCAACAGCATTTATTTTTTTTATTATTCTTTCAATAAAATATTTTTAAAAATAACTCTTAAACTGATAACCAATATTTCCTAACGAAGAATAAAAGATATAATATATTTAATTCACATACGATGTATCACGTTTTTTCTTTCATTTCTATATGATATATCACGTTGGGTGTAGGGTTCGGGACTTAATTAATTCTATCTCATTTCTCAAAAAAATAAATAAATCAGAGTTTCAAAATCTTTTTCGTATTTTCCAACGCTTTGTCCAGTGCCTAGCTTACAAGACAAAAAGGAAAAATAAAAGATAAACAAAACAAGAGCAGGAGACAAAAAGGTCTAAAACGCAGAACAAAAGCAAAGACCGGCTGAGCCGAGAAGGAGAAGAAGAAGAAGGCTGCGATGGGTTGGGGTTGTTCTTTAGGCGACTAGCGCAAGGTTGCGACCAACTATATATACTGGGTCTGTTCAGGGGCGGCACTACGCGTTGGTGACCAGGTTTGTTCAGGGGCGGCACTATGTGTTGGTGACGGTGGTCACATGACTACCTCACTTGAAAAAAAAAATTATATACTTAAAAAAAATTATTCAATATTAATTCAAAATGGGTTATTAACCAACTTTAAATAAAAATAAATAAATAAATAAACTTACCCACCAAAAAAGTCCTTGAACACTCTAGATAAAAATTTGAACCCATTAATAATATATTATGGTCTCTTCAAAATTTTGGTTCATTGAAAGCTAATTTTAGTAATTTGCACTAAAACAATTTTAGATCAGTAGCTTAATTGTCAAATGGCAGTAATATCAAATGTTTAAAATTGTTTACATTTTTAAAAGCGCATTTTTTCAAATTGTTAATCTGTTTGTTGGATTTGTACAATACATTTTGTACATACGCATATACACTAAAATAATGCTTAAAGGATTTATTGAACATGATTAATGTAATGGTTTAATGTCTAAATTAAATGAGCTTATATTTATCATTTATTCTAATTTGCTAGAACTATGAACAAATTTCTTATAAGAAAATCTATTGCAAGATTTATTTATTAAGTAGATTTGTATTGATTTGAACGATCTTCTTTCGGGTGTTAGAATATAAGAAAATGTCTCATATTTTTATTTTAATAATCATGATAAAATAAGAAGAGTATATTTACAAAGAGAATCTTGTCAACCTTTTAGCTGTAATTTTCCTAAAAAAAAAATGAGTGGAATGTTCAAGGATTTTTCTACAGTTGTCAAGTTTTTTTTTTTTTCTAGGTGGTTAACACCCATATTGATTTAAAATTAATTTTTTTAAAGTATAAATATATTTTTTCCAAGTGCCGCCCCTGCCTGTACTCGGAGCTAAAAAAAATTAGTATTGTGGCTGTGGAATACGCTGAAGAATAGTGACGCAGCTGGGATCTTCTCTATAAAAGGGATGTAATAGGGAGAAACATGCAGAGTGTGGAAGCTGTGTGAAGAGATAGAAAGAAAAAGGGCAGTGTCTTGTTCAGAGAGCAGATCTTGTTGCATTCTTGGTTTCACTGGGTTTCTAGAGAGGTATTATTGTATTTTTCAAATTTATTGTCAACTCAAGTTTTGGACATAAACTGCATTCTCTATTTTATTACAGTAGATTTGTCCCTTAGAGGGTTTTTCTCGTTATGTGTTCTTGTGTGATTAATTTTCTTGGTGGTTGCATGATTTTTTTTTTATAAGGTTATATTTAAATTTTATTAACATATAGATGGAGATTTATCCCATCAAATTTATGGCTGATGTATTGTCCTCTACCTCTGTTTGTGAAATGACTGCATAAACAAAACCAATAATACTTACTAATCTATTGCAGTCCTCAAGCCATTATAATGTTGTATCATTGACCACATTGTTCTCAATTTTACAGGATTTGAAAGAGGTGATTGGTAAGCAATCATACATACCCTATGTTTACTTTCATGGAGTTGCTTACATCATTGTCGCCATTTTTCACAGCCACTATTGTGATTGTACTAAGTCCCATGGTAAAAGAACGCATTCTTGAAGAAGTCCGCAATTTTCTCCTCTCCATCTATGAAAAATGTCTCTGTATGCCTAAACTCAATCTCATCATTGAAGAGAACTGCGGTATGTATCGCAATCAAATTTATGAAGCTGCCACAACCTACCTACGTACCATTATTAGGGATTCAACATCACCAAAATTTCTCAAAGTAAGCAAAACCATTAAGCAAAAGAGAGCAACCGTTGATATTGTACTGGGTGAATCGGTTATTGATTCCTTTGGGGGAATCAAGACGCTCAAATGAAAGTTATTTGCAGAAAAAGACGCGGACGGTGATGATTTAAGATATTTTGTGCTTTCCTTTGATAATAAAATTCAAAGAGTTTGTGCTAGACTCTTATTTATCTCATGTATTATCACGTTCTGAGGCTATACAAGAAGCAGAAAGGGAGGTAAAGCTTTATAGCCGTGAGTGTGGCCACAGTGGTGGTGAATGGGGTTTTATTGTCCTCGAACATCCTGCTACATTTGAGAAGTTGGCAATGGACCCAGAGCAGAAGAGGAAGCTCATTGATGATTTAAAAAAGTTCGTTGAAAGAAAGGAGTTGTATCAGAGAGTTGACAAGGCGTGGAAGCGAGGGTATTTGATTCATGGCCCCCCGGGTACCGGTAAATCAACCTTGATTGCTGCCATGGCTAATCACCTCAAGTTTGATGTCTATGATTTGAACCTTTCAAATATACAGTCAGATTCAGACTTCCGAAGAATATTGCTTTCAACATCTAATCGTTCAATAATGGTGATTGAGTATATAGATTGCGATGCAGTGTTGGATAATCGGGAGCAAGGGGGTAACTTTCAGATTCAGATTTCTGGCCATAAGCCTGAGGTTAGTTAGCATTCTTTATTGATTCTCATAAAAACTAGTTTTGCAATTACTCCTGTAGCTATATAATTGAAAGTCATTCACTTTATTTTGTCAATTTAGATATCAGTTTTAGGATCTATGATTCATTTTCAATGACTATGTGAGCCGTTTTTGTTAGATTTGCCTACCACATCATCTCTTCTAAGACCTGGGAATTGGAGTTTTGTGCATTAAATTCAACCATTACCAGTATTATCACATTAGCTGATGCATATGACATTATCTTATGATTTGATCTAACAATATTTACTATCATATTAATTTTTTCAGTTCTCATTGTCGGGTTTATTGAACTTCATTGATGGATTATGGTCGAGCTGTGGAGATGAGTGGATTATTGTGTTCACCACCAATCATAAGGACCGGCTTGACATGCTTGATCCTGCTTTGTTGCGCCCAGGCCGCATTGACATGCACGTGAACATGTCATATTGCACCATGGATGGATTCAAGTTGTTGGCTTCTACTTATCTTCGCATCGAAGATGACCACGAACTCTATGGACAAATTGAAGGATTGTTAAGGAATGTAAAGGTTACCCCAGCTGAAATTGCTGAGGAGCTTTTGAAGAGTGATAATCCCGATGGTGCTCTTGGAGGAGTTGTCAAATTTCTGGAGGAAAAAACACCAAAGAATGTAATAAGCGTGTGATGGGTTTATGGATATCTCGTATGGGTGGGTATGGTTATGTATGAATTATTATGCTTCTCTCTATGTGGTACTTTTTTCGCCAAAATGCAAAATTCATCCTCTAAGTTTCACTACTTTTCATTTCAGTCTTCTAAGTTTGTATTCTGTCATTTCAGTCCTCTAAGTTTCAATCCACCTCAATTTAGTCCTTCGTTAAAATTCCATCCATTCTTGCCGTTAATTAAATATATAATATTTATTTTATTATATATTTCTTAATTTTAAAAAACATTAATTAAAAAAACTCAAAAATTAATATAGCAATCCATGTAGTTGCCCTCCCCCATCTAAAGAACACGAATAGAAACCACCTACCTCAGCCTAACCCATTGATAACTGAGACCAAGAGGGAGAAAGAGAGATCAGAGACCAAGAGTAAGAGGAGAGACAGATCGACAAAGAGAAAGATGGGGTTGTTAGGTATGAAGGTGGTGGTGGTGGTGGAGATGGGCATATTCTATATCTGGACACTGCTGTCAAATATGGGGTTTTGGTTAGGGTTGGTGGTGGGGTTGTTGGAGCTAGTGTAAAGAAATTGGTTTTGAAAAAGATGATTGAAAAGTTGGACTTATATGAGGTTCAATCTATGTTCATTTTCCTTTCAGAGAGAGAAAGTGCCTTCTTATGTCTGAGAGAGAAAAAGTCTTCTTATGTCTAAGTCTGATTCCTCTTCTTCTATATCAGGTTCTTTTATTGAGCCAAATGCTTGTTGTCACAATAGACTTGCCAGACGATGCCGTTTCGCTGCACCTTCACCAACTGGGTCTTGGGTTTCGCTTGCGTTATCAATCATTGTCGTCCATGAGGTTAGGGTTTCTTTTGTTGTTGGAAATGACTAGGAGAATGGACAATTAATTAAACATCCTATTTCATTGTATTTAGAGTTAGACAGCTTAGAATCTTAGATTAGCTGTTAGGTGCCAAGGAATTAAAATTGATTCAAACAAACTCGCTAGAGAGAGAGAAAGAGAGAGAGAGAGAGAAAGAGAGAGAAAGGATTAGGAATGGGATTTGTTAGAGCATTAGCATTGGGAGTTGTAAAATAATTGCTATTTTACAACCTATTAACACTAAAACTCACCTTTACCCATGCTTGTAAACCTAACAAATTTTATAACTATGTTTGTGGGTCCTTTTTGAACAGTGTCCAAGCCCAAGTAAAAGCAAGGACCTTGGCCCTTTTAGTTGTTGTTTTAAGGGACTGGGCTTGGTTTATCGCAGCTAAATGTGCTGATTACAAACTAAGTGGTTCACAGAGCATGAATTCTACAATACATACACTAACAAGCAAGAAATATATGTGTGTGTGTGTGTGTGTGTGTGTGTGTGTGTGTGTGTAGGACAGCAAGAAACAATAAAGGAGCAATGCAATAGACAAACCAACACAGGATGACAGTTAAGGATCCTTAAAACAATGTGAGATATTCCATTACTTTTCTTAATTGTGTATTACAATGGGCTTACTAAGACATGTTACAAGGTCCAAATAAGCTCAAAAATCACAGACTTAGATGGCTCTTCAAGCCTCCAAGACTTGCAAAGTTTGAATCCCTTTAAATCCAAGTATATTCTATAGTGGCTGTTTGAGGATACCGGGCGGTGTTTTCCTTTCTTTTTGTTACTTGCTTTGAGTTTTTTTCAGAGTTTTCTCCCTGATCCCCCCTTCGTACTGTTGCCGAATCCCCCCTTTTATAGTCTCCTTCTAGGGGCCCAGGGTACCACTGATTCCCCTCCTTTGATTCCTTGGGTACCAGAGCCCATGTTGTGTCAACAACTTTGGTGGCTGGTCCCTTCCCTATTTCTCATAGTTTTCTTCTTTTGATGCCTTTTCCCCAAAAGCCTCTTGCTGACTTTCCGTTTCTGGGGTATCCTTAGAGAGCCAACCTCTAATCTCTCTTCCTTCAAGGCTTCTATACCTCACATTTTTCAGACTCAGCCTTTTAGCTGTCTTTCCTTTTGTTATCTTTCCCGAGCAAGCTAATTCCATCCCTGTCAGGTTGAAAGTTTTCCCAGCTACTTCCCTCTATGGTTCTTTCTGGGCACCCCAAGGTACCACTCCCTTGTTAATGAATTGTTACTCTCCAAGCTTTCTGGTTCCTTTTTGCGTCATTGAGTGACTGAGAAGGACGTATCTGTTCTCCGTTCTTTGTGTTTCTTGACACTCCTTTTAAGTTGTCTTAATCTCATCCCAACTTTGCTGCACGTCCCGAGGACCCTGAGCTCCTGGCAGCCTCTGGGTATCCTGGCCCAATTCTTACCATTGAACTCCCTTTCGAATTTCTGATCTTGGCAGACTGAGCTTTTTCTTTCTTTTCTTTGTTTCATGGGCCTTAAGGCCTATCCCTTTGTGGGTCTTGGTCTTAAATCTTTTTTAATAGATTTGGGCCTACCATCTTTTTTCTTGTTGTGAGCTTAAGCCTTTTTATTATTATTTTCCATGAGGTTCGCTCATTGTGCTATTTTGGGCCTTGGCGTTATGACCTTTTTAGACCTCAACACTATGCTACATTAATCTCTTACTTAGAGCATTCCCATTCGGAATCTTCAAACTATTCTATTTTATCATCTCAAAACCTACTTTATCATTTATACCATACCATTTTACAACACTCTCAACATCCCAACTTTTATTTTTCTATTTTACTCATTAAAATAATATATTTACACAATAAAATATATTTCGCAAAATAATATATCTCCTTTCTCTAATTTCTATCTCTCTTCCTCCCCTCTCTCTCACCGCCATGAACAAACCTAATACCCCACACAACCACCATCCAAACCCCACCACCCCACCACTGCTGCACCCACAAAAAAAATGCAAAAAAAAGCACCAAACCCACAACTCAGTTCAAGCCGAGCAAACCGCATCCACAAGAAAACCCACAACTCAGATCACCAAATCCACCACCAACCACAACCAGTGATACATACGAGTTGAAATCATTAATATCAATCAAGAAATAACTACAAACAAACAGGGATAAAAAATCACACTTCCAATTGCAATTGCCATGAAAATTGAAAATCCAACAAAAACTTACTTTCATAAATTCAACCCAGATACTCAGTTGACAATATCAATCAAAAACCAAATCTAAAACATACCCAATTGATAAAATTCAATCAAAAACCAAATTTGCCACATACCCGGCTGACAAAATTCAAACTTCAAAACCAAAATCTAGCACATACCCAATAGACAAATTCAATTAAAAACCAAATCTTGAGCGAAGAACGAGTTGAGTTGCTCGTTGCCACTGGACTCCATTTTCTTGATCTGGGTCTCGGACCAGGAGTCCATGGTGACAGATTAGACGAAGGAGATGTGGACATTGAGGCCGCGGTGCTTACCGGAGCACTCTAAGCACATGAACACCACCGCAAGAAACCCACACTACTGCTGTCGCCGCTACACCACTTGACCCACACCCTCATCAGTCACAAACCCACTCGCTGATCTCCACCTGACCCACACCCACTCGCCGATCTCCACCGCTAGAAACCACAAAAAATACCTAGAAAACGATGAAGAAAATACCCAGAAAACGATCCACCTAAAGATTATCACGCCAATGAGAATAAAAGTGAGAGAGGGTAGATGAGAAAATAATGAAGAAAGAGAGAGTTAATAAAAATAGAGAGCATTCCAGAGTTGAGAAAGATAGTTGAGGATAAAATATTATTTAAACTTCTACAATCTTGCTACATGTAGAATAACACTATAGCAAGATTGTAAAAAAATTTACAATTCTGAGCATTTGCAATTCTGGATGTGGGAGGTTTTTGAGGGAAAATGTTAAATAAACCTTGCATATGGCATTTAGCATTCTGGATGCGAATGCATTTATAGAACTCATTGTTTATTCATTCTAAACATAAATCCTTATATTTTATTCAATTCTCCCTCTCTCTCTCTCTCTCTTGACCTCTGTTGCTTCTCTTT
Source organism: Lithocarpus polystachyus (assembly GCA_033629205.1). Classification (NCBI taxonomy): domain Eukaryota; kingdom Viridiplantae; phylum Streptophyta; class Magnoliopsida; order Fagales; family Fagaceae; genus Lithocarpus; species Lithocarpus polystachyus. The sequence continues at coordinate 45,681,466 of CM066168.1, forward strand.
CTTGGCCGAACAAAAATCTCTCTCTAGTAGGCAGCAGCGACTTTGAGGACGAAAGGTGAGGGCGTGGTGGGCTTGAATCAGTGGTTATGGGCTTAAATTGGCTAGTTGCTAGGTTGGTTTCCTTAAGTTTTGGTGGTTGCTGCTGGTGGTTTGTTTGATTTTCGGTTGCTGGGGGTTTTGTGGGTTTTGTTGGCAGATATGGTGGTGGCAATAGGTTAGGTTTCATAAGTCATTTGGTTGGGCTATGGGATTTATTGTGTGGTGGTGGTGGGTGGCTGCAGCAGTGGTAGGTTTGATGAGTGTGGGTGTAAGGTGTGGTTGGGTTTGTGACTAATGTGGTGGTGGGGTTGTCGTGGTTGTGGGGGTGGGGGTGGGTTTCACTGTGGGTTTGCTATTGTGGCAGTGAATTTTTGTTGTGGGTCAGGTTCATGGTGGTGGTGGAGGGTTACTGTGGTGGTGGGGGTGGGTTTCACTATGGGTTTGCGATGCTGGCTTGTTTTCAGCGGTTTGTTTGAGTTTCTATTTCTGGGGGTTTTGGGTTTGTTCATGGGGGTGATAGTGGTGGCAAGTGGTTTGGGTTTTGGGTTTTATTTGGGTATTGGGTTTAGTTTCAATTTGGGTGTTGGGTTTTGTTTGGGTTTGAATTGGCGGCTATGGCAGTAGGTGGTGAGATTGCGTTATCGGCAATGATCAATGGTTGAGAGAGAGAGAAATGGGGGAGGGAGGAAGAGAGACAAAAATTAGAGAGAAGAGAGAGATAGTTTTGGGTTATATTATTTTATTGTGTAGATATATTATTTTAATGTGTTGTATAGGAAAATAAAAACTGGGATGTTGGATGTATTGTAAAATATGAAGGTATAATAGATAAAGTAACTTTTTAAATGATAAAATAGAACAATTTGTGCAATCTCATATGCTATGCTCTTATGACGATATTATCTTCTTCATTTTCATCTTCTATTTGGCTTTTGAGCACAAAGACAGAGAGAAAGAGATCCACCTTAATCTTAAAGCTATTAAATGATTTTTTTTTTATTAGCCACATGTGTGTCATATATGCACATAGTTTGTTACGTAGACGTTTTTTGTTAAAAAGTTAAAGGTATGCGCCAAATTGACTACAAGTTGAAAATAACTGTAACCAAATTAAATGATTTTAAAATGTAAGGACCAAATTGATGGTGACTGAGACTAAAATAATATTTTAGCAACAAAAAGAAAAAGAAATAAAAAGAATATTACTAAATTCATAGTGATGGAATGCTTATGGATTTTTAATAGCAATGGGTAACCACACGCTTTAAGTATTTACGCTTCTTCTCTTTTCTTTTCTTTTCGATACCATTGATTGGAAGAACAATCAAGACAAGACATAAGAGTTTACAAAGCCGTTGGGTTAGACTAATAGTAGTGAGTAGGCATCCCAATATTCAGCCAAAAAAATAAAAATAAAAAATTAAATAAGCATCCTAGTTGCTAGAGAGGCTATATCTAATACGGTAGTGTTAACAGGCACCGTGCGATGCCCATTAAGAAACAACTTTATATCAAAAAAGTCAATTTTTTATTAGATTTTTGACCAATTTTATAGAGTGAGCTAATAAAGCTAACTTTTTAAGTTTCACTTGTCACTTTGGTACTATTTTCAATCATTTCATAAATTTATACTAATTTTTATTAGGTAAACTCCACAAAAATGACATCTTCCATCCGTTAACATTTCCCTATCTAATATATTACATAACATCTCCTTGGGGACAACAAAAAGCATGAAAGGTCAGCCTATTCAGTGAAAGAGAACAAAGGTCTGTTGTCATGGCCATCTCTTGCCAGGTAGGTGAACTCTGACCATTGCAAATTTGGATTGATCTTTTGTAGTTATTGAGGAACAGGATCCGACTGAACCTAAGGTTTCTAGCGTTTATGGATGCTTCCACTATAGCTTCTTGAATTCCTAAGGAGGATGAGGGCACTGTTGTACTTGCACCACCAATGAAAACTATTGCTCCCTCCAAGTTCTTTGCTTCCTAGGCAAAACTACTTCTTTTAGGCTTCTCTCTTCTGAATCCAGCAACTTTGATGACAAGTTGCCAGTTTTCAATGGGTATGTGCCTAGGAGTTTGGTGACCCTTGTTCTGTGGTGAAGTGTGGTCATTATTGAAAGCTTCCTTGTACTTGCAACTTAGAGCTTGAGATGTGGGATTGACTTTAATTGGATTAGGTTGTTTGCCCTCATGAACAACTGTATTTTTGTGATTCCAAATAGTCCATATGATAGTGAAAATGGACTAGAGGATATTGTAGGGAATGTGCCCTAAAATCCAATTTATTGACATGTTATAAATAATTAAATTGTTTAATTATATGATACTACTTGTATGTGAACTAATTGAACATTATCATATAGTCCTTAATTGAGATGCATTATATGTGATTTATATGATTTAGTTACAGAAGATATAAATCACAAGTTTCTTGTAAACTCAAAATATAGTTCGTAGTTAGTGATGAAATTGGGCGCTTCATTTGCGAAGACTATCTAACATCTTAACTACAATGATTTGTCTTGATCATAGAAATGGAGACTTCTAATTGATGTGTTGGTGTGTCTTAAATGTATCAGACACATTGAATTGGACCACTGTGAGATTAATTATTCAATTAACAACTGTTATCTAAATAATAAATCTTATGACTTCTATTTTCTCAGACTCTTAATTCTGAAAGGATTGTGAACTTAATCATGAAATATAAGTTGCTTTGATATATCACGAGTGAGATCTAATTTAAAATTCAAAATCTCAGTATGTTGGGTAACTGCATATAGTGTTGAGGAAACATGTATTCTCAAGATGGAATCTATAATCTCATTCTATGGAGACACAAAATATTCCCTTGAGATAATTTTAATAGGAATTGGTTATTCAATGTGCTGGGCCCGGCCACTTTAGTAAAGAATTACTAAAATTTATATTTAATGAAATTAGATTTCATAATATATGAATAACTAAAAGATTAAACTAGAGACTCAATAAAATAGTGATTTACAAAGTGACAGTTTTTTATGACTTTGTTCACTATGAATGTTTCATTGAGGGGTCAAATGATATTATATTAAAGTCTTGGGATATAATTCATTAATAATGCCTAAAGTGCAATTATATTTCCATAGTGGTACTTGTTATATAATTAATGATAACTTTGAGCTTGTCATGAGTTGATGAAAGCACAAAACCCATTCGAGCTAGAGTCTTATGTCCATTTGGTCCCATCCCAAGCCACACACTAAAGTCCAATTGGGCTGGCTCAAAAAGGCTAATTTAATTAGATAATCAGTTGTTTACTTAATAAGAGTTATTAAATAAAATAACTGTATTTGGTAGTTAAATGTATGTACAATTAAAAGGAAAGAAATTTATTTTTTCTTTAATGAACATAGTTTTCAACAAAAAAAAAAGTATGTAAGAACTAATTGAGAGACAACACAATTTGAGCACCATGTAGAATTAGGATGAAGATTGAAGGTCTTCTCAAGATACAATCTGCTTCTTGTTTTTTATTTTCATTACATCAAGATACGCTTTCTATTTTTTGTTCTAGAATTCAAAGTTGTATGTTATTTCTTATGAATAAAGTAGATCATTGTGATGCTTCCGTTGCTTTTTTTGTATAAGATGCAAAATTATGTTTTCCGACGAATATAACATACTGTTAAGGTCCAAAATATCACAATATTTTATCAAAGTCCAAAACAATACAAAAATTGAAATCTAAGAACCATTTGGGCTTTCAAGGAAATGGTAAGGCCCAAATTCACTAAAAATAAGTAGGAAGGGGCCTAAACCCACGAACGGGTAAGCTTTGAGCCTTATGAAACAAAGAAAAAGAGAAGTTTAGCCCAGCTCTTAAGAGAGAAAATCGCTAGGCAACTCAGGCACCCAATGATGCAAAAAAAGGCAGAGGACTTGGGAACCAGCACTTCATAAAAAAAGGTCTGGTACCTCAAGGAACCCAGGGAGATGGACCATGAAAGAAGGTGGCTGGGGATTTTTCAGCCTGATAGAAAGGAATTTGCCTATTTAGAGAAAATGACAAAAGGTAAAGCAGTCAACAAGCGGGTTTGAAAAGTAGTATCTAGAAGCTTTGGGAAAAGAATAATTAGAAGTCAGCCCTTAGGACCTCCCAAAAGAGGAAGGTTAACTAAGGACTTTTGGAGAGGGAACCTCAAAAGGGGAAAATAGTGAGAAAATAAGGAAGGGACCAGCCACCAATGTTGCTGACACAACATTGGTTCTGATATCTAAGGGAGCAAATGAAGGGAATCAGTAGTACACTAAAAACACTAAGAGGGCACTATAAAAGGAGGAGGAGCCAACAGTAAAAATCATTTAGCAATAGTGAATGATTAGAAGTCAGCCCTTAGGACATCCCAGAAGAGGAAGGTTAGCTAGGGACTTTTGGAGAGGGAATCTCAAAAGGGGAAAATAGTGAGAAAATAAGGAAGGGACCAGCCACCAATGTTGCTGACACAACATTGGTTCTGATATCTAAGGGAGCAAATGAAGGGAATCAGTAGTACACTAAAAACACTAAGAGGGCACTATAAAAGGAGGGGGGGCCAACAGTAAAAATCATTCAGCAATAGTGAATCAATGAGAAAATATCTTTTAGAAAACTCCTTCAGAGTTCAAAAAGAGAGGAAAGAGAGAAAACATCGCTCAGGATCCTAAGACAGACACCAGAGAATACACTTGGATTCAAAGGGATTCAAACCTAAGAGAGCAAATGAAGGGAATCAGTAGTACACCAAAAACACTAAGAGGACACTATAAAAGGAAGGGGACCAACAGTAAAAATCATTCAGCAATAGTGAATCAGAGAGAAAATATCTTTTAGAAAACTCCTTCAGAGTTCAAAAAGAGAGGAAAGAGAGAAAACACCGCTCGGGATCTTAAGACAGACACCAGAGAATACACTTGGATTCAAAGGGATTCAAACCTCACAAGTCTTAGAAGTTTAAAAGAGCTATCTAAGTCTGTAATTTTTGAATTTATTTGGACCTTGTGATATATCCTAGTGCAATAAGAGCATAATGTATTGAAAAACTTAAGAAAATAATGAAGTACTTCTTATTATCTTGAGGATCCCTAACATTTTACTTCATTTTCTCTTTACTTATATCATTCTTTACAGTTCCTTACTGTGCAATACGTATATAGTTTCTATGTTTTAGTATGTATGTATTGTAGGATCCACGTTTTGTGCACAACCTGGTTCGAAATCATCCTAACTTAGCTGCGGTGAAACAAACTCAGTCCATTAAACTTAGCACAAAAAAAAAAAGAACCCACACATATGATCCTAATCCATCAATTGGTGTTGTCTCAAGCAAGTAGCAATCCAATTTTTTGCAGAGATATGGTTAAGCTCCGTAGTATGAATAGCAAGGTTGGAGCCATGCCATACAGCTCTAGTAAAATTACAGAATAGGAATAGATGAGATATGGATTCATCCTCCTCTTTGCACAAGGGACATAAGCTATAAGCTAGAATTCCTTTGCTGTTCAAAATCAAATTTACAAGCAGACTGTCATGTAGAAGCTTCCACACAAAAGTGTTGATTTTAACAGGGACTTTCACCTTCCAAACTAGAGGCCAAATTTCCTGGGGAATATTGTGGTCTCTATGTTGGTTGGTATGAGAAAGTGTGGCATCTTTAAGTAACAAGTTGTACGCTTTCTTGACTTGGTATTCACTTGAGGGAGAATCCAATTCTTCTTCTTCTCTCAGCACTCAATTTCCCCTACCAAATTAAAATGAATGAAATAAGTGAAGTCTGCTTGTTTTAATGAAAACTCAAAAAAAAAAAGAAAAAAAAAAAAGGCAATCTTCTTGGTAGAGAGTAAAGAGTAGAGAGATTATTTTTATTATTATTACTTACTAAAAAAACAACATAATTTATTAAGGTTAAATTACAAATTACATCTATTAATTTTGCCTAGAATTCAATTAAGTTCTTTAATTTCACTTTTACTCAATTCAATCCTCCCTTTAATCTTTGTAAAAAATAAATTGTTAAATACCTTCAACACAACATAGTTTTGTATTAAACAAAGTCAAAAAGTAATGGCGCAATTATAACAAATATTAAGGGGAGGATTGAATTGAACAAAATTGAAAGTTAGAGAATTGAATTAAATTTTGGACAAAATTAGTAGGTGTAATTTGTAGATTAGCCTTTTATTAATTTACAGGTTGTTCCAAAATTGAGTTCTGTATCACCGTTAATATGGTTTATATAAAACAAAAATAACTTTACCAGGCATGTGACAGTTTGGCCGAGTGGTCTAAGGCGCCAGATTTAGGCTCTGGTCCGAAAGGGCGTGGGTTCAAATCCCACAGCTGTCAAAAATATTTGTATTTTTGTTTTGTTTTCCTAATTCCGATCTTTGGTTTTAAAACGTCGTCGTTTCCCTTTGCGTAGTTGTACTTCTTTTTGTCGCTTTTTCACTCTCGACTCTCAGAGGCTTTGAACTCAAAGGAAAAAGTGGGAAATGGCGAGAGCTTTGAGTCCGAGAAACAAACCGGGTTTCCACAACCTTCTGACTCGGTTCCTCAACTCACCGTGTCCACCTCATCGTCACGGAGCTACAAAATCGCTTGAAACCCTAGCGTACGAAGAGGTCCAAGCTTCGACGACACCGAAACCCTACAACTCAACAGCCTTCGTTCTTCACGGCCTGTTGGGATCCGCCAGAAACTGGAGATCGTTCTCTCGAACCCTAGCGTCCGCTCTCTCCAACTCCAATTCCTCTCCATTGGAGTGGAGGCAGGTGCTTGTGGATTTAAGAAACCATGGAAGATCAGCTGAGATAGAAACCCTAGAACCGCCTCATGACATGGTCAACGCGGCCAACGATTTGGCCAATTTGGTCAAAGCTCGAGGTTGGGCTTGGCCCGAGGTTGTTATCGGCCACTCCATGGGTGGCAAGGTTGCGCTTCAGTTCGCAGAGAGTTGTGCTCGTGGTGACTATGGTGATTCTGTTTCATTGCCCAAACAGGTTTTTTCTTCACTACTTCTCCTTTGAATGTGAAAAGTTTTCTGTTAAATTTGCATTCTTTTTTTGGTGGGTGAATTTGATTCATGGATTATCATAGAATACAAGTTTAATGGACTATCATAGAATACAAATATACTTTAATTCTTCCAATGAGAGCAATTTGTGTTTGGGAAAACATCAATTAGTAACTAGTTAAGAGTCTCGTAGCTCGACGTCAAGAGTTCAAATTGCCCTCCCCCCAACCCGACTATTGAATTATCAAAAACAGAAAAAGATCGATTATTAACTGATAATATGCAGCAGAACTATGTGTGTAACCCTTCAATGTTGCTCGTCTGGCACCTCCTGGTGTTTCCAATAGAGACGTTGAGAGTTCAAATTGCCCTTCTCCAATTATTGAATTATAAAAAAAAAAAAAAAAAGGATCGATTAGTAACTGATAATATGCAGTACAACTATATGTGTAACCCTTCAATGTGAAGGAAAAGGCTTGGGAGTTGGGACCAAGTTTAGTATCTAGTGATTACTAGAGGTAAACAGACATCAAGAATGTAATTGTTGTAGCATGACTCCTGTTGATCTTGAATTTTTGGTACTAAGAGATTCAACCATTTTCAGTTACTTGCATATGTGGAAAAAAGAGAGTATCATTTTTTGTTTCCCTGATGCAGAACAGCTTTGGATACTGGATTCTGTTCCGGGAGAGGTGAGCCCTGAAAACAGTGATGGAGAAGTTGAGAAGGTTTTGCAGACCTTACAGAGTTTACCTTCATCGTTCCCATCACGAAAGTAAAACCTTTTTTCCCCCTTGTAATGTATTATAATTTGCTGTAAAACTTAAGTTAGGATCCTTAGGTTGACTTTGTTGAGTTCCATTTAAAAAAAAATCACCATATTAATTTTAAAATAGAAGATCAGGGCCCATCATCTCATAATTTCCCATTGAAAATGTATAGTTTGCCAAAAAGAATCTGGTGAATTTTGACATTTGATCTGAACTTTGAATTATATCACATTATTCTTATCAGTTTTGAGTCACTAATAAAGATTGGTTGATTTCTTTATTCTACTCATCATTTCTAACTGAACAAGTACTCATTTGATTTATTAATCAAGAGCCATTGAACAATAAATTCCAATTTTTGATCCACTGGTTGATGTAAGAGAATTTGATGGACCTAGGCTAAGAACTTTACCTAAATGTTGCCATTAGTTGTGTGCATGGTTGATGTATATTTATATAAGTGCCATTGTTTAGTTGCATTCTAGGAGCTTTTTCTTCTGGCTGAATTTGCTGGATATAGGTTATTAATCAGTATAAAGATTAGTTTCTTAAATTTCTTTCCTAAAGCGTAGGTGATTTAGCCTTGGTGGCAGTCATTTCTGGTTCGGATTTATTTATACTTTCTGTTTCAGATCTTACCGTAAATTCTTATTCAACTTTTAAGGGTCACTAAATCTTTTTTTTCCCGCTTTGCTCTTATGTGCACGTTAAAACTCAAGTTAGATCTCTGACTGGTATTATAAATAGACTTGACAATGATGCTTATAGTGGCCTGATATTTACATGGGTAAAACAAAGTCAAATCAGCACCTGAACTATATGGGTGGTTAACTTCTGATTGCAGGTTATTCTCCAGCAATTCTGTAATTGATATGATGAAAGTTTAATCTTTACAATTTCTCATATCACATAATTGTTATATCACAATTTTAATTAATAAGTTGGACTGCAACTAAACAATGCCATAGCGAGGATGTTGATCCTTGCTCATCTTGGCCAAGAACCATTTTACTTACTAAATCATCTTTTGTAGATTAAAGTCATCATAGCATTGGACTGTACATGGAGGTTTATTTAAGTCTTCGTTTTTGAAAACTAAGTAGGTTTGCGCATATACAATGTTATCATCTCTTCTTATTTGAGCATCCATTATAATTCTGTGACAAATCATGTTCCTGGTGTAAGGTGGCTTGTCAATCATATGATTGAACTTGGGTTTTCCAAGTCCTTGTCAGAATGGATAGGCAGCAACCTCAAGAAATCAGGAGAGCATGAAACATGGGCGTTTAATCTTGAAGGTGCTGTGCAGATGTTCAATTCATACAGGTAAATATGTGGTTTTCCGTATAGATCCATTTGAAATCACTTCCTTTTAAAAAGGCACATTAACAATGTATAAATCCTGTAGGGAAAAGTCTTATTGGCCCCTTTTGGAGCATCCACCAAAAGGTATGGAGATAGCAATTGTGCGTGCAGAGAACAGTGACCGGTGGGACTCAGATGTGATCCAGAGGCTTGAAAGCCTGGCCACTCGAGTAGGAGATGGGTCTGAGGGGAAGTTTTCTGTTCACGTGCTTCCCAATTCAGGCCATTGGGTTCATGTGGACAATCCGAAGGGACTTCTAGAGATGATTGCTCCAAAGCTTGCATCTCTTAAACCTCATAGTACTTGATATAGTGGATATCAACAATGTAACAATTTTATATTCTGAAATCTATTGGTTATTCAATAATGACAATCTTAAAAAAAAAAAAGGTTTGATGTGTACTCTCTTAGAAGTTAGAACATCGATTCTTGAGAGTGCAGAATTCATGATTAGAGAGTCAGATCCATCTGAATGTATTTCAATTTTTAATCCAGTTTCTGTATCATTTGGATTTGCTGGTATAGTTTGGGACTTCCATTTGAAGTTGAAATTTGAAATGTAATCGGTTGACAAGCATTCTTAAGTGGTATTAAAGTTGAATGAGATTTTTACCGCAGAATTTGATTTCTTATATATTTTTTTCTTGTAATCTGTAAGTCATAATATGTGCATTCTTTATGTTATCTGTCTCACATGCACCCCATGTGAGATGGATGTTCCAAATACTGGTTACACAATAAAAGTTCGGATTTGTGGTGGGTAAGAGCATTAGCAGCTGTGTAGCTATATAACTATTTTAGCTACACCAAAACACAAAAAAGAGGGTTGCAGTAGTGGAGCTAATGGTAAAATTTTTACCTTGCACAGCTATATATGGATGTGTGCACTGTAGCGGAGAGCTAAATAAAAAATAAAAAAAACGTAAACTTGTTATTGCTGAAATCATATAAAGCCTACTCGTGCGTCTTTGCAAATTATTGATGCTTTCTTTTGCTTGCTATCCATCTCCTTCTTGGACACGCTTTATTTTTTTCAGCAGCAAGAATTATCTTTTGCATGTTATATATGCATCATTTCTTATGAGTTTGATGAGAACATTCATGAGGTACACGTTTATTAGATCTTGTTGTATGATGTGTATTTTATAGGGAAAAAAAATGCGCGTGTTCATTTGCTAACTGCTTAGATGCTTTAGATGGAAGGATCATTCATTTGGCAAAATGAGAGATATGGGTGTGTTTGGATAATGTCGTTGAAAACTGAAAATACTGTAGCAAAATAAATTTTAAATGTGTAAATAGTGCTGTGAGACCCATTTTTAATGAAAGTTTTGTTAAAAATAGAGGTTTGTGGGTCTCGTGAACAGTGCACGGAACCCACTAGAAAAGCATAAGACAAAGATGAAACGCGCTTCTCCAAAAAAAAAAAAAAACGTAGGCGCAAACACGCAGCTTATCAACGGTATCCAAACGTTACCTAAGGGTGTGTTTGGCTCTAGCTTAAAAAGCTAGTTTATTTTACTATTCAGCTTATTTTTGCTACTATTTATGAATTTTACTGCACTTTTTGGTACTATTCATGAATCCTACTGTACTATTTCAGCTAACTTTTACATTTATCTACAGTACTTTCAACAAAAAATTTTCAGTTTCAGCAAAATAAGTGGATCCTAAACAGACCCTAAATTAACAAAAATTAAAAATTTTAAGTATTTGGTTTGACAATCTATCTATCTATATCTATATAATATTTAGAAACTAAAGAATATATTTATTGTTGCTATGCTCTTATTAAGCCACATTAGTATAGCATTTTTGTTCATTTAGTCCACTTTAGTCCATTTAGTTTATTTCGGTTCACTTTGGTTCAATCGGTACAATTCGGCCCATTTGTGTCTATTTGGTCTATATTAGTCCATTCGATCATTTTGGGTCCTTTCGGTCTACTTCAGTACATTTTTATAGGTTGTCTTTTTAGTTTTGGACTAAAAAATTCATTTTTTTTCCTTTTAATACAGGGCTTAAAAAGTATGAAATTTTATTATATTTGGGCTACAAAATTCAAATAACATAGGCATTAGAAATTAGATATATAAACTATAACTCTAACAAAGTAATAAAATTATAAAAATGATAAATATTCATAAGATTACCTCAAAATTCAATTTTTAATAACATAGACATTATTCTTATATTTTGAAAGAAAAAAATGTTACAATTCTAAATTTATATAATTATTTAAATTTAATGTAACATGTTACATGTGTTCTATGGAATGTGGTGTGCATTTAATATATATATATATATATATATATATTATTAGATATGTTCAAATTAGTCAACTGATTATGATATATTTAAAAAATAATTTTAATAATATTTTTTTCATTTATATAAAACAATATTATAATTATGTAATTTAAATATTTTTATTAAATTATATATATATATATATATTACTATGTATGTATATATGTATATCACTACGTATTTTTATTGAATGCAAAACACATTATCTGTTTCATTACATAAAAATATTATTAAAAAAAATTAAATAACACATGCATTATTTAACATACAAAATTTTTACTCATCGTATGAGTTTGCACCTAGTCTATATTCTATATCTATATATTACTAAAAGCTGAAGCGTAGTGTTAATACTGCTGCTCTCATGTTACGCCACATCAGCTGCCACGTCATTTAAAAAAAAATATATAATTTTTCCTATAATTTTTAAATGGTTTTTACAATTTTTAGCCCTATAAATGCAGCCCACTAATTATTTATTTTCTTCCACTATCACCCTATAATAAATCCAGCCCACTACTTATTTATTTACTTCCACTATCACTCTATAATAAAGCTGTATAATTAATCTAACCCACCTCTTATTTATTTAGTTCCACTATCAACCCTAACCCAAAGTTTTTTCAGTTTAGCTTTACAGTTTTGTATGAGCCTTTTCAGTTTAAGGGAAGAAAAAAAAACAAAAAACAAAAAACAAAAAACAAAACGTTGAAGCCTTTCTAGATTTAGGTTTTTTTTTTTAATTTTTCAATAATTGTTTTTAATATTTATTTTTTTAATATTTACACTTCTCCAACCTTTCTCTCTCGTTTACCATTTCATCTCTCTACTACTTCTTCAATCTTTCTCCCTTCTTTACCCTTTCATCTCGCCACTATCCTTTACATTAATATCATTTTTCCTCTTTCCCTTTATCTTTTTTTATTTTTGTCTCTTCTTATTTACACCCTCTTACTATAAATTTGTCATTATCTCTTCTATTCTATGCATAATTTTCTCTTACAAAAAAAGGCTCTCTCTCTCTCTCTCTCTAAATTTTTTGGTGGATTTTTTTATTTTTCTTGCATCTCTAATTTAGGTTGATAATTTTTTATATTATTTAAAACTCTATTTTGGGTTGATGCGATTTTGTTTTGTTTTTTAAATTGTTGTTTTTTTATTTTATTTTTTATTCTCTTTGATTGTTAAATGTTATCCTATTGCGTTTTAAAGAATTAAATATAGCATATAAAAATATAATATTATTCTATTACATAACATGGTTTAGATAATTTGGTATTTATTTTGTTGCATATCATGATTTTTATAGTGCTCAATTTAGATGTTAAACTATGAGACTTTACTAATTTTTGTTTATTTTCTAATCCTTTGTGGTGGACAAAGTACTCTTAATAGTTGTATTAGAAGTATTCTATAATGCCATTTATTTAAAGAAAAGTAAAGGTTAGCCAAACGAAAAAAATCTGATAGGTGACAAATTTTAACTTTTACAATTTTATTTTAATTATTATTATTTTATAACAATGCAAGTATAGAAATTTAATTTTTAGATCTTGTTAATAATTGCTTGTTTGATAATATGTTTTGGGTGGCCGAAATTATAATTTATACAAAAAAAAAATAACCTTAATAGATTATCAATAAAAAAAAATCCTAATATTGGTTTAATTAATCATTGTTAAGTTTTATTAATTTTTTTTAGTTTACATTTTTTTGGTGTTTTGAATTGTTCCTATATTACATTTATGATTGTTTCTATAATAAATAAAAATATAATTACGAAATACATTTCTCATTATTAGATTAGTTTAAATTGTAAAAAGAATTAAATAAAATTACCATAAAAATAATTATCACAGACAACGCGCGGGTTCTCGGCTAGTTAAAATAAAAGTCAAACACTAAATTTTAATTTTAACTAATTCTTAACAAAAATGCAGTGTTCAAAATATTATTTTTTGTTTTGTTTTGTTTTGTATTTTTTAGAAAAGCAAAATACCAGTAAACTCTCAGGCTTGTACATACAACTTAGAGAAGAAATAGGGGCATTTACGTTATTTCACATGCGCTTCCCATTCAAAACCCTAGCTATAAAACAGCAACGAAAACGTCCTCCATAGCCTGCTAGTGTTTTTCGAAGGCCGAGTCTAGCTCTCATTTGCTCTCTGCTCTCGAACTCGCACTTGCACTCGCAGTCGCAGCAGCCATGGTAAGAGAATCTAACCCTAGATCTCATCCCTCGTTTGATTTTTCCATTCTCCAAATCTGAAACCAGCATTTGTTAACAAAACTGAACTTGTTCGAAACATCAGTTTGTGTTTTGCTTAACGATCCGAAAATTAATAAAAAAAAAATATTTGTTTGAATGTTCTTAATAGATTGGTTAGTTTCTGTTACATACTGAGAAGTTTTGAGAAAAGAGAAGAACTTGTGATAATCGAAAATTATTCAACTCAATTATGCATCATATGGTCATGTTTGGTTTATAGGATTAGACAAGGTTGGTTTGATTTATTTTTGTTTGTCTGTGGATTATGTAAAACAAAACGAAAGACATTTGGGTTTTTTTTTTTTTTTTTTTTTTTTTTTTTTATAAATATTAGTTTCTGGGTTTCGAAATGGATTTTTATGTATAATGTGATATATATTTGTAAGCTAATTACTAGTTTAGTTTCAAGTAGAGATGCATTGTGTATAAGCAAAGTCTAGCTACCCTTTAAACTAACAAGGGATTGTCCAAGTGTGGATTCAAATTTAAAGAACTATCTCCAATGACATACATATTTTTTCAAATATTATGGAGAGAAAAGGAAATGGGTCAATTATTTTTTGAAGATATCCAAGAAAAGTAGATATTTCTACCCATTTTTAGTCTTTAACTTTCTGTGATATTTTATGAAAACAAAATGGATCAGAACTCGAATTTATGGCTAGGAAGAGCATTATGGTCAAATACATGCATTAGACTTAAAACTTTCTAAGAGGGGTCTGCACGTGAGGCCTAACATGCGATTAGGGGAATGTGTCTTAATTCACATAATGGATATATAAGAATGATAGAGAAAAGATGGGGCACATTGTAGCTTTCTCCTTTCAAATTTGAGTTAATTCATTTGTATGAATATGTTTTCCATTTGTGCTATTGTTGTCGATTGAATTAATTTTTCCATTTGTGCCACTGCTATCTTTTGCATCAATTGTTTCTTGCTCTTCCCAATTTTATGTTAGTAACACTTGCGAATTTGTATAATTTGTAGTCTAGAAGGAAAACTAGGGAGCCCAAGGAGGAGAATGTTACCCTAGGACCTGCTACACGTGAAGGAGAGCAGGTTTTTGGTGTGGCCCATATTTTTGCATCGTTCAATGACACATTCATTGTAAGTATAACTACTCAATCTATATATGCATTTTTGGTAGTTCCATCCTATAATTTAGTTGATTAACAATCTTCTGGTTCAATTAAGTATTGTTTTTACTTTTCTAACTATTTTTTGTTTGATTTGCAGCATGTAACTGATTTGTCTGGAAGGGAAACACTTGTTCGCATTACTGGTATGATACAGGCTTGCTCTTTGTTCCCCCTTTGTTTTTTTTTTCCTGTACTTGCATCATACACAAGCATATTAACAATCCTTTTAACTTTAAAGTTTGAAAATAGTCTTGATGTTTGCTGGTTATTTCTGCCTGGTTGAGATTCTCTTGGGAGTTTGGTTAATCCATGTATCTTGGATATTTGAGTTTCTAAGATCAGTTAATCTAGGTGACTCCTTAACCTGGGTTTAGGATATTTAAGGAATTACTGGCCTTTTTTAATCCTACCACGCATTTCAACATATATACATCTTAGCTCTACTATAGTTCAATTCTTTGAATATTCGTTGTCCTACTTTCTTTTCATTTTCATTTAGATAGCAACAGTCCACTATTAATGTATATGATGGTTTGGTTTTTGCTCCACTTAGTATGTATTTTCAATCTGCTTTATTAAGAGTGCCGATGTTTTTTTAGTCTGTCTTTTATTTTCTGTGACATAATTATCTCCTTTCCGAATTACAGGGGGTATGAAGGTGAAAGCTGATAGGGACGAATCATCACCATATGCAGCCATGCTTGCAGCTCAAGATGTTTCTCAAAGATGCAAGGTTTACTCTCTTCTTTGGTTCTTCCATAAGTCATTAATTGCTGCGCAGCTATAGAATTATAATTTATGTGAATTTGGTCGTCCTGGTTTTCTTTTTTCCATTTTTACATACAGTTTGACTTATGTCAAGTGTGTAAGTTCTATTAATATAAAATTATACATGCACACATACATCTGTGTGTGTGTGTGTGTATATATATATATATATATATGCTCTCAAGAATGTTTATTTTTTGTAATTACTTGTCTTTTAATCAAATTTATTGATGATTAATTTTGTTCTTTTGGTCTAGAAATGCTTCTTAATTCTTTAGTGCCTATATGCAGGAGCTTGGCATCACTGCTCTGCACATAAAGCTGCGTGCTACTGGAGGGAACAAGACTAAGACTCCTGGTCCAGGTGCCCAGTCAGCACTTAGAGCCCTTGCACGTTCAGGCATGAAAATTGGTCGCATAGGTAAGGTTTTTTGTCTTTACATTGCTTTGGTCTTTATTCTCTGGTCTCAGTCCCACTTTTGTTCACCTCCGAATAAGCGTGTTATCTAAAATTTACTATATGATGTCTGCCAGTCTTTATTACGTATTCGTTTAGACAACCCTTTTCTCCAGTTTTTATGTTTTATGCCACTCTTGATTTATGCGTCTTATAAAGCTGATTTATAAATCACAATAAGTTGAAAGATCAGCAAGATCAGCTTTGTCTCTTTTATATCTATTTGATTTAAGATTCCATTATCCTCCTGATTTATTGTAACTTTTGCATATATTTCTTGGTTTAAAATCCGGTGGCTCCTTTTTTTTATGGCTTAATGTGAGAATACTTATAATGTTCCTTCTTTCTGTCAGAGGATGTGACCCCAATTCCCAGTGACAGTACTCGCAGAAAGGGTGGCAGGAGGGGCAGAAGGCTGTGATTCCTTGTCATGTCAGATCATGTTGATTCAGCTGCTATGTTTGCTTGGACTTTGTAGTCTAAATGCAACCATATACTTGACTTCCTTAGACAACACATTGTAGTTTTGAATTTTGATTTGTTTGCATCTTATCGTTTAGTTGAAGCAAAAGAGATTTTTTCTCAAGTTCCATTTAATATTTTACCATATGATTTTGTGAAGCAGAGATCGATATGCAACATACAATTTGTGTTGTCTTTATGACTCCTTTTCCCCTGTTGGTCATATCCTTAAATGATTTTGTTTGGCAGACCAGATGGGCACCTTTCTTCTAGTATTAATATCCTGGTGCAAATTTATTTCATTAAGTGGGCAGTTTTCTTTCTAATCAGTTTTTATCATCAGCAGTCAGCGGCTTGTTAAAAAATAAAAAATCGGCAGTCAGTGATGGTGTAGTGTTAAAACTCCAGGTATGTTTGGTTTTTGCTAGGTTTAATATTGCTGATCTAGAATAATTGAGTAGAACGTTATCACTGATCTTAAATGGCTCGGACTAGAATGAAACCATTTGACTAGATTGAAGGATGAATTATTATAAATTGAAGGATGAAATACTGCTGCCCAGTTCTTAGAAGTCATTCAGCAACAATGCCAACAAATGAGAAAAATAGGATGGAAATGAGCAAAGTTACTTTATTTATTTTACTAATTCATTTTACAATACATAATATTAAAAGTTTTATTTTTTTTACAACTTTATTAAAAATAATATAAAAAATTCATTAAAAAAATAATCAACACAAAAATAGTTACAGCCTCCTTCACCAGCTGCAACCACAACCCACCATCACAGCCAAACCATTCACCAACAGCCAGCGGCAGTCACAACAATCCACCATCACAGCTAAACCCACAACCAAAATTCAAGAAGCCCACTCCCAAAATCAATCGCCACTACCAAACCCATAGAGATGGAGAGAGAGAAAAGAGGAGACTGGATAGAGAAGAGAGAAAAAGGAAAAAGAATGAACCGGTGAAGAAAGCAAAAAGAAGAGAGAGAGAAGATTATTTTATTTGATAATAGAATAAATCATTATTATTGTAGCTCATTTGCAAAAAAAATTTAAGAGTAGCACCATCAATGTAGTATGTTTTTTGTAGCGTGGGTTATTAGAAATAGTTTTTTGGCAATTTAAGAGCATCATTGTGAATGCTCTAATGACATTATCATTAGAAATATTATGATAATAAGATCTCTTGTCAAAATTGAATATCTCTACACATCTATGACATGTATAAAATGAAATTAATTTATGGCATTTTAGATGATATACTCATGTACTCTTATTATTCATCCATGCTATTGGAATTCATGTAGAATTTACTATTTATAATGATGATACTTCATGCTTAACAAATATAAAAATACATTTATAATTTCAAGTCATTCTTTAAAACGGATTGAAATGAATTCTATTCGTGTTAATTCAACTTGACATGTTTATTAGATAGGTTTTTAATTCCTTCCTCCACTTCCAAGAAGGTCCCCAATATATTGAGTCAATGGAAATCCAACATAATTTGAAACCTTTTTCACAGCAAAAAAAAAAAAAAAACGTTATGAACTTGTCAAATAATTATTGACAATCAACTTTCCAACAAATTGTACAGGAGGTATTAATAAAACCTAATTAAAATAAATAAATAAAACTTAATTAACAAATTTTTTATCTCAAAAAGTAAAACAATGGTATCTAATAAAAAGTTAAATAACTAACACTCAAATGTTATTAAAAAAAAATACCCACTAAAAATATCACCTTACGTCACAAAATGTACTGTGGACCTCGAGGGAAAGAAAGAGAAGGGGCTAGTTATTGAAAAGAAAATAATAAAATGTGTTTTGCAAGACAAAAATATATCTTACAATGAGTTTGAAGCTAACTCAATACTAAGACACGAAGAGCTTGCAACTCAACTGAAACCTCTTAAGGTCTGTTTGAGATTTGTTTATTTTGCTAAAATTGAAAACTTTTTGCTGAAAGTACGGTAAATAAAAGTAAAAGTTAGTTGAAATAGTACAGTAAAATTCATGAATAGTATTAAAAAGTACAATGAAATTTATAAATAATAACAAAAATAAATTAAATAGTAAAAACATTGTCTTTTTAATTTAGAGCCAAACTCACACTTGGTTCTCCGCAGGAGATGTCATTAAAAATAATGGGATATCTTATGGGTTTGTTAGCAAAATTTAGGTTGTACTAGTTGTACTTCAAAACCAAACCGACTTTATCAGCCCAATAAGCCCAAGCCCCAATAAATCCCCTGTAAGCCCAAAATGCAATCGGGTCAGGTCAAGCTTAGCTGCCCCCGCAGAGATAAAACCCTAGAAGCCTATATAGTACTACTATAAAACCCTTGCCATTTTCACTCTCTCCGTTTCTCTATCCGGAGTGTAGAGAGGCAGAGAGAGAAAGATGCAGATATTCGTGAAAACCCTAACAGGGAAAACCATAACTCTCGAGGTCGAGAGCAGCGACACAATCGACAATGTCAAAGCTAAGATCCAAGACAAAGAAGGTATTGTATACTATTTGAATGAAATCAAACTTTAGCTTTCTCTGACTCTTTTTTCACAATCAGAAATGACTGTTATGTTATTGGTTTTTTTTTTTTTTTGAGCAGGGATTCCACCGGATCAGCAGCGTTTGATCTTTGCTGGAAAGCAACTCGAAGATGGCCGAACCTTAGCTGACTATAACATTCAGAAAGGTCTCTATCTCTCAAAAATTACTCTTTTTATTTATTTATTTATTGGGTGTAAAATGAGTTTCAGGATTTTTGAATTTGAATTTGTTTGTGTCTTTGTTATTCAGAGTCGACATTGCATCTTGTGCTGAGACTTCGTGGTGGCATCATAGAGCCTTCTTTGATGGCCTTGGCTCGCAAATACAATCAAGACAAGATGATTTGCCGCAAGTATGTTTATTTTTTAAAATTTATTTTTTGTACTTTGTGTTTTTGCAATCTTAGTATTTTATCATTTGGGTGTCTGAATTTGTGATTTTTTTTAATGATTTCGTTTGTGGGTATTGACTCAATTAGTTGAACACTAGTTTATGTTGTTTAATTTAGCTGTATTGGTTATGAAATGTTGTTTTCAATGTCAACTTTTATTATTGATTGGTTACTCTTTGATTGATTGATTGATTTGTTTGTTCTTATGTTTACGGGACAATAACTAGCCTCTTCTGCTGTTAAAGTGAAAAAATGGTTAAACTTGCTCCCAATATTGATTTCCATTCTTCTACTTTGTCAGCTGGACTCATTATTACGCCAGTTGATTTTCATGAATGGTACATAATATATTTGGCAAAAGAAGAATTTAAAATCTGCATAATGCTTGATTCTTCTTTGTTTAGATAAATAGTGAAGGAAATTGGATGGAAAGTGCAGGTGATGCTTGTTTGAACTAGCCACTCTCACTTTTTATGTAGAAGGGCTTTGTTAAGTTAAAAGTTCACATAACAATAAAATATCTCTTCTCTCACTACAGAATTAACATTAACTTGTTGTGATCATCATATGATCCAGAGTTTGAGCTTGTACTAACAATTTGGAATCTTTAAACAAGATGATTTTTCTTCTCTCTTGACTATGATTTTATGTGTCTTGGAATGTTGATTTGAATTGAGGGGTACATTTCTGGTGTTCAAAGAAGTAGACAATGGTTAGATATGTTCTTTTACTGATGGGACATACTTGGCCTCTTTTGATATCCATTTTCCAACTTTGTCAGCTGGACTTGAGCAAAAGCAAGCATAGGAGCTAAACTACATAACATTGCTTGCAGTTGATATTCATGGGTGGGACATCATAATTTCCTTTTAGAATATAAGGGTGACATGTTGTCTAGACTATATTGGGAGAGATTCAATGTGAGAGGCAATTAGATCCTGGTGGTTGGGTGTGGTTAACCATTTGTATGTTCTTATGTTTGCGGGACAATAACTAGCCTCTTCTGCTGTTAAAATGCAAAAATGGTTAAACTTGCTCCCAATATTGATTTCCATTCTTCTACTTTGTCAGCTGGACTCATTATTACACCAGTTGATTTTCATGAATGGCACATAATATATTTGGCATAAAGAATCATTGAAAACCTGATGCTGCATAATGCTTGATTCTTCTTTATTTGAATAAATGGTGAAAGAAAATTGGATGGAATGTGCAGGTGATGCTAAATTGCACCCCTCTCACTTTTTATTTAGAAGGCTTTGTTAAAAAAGTTCACTTAACAATAAACATTTATTCTCTTACTACAGAATTAACTTGTCGTGATCATTGTATGATCTAAAGTTTGAGCTTTTCCTAACAATTTGGAATCTAAAGCAAGTTTATTTTTTTCTTCTCTCTTGACCGTGACTTTATATGTGTCTTGGAATATTGATTTGAATCAAGCGGTACATTTCTCTGTGTTCAAAGAAGTAGACAATGGTTAGATATGTTCTTTTACTGATGGGACATACTTGATACTTAGCCTCTTTTTCTGTTGAAGTACACGAGGTTGTGCCTTTTCCCAATATTATTTTCCCTTTTTCAACTTTGTCAGCTGGACTTGAGCAAAAGCAAGCATATGAGCTAACCAGCTTAACATTACTTGCAGTTGATTTTCATGGGTGGAACATCATAATTTCCTTTTAGAATATAAGGGTGGCATGTCATTGTTGTCTAGACTATAGTGGGAGAGATTCAATGTGATGGCAATTAGATCCTGGTGGTTGGGTGTGGTTAGAGGTATGTTTATTGTAACAAACCCTTCTAGGTATTAATTTTTATTCTAGTGGCAGAGCTGTTTTTAAATTTTTTTTCTTCACTTTTTTCTCTGATATGTTTTGTTCACATACTGACGGGACAATAACTTAGCCACTTCTGCTGTTAAAGTGCAGAACTGGTTATTCTTGCTCCCAATATTGGTTTCCATTCTTTTACTTTATCAGCTGGACTCATTATTTCAGTTGATTTTCATGGGTGGTACATAGTATATTTGTCATAAGAATCATTGAAAATTGCCCATGAGGTGATCCTTCAGAATGCTTGAGAGAGTGAAGAGAATACAGGCTATCCGCCTTCCGGTGGAGATGTGTCTAGGATCATATGTATTTTGCTACAACCACACCCAAATCTTGATCAAAATTTACCTTAAATATGATTTGTTTCTTGTTTATTGCTTTAATTCGCTCAAAACCAACTCTACTGGACTTGGAAGGTTTTCATTGTTGGGATTGTTTTATGTTCTAAAATTTTTACTTCCCCAACTAACAACTTAGGATCTTAACCAAGACAATTTTCTCTATCATGATTGTGACTCTGTTGTTAGGACTATTTGGGTGTTTTAATATTTTTAATCCTAACACTTTCAGCTCATTATCAATTTTTATATTTCTTCACTGGCGATAAAAGCTGATCTAATGCTATGCACTATAAATTTATTTTTAATCTTTTGATGGGCTCAATAATTTTAGTGTTCTTCACTGAATCTATGAACTTTTGATTGTTCTGATTGTTATACAATCTAAAGTTTGAACTTACCCAACTTACAATTTAGGATCTTAACCAAGATGATTTTCCTCATCATTGTTATGCCTGTTTAATGTGGTTTTTCAATTGTTTATCCCACATCAGAATAATATCAAGTCTTATATTTTGCTTCGCTGGTTATAAACACTATTCTAATTCTATGAACTTTATAAACTGGTGATGGGTTCACCTCTCTTGAACCCTGCAGAAGTGGGAGCTTTGTGCAATGGGTGATACATTTCTGTTTTTGATGTGTTCATGTATCTTTAGTTTTCTATTAATGGGACTATAAGTTGAACCCTCTATTGCTGTTTACTTTTAAGTGCAAAGGAGGGCATCCTAGCTCCCTATAATAATTTCCATTTTTTCAACTGTTTCAGCTGTACTTTTCACTATAGTTGATTTGATGTGTGGTATATCTCCTGTATTTATTCTGTAAGCAGCATGCTCACCGCACATGATATGTTATTACAATATAGGGAGAGGTGCTAATTGGAAGGAGAACAAGAGGAGGAAAGAAAGTTAGTTGAGTGGTGGAGGAGCACTTATGGATTTTTGTGTTGGATTATTAAATTTTTCTATAAAAGTTTTGATTTGTATTAACTTGGTTCATATTAGTTGCAATTTTAGTGTAATGGTTAAAATAGAGGAGAAGCCAATGAGCCTTAGCTCAAATAACATCATTTCTCCTTGTAGGAGCAAGGTGGAGGGTGAAGTCTAGTTCAAGATCCATTGGGTGTGTGTAACTTACCAATAAAAAATCTGGAATAGTGGGAAAGAAGGGGCAACCACTAACATTCCCTCGCAAATCGATTACTTTGGTTTCCATTAGCAACCCCAAACTTAAATATTTTTTTGCAAGTGTTTATTTTATGTGACTGTTTGTGCAAGCACCAGTTTTGAAAAGTTGCAAGTTAATAATTATTGTATATGCCCGTGGACAGCTTTGGATTTGGTGTTTTTATTATGTTTTGATTGCATCAGCAGTGATGCTGATATTTTACCTTTTATTCATTTATCAATATTTTAGTAATAGGATTTTCAGCTGATCGTTATCTTTTCAATTTTTGATGTGTTAGATGTTATGCACGTCTGCACCCAAGGGCCGTAAACTGCCGGAAGAAGAAGTGTGGCCATAGCAATCAGGTACTTTTTAGTTGTTTAACAATTGTCGTCTGTACATTCCAGTAGTAATTTGCTGTGTAATTCTTGACAGCTTAATATCTATGGTTTACAAAATTGTAATCCTATTTTTACCTAATTGCAGTTGAGGCCGAAGAAGAAGATTAAGTAGACTCTGGACCATTATTGCGTTTTATGTCTCAGATTGTAATTGAAATTTTGATATTAGAAACAAGATATCCAGTATGTGATTTTTTTTCCTATTGACATTAATGAATGTATTCCAATTTTGATATCACAAATATTATGATGATTCTTTTTAGTTATCAGATTCAAGATAATGTTGGAAAGATTTTCTTAATTGCTTCATAGGAATAAGTCTCGTTTATTTATTTGGAAAATTTTCCTCTTTTGCGTGAATCGCGTCCAATCCATCTGACTGATAACTGTTTGTCTTAGTTGAACATGTTGTACTTGCAGACATTTGAGGAAAAGGTATTTCTTCTGGTTTGTTCACTTTAGTTCCAGTCTTCCAGATACTACAATGAGTTTGGCTTTCTGAATTGTGTTAAATATTGAAGAAAGTCCTTGCAAGTTACTACAGATTGTTTGAGCAATAATGATTTCAATATGTTGTGAAGGAGATATATACGCAGGATACACAATTACACGAGATACTTCTCCTAATTCATGTACAGCTCTTGCTTTTAAGTTTAGCCCAAAATTACAGATATAGCATATAGGCATCTTCCAGATGCAGCAAAGGATCCAAT
Organism: Lithocarpus polystachyus; assembly: GCA_033629205.1. Classification (NCBI taxonomy): domain Eukaryota; kingdom Viridiplantae; phylum Streptophyta; class Magnoliopsida; order Fagales; family Fagaceae; genus Lithocarpus; species Lithocarpus polystachyus. The sequence goes on from CM066168.1 coordinate 45,705,502, forward strand.
ATTGGATTGCATGTTTGAAATTCTTACCCCATGCACACCTTCGTCCAACATCTTGCGTCACCTTCTCGAATCAATTGCTCCTCACACCACAGACACTCCATGGTGTAGCTTGTTTATTTTAAGCCCATCTCACTTTATGATCCGTACCACTCACCTTTCGGCCATTAGACAATTATTCAGACCTCCATTCATAAACAAGTGATCTCTAGCTTCCAACTTGCAGAAAGTACACATCAGAGATCAGACCCCTTAATACCCCCATGCTGCAAGTGCAAAGCCTATCCTTTGTAGTATCTTTTAGGAATGTTTTCTACAAACAAATCAAAGTACCCCATGGAACATCGACCTCACGAGATCTCAGGCCTTTTTCTTCTTTTTTGGATAAGATACAAGATCTTAGAGCTTTGCACGTTGCATTGCAAGAATATAGCTGATTTGGGGATGGCAGAACTGTCCGTCGTCCAATATAGTATTTTAACACTTTTTTTCAAGTGGAGGTCTGAGTATAAATGAGTCCTAACACATATATTATTATTATTTTTTAATTTTTTTTTAAATAGGAGGTAGAATGGATATACCATTCAAATTTTAAACTCTTAAGAAATTGTTTGGTTAGAGCATTAGACATCCCCCAAATTGCCATTTTAGCAACACACCCAGATAAAGCTGTATATATATTTTATCTGGGTGTGTTGCTAAAATTTTTAGCAATTATGAACAGTAAGTTTGTAAGAGTTCAAATTTGGTAAAGACGGGGTGTAAAACTTATGTTTTACACCATCTAATAAGAAATTGTCACATCGGGATTTTACTTAGAATTCAATACATCTTACCATATCTAATAACATTTCAATAAACTCCCAATTTGGTTAGATTTATATAAGTATTAGAATTGATTGGGTGTGGTTTTGCTTATTCTTAAATATGTGATAAGATGATATAGCATGTTGGAATTGGAGAAGTAAAACATGAGTTTTACACCACGTTCTTACATAATTTAATCTCAAGTTTGTGCGTGTATATATATATATATATTATTACTATTCTCTCATTAGATTTATCTATCAAACTCTCTCCTTTCTTCCTCACTTTCGTACTCTCTCTCTTCTTTCTTTTCTCTTCTGTCTTTATTTTAACACTTCTTTTCAAGTGGAGGTCTTGAGTATAAATGAGTCTTAACACGAAAATTATTTTTTTAAATAGAAGGTAGAATGAATATACAATTCAAACTTTAAGCTATTAAGAGCACTAGCATCCGGGGATGCAAAAAAAAAAAAAAAAAAAACCTATTTTGTTTCCTCAAACACTACTTTATCTATTTTACTAACTCATTTTATAACTCACCTTACATTCCAGTTTTTATTTTTACATACAATTCAATAAAATAATATAAACTATCTAATAAAATAATAAAAAGTATTATTCTTTCTCTTTTCTATCACTATCTTTTTCTCTTCACACACAACCACTAAATTAAATATTATTATTTTTCTTTACGTGCAAATTTTTTTAAGTGTACAAACCCAGATGGAGTGAGTTCTTGTTGTCTTAGGTTGTAAAATAGCAATTGAGAGGTATTTACACGTAATACTCTAAGAAATCGTTTAGTTAGAGCATTAGACACTCCTAAATTGCTATTTTAGCAACACCGGCTTAAATTGAGCTTTATCTGGGTGTGTATTGCTAAAATTTTTTAGCAACCACAGTAAGTTTGTATTTATATTTTATTAAGAGCATCCGTAGCAGATGTTCTATAAAAAATGTCATTTTGACACACCAAAAGCCTATTATATTATTTTACCACATCATTTTACAATATCTCATTTATCAGATGTTTTATTATTCAATTCTATACATTAAAATAATATTTACTACACATTAAAATAATATATTCTCTCCTTCCTATTATCATCAACAACAACAACAACAACAACATCAACAGCAACAACACCAACAAACCAACAAAATTAATAGCAACAACACCAACAACACCAGCAAATTCCAAATCCAAAAACCTCAAAAAAAGAGGAAAAAAAAAAAAAAAAAAACTCAACCAACGAACAAAGCAGAGATGAAAAAACGCCGACCCAAACTTAACCAACAATTGGCCTAAAACCCCAGCCCAATCGACCCACAACCCACACAATGTCGATCCAAAATGCCGACCCAAAACCCACATCGAACCCATCTCAAATCTCACCCCACAACTCGATTAAGAGAGATCTGAAGGTCGGCAGTAAGGGCTGTGGATGTCAGCGACAAGGGTTGGAGCATGAGGCGGCAAGATCTGTGGCAATCTGTGGAGAATGAGGTAGTGAGATCAGCGGCGAGGACTGGCGAGCGTGGTGGCGAAGATTGGAAAGTGAGGCGGCGAGATCGGCGGCAACTTTCTTGAGAGTGATCTTGAGCAACTTTCTTGAGCAGGGAGGAGAGGGAAGAGATAGAGAGTGACAGAGAGAGAAGAAATGAGATAGAGTCAACGGAGAGAGAGATATCTGTGGAAGAGGAGAGAGAAAAATGCAATAAAATAATAATATCTCATTTTGCAATTGTTGTCCGTACCATCTTATATTTGAGACGGTACTATAGCAATGTGGCATAATTTTTGAGATTTGGAACATCTGATAAAGCTCTGTTTTTGTGTTTGGTGTGCCAAATATGTCAAATATTTGGCATTTGGCACATCTGCTCCAGATGCTCTAAGAGAGATGCTATGTCCACAACATTTTTACAACAAATCATAGGCGGTTAGTTATTAGTGATTCAAAATTTTAACCTAACACTAAGATTACTTTTTTGCCTCAACAATAATAACCAGTAACAACTTGCCACTTAAGATTTATTGTAAAAATGTTGTGGACATATTATTTCTCAAAGTAAAACAATTTATAATCAAAGTAATTTAAAACAAGTATAAGGACGTAGAACCAGCCAAGCAATATAACATTAAAACAATTAGTTGAACTGAAAGTAGTTGATAATATTGAAAATAGTTAAACACTTACAGCAGTAGTAGTTACAGGATTACAGGTAAACAGGATAAGCAGTATAAGGCTTGAAAACTAGTCCTAGTTACAAGCTTTGTAAACAGTGAGGATTCCAGAGGAAAGTTTAAGAGAGGAAGAGAACACTCTTAATATCTCTAAACTAGCTCTAGGAAGTTCTGATTTGCAAATAAGGGATATCCCCCCTTATATAGGTAGAAAAAGCGAAAGTCGAATAGTAAAATGAACAGTGTCTTTTTTACTATTCATATCAGGGCTCGTGAGGGACAGCAGGGGCTTTATCAAAAGCCGAGAGATAACATTTTGGCGTTTTGCGCCGAAAGCAGTCAACAATAAGGGCAGCAGCAATAATCATAGGGCTGTCCTCCAGAAAAAAGGCTCCCAGTGGGACAACCTTTTGTAAGGCATGAAGGCGCATCTTTTGAGGTAAAACCTAGTAAATCAACATCCCTTCAGGAATTTGTCCCGACAGAGAAATGATATGCCCACAATATTTTTATAACAAATCTTAAGTGGCAGGTTGTTACTGGTTGTTATTGTTGGGGCAAAAAAGTAATCTTAGTGTTAGGTTCAAATTTGAATCAATAACAACTAACCACCTATGATTTGTTGTGAAAATATTGTAAAAATGTTATGGACATAGCATCTCTCTTTCTCTTTTATTAATCTTCTCAATCTTCTTAGATTTATCTATCAAACTCTCTCCTCTCTTTCTCTCACTTTCAAACTCTCTTTCTTCTTTCCTTTCTCTCCTCTCTTCCTTTCATGCTCTAACTCTCGCTTGCGATTTTGGTTGGCTATTTGGGGTGGTTGCAGTTTGGTGGAGCTTTGGATCAGCATTTGGGTGGGTGGGTGGAGTGGTGGGTAGTGATGGGGTGGTGACGTGGGCCATGGTGACATGGGTTATATGGTGGTGGTGTGGGTTGTGGGATGTGTGGATTTGGGTTTGGTGGGCATGGGTTGTGGAAGGCGTGAGTTTGGGTTTTGGCGGGTCATGTGGTGGTGGATTCTGGTATGTGTGGTGGTGGATTGCAATGGTTGGTTGATTTAGCATGGTGGTGGCGGTTATAATGGGTTGCGGCTGCAGTGAAGAGCTGGAGGTAAGGGTTTGGTGTGGTGGTGGTGGTCAATTGTAGTGGTGGGCTGGTTTGACGTGTTTTTCGATGGCTGTTGATGGTTTTGGTGGTGGTGTTGTGGTGGGCTATGGTTGCTATGGGTTGGTTATGTTATGGTGAAGAGAGACAATGGTGGAGAGAGGCATTGACAATCATGAGTAAGAAGAGAGAGAACGAGAGAGGGAAGAAAAAAATTTTAAAAATGAAAAGTATTATATGTGATGAGAAAAATAAAAACGGACATACTGTGTGAGGCGAAATAAATAGAGTAATTTTTTTTTGTTGCTATAAAATAGATCTTTTATTTATTTATGAATAATAAATCTTTTTTTTACCATCGAGAATGCGAATGCGCAATATTCTTAAAAAAAAAAAATCTATTATTTATTTATGAATAATAGATCGTTTGTATTGCTTATCTCCCTATTTTGGTATAAAAAAAAATATTCTAAAAGATCACAGCCAAGATTTGCGTCTAAGAACAAATGGCTAGGGTGTACTATTGCCCAACTACCTGTATCTGTAGACCGTAGTAATGATTCTATCGAATGATAGCTATGTATGCTTGGGGAAAATCATTCACACTCAGACTTGGGAGGCCCACAAGTAAAGTTTTAGATTCATATCCGTGCAATACCTGAATTCTCAGCCATAGATTTAATCTAATGGCTTAAGCCTTTGACACCTCACCAAACAACAAAAAAACTATTTTACCCTTAAAAAGTTTCACAGCCCGCCTACTGTTTCAGTTTCAACCCGCCCATTGTTTCTGGGTTGAAGGAGGGAGTATCCTTCCATAAAACATAAACTCAATTTTTTTTCTCTCTCTCTTTCTCCCTTGTGCAGCTTCTGCTCTCTGCCTCTCCTTCAATCCATTGTCATAGCAGTCTGGTACCAGTCCACACAAGGCCAAGCCTCTCTCTTTGCCATCACTGTTGCTTCGATGATCCAATTCTTTAAACCTCCATAGCTTCGAGAACCCAGTAGAGTTACTATTCTTGCAAAGCTCCGACAAAGCTTCAAGCTCGTCCAATTCCGACGTCGACAAAGAAGACCCATTTCATCGATGGGTTTGATGTGGCTGAGCAATATCAGTTATGGCGACTCCACAAATTTCTTGTACTTCACAAAATGGGTAATTTTTTCCAGCTTCAGATTTTTGGGGATTCGTAATGATTGTGTGATTTAATTTATAGCACTAACGATAATCCTTTTCTTAGTCAAAAGGGATACATTTTTTTTGGCATAGAAGCAAGTGATGTTGAATTTAGCAAGATTGCAGTGGGTCCTCTTGATTGGGATTACTACAGTTTCTTTAACTAAAAATAGAGAGAAAACCCCTCTACATAGCACACGACACTCGTTTCTGCACTGTGTTATTGATATTTCCAAAGAATACTAATGGTGTTGACAGGGTAAATATATTTCCTTTCATCCCTCCCTAGGTCCTAAAGTTCAATCTTACAGACTCGGGGCTTGTTTGTGTTTTTCCATGGCTTACAATGGCATTCTCTGCAAATTTTGGAGGGTGGATTGCAGATACACTTGTTAGCAAAGGGTGTTACAAGGGTTGAAAGGTACTTATTATTTTTATAATTAAATTTTAAAATTTCTTTTGTTACAATTACATCAATATTTATCAATGCAAGTTTTGTAAGGTAATGGCATTTTATTGCGATTTAAAAATAAATAGATAAATAAATAAATAACAACTGGTTTGCCTATTATAGATTTAAAACTATTTCCCAGTTTAAGTATCTTTCATGTCCCCATTCTTTTTTCTTCTAAGTTCTATCCTTGTCTTCTTTTGATTCTTGATATCATATTTGCTCTGTTTTAGCAGAAAACAAATTACATAATAACAATAATATCATATTTGCTGTTAAAAAATTTGGTTTTTATACAAAATGTGATTGGCTAAAATCTCATAACTTGTGTTATGACATATTTTCAAATTATCTTTAAGCTGCATTCTTTCAATCTGTGTTAGAGAGATTAGGTGATTAGGTTGGTTGTAGAATATTTGTTGTTATCTTACTCAGCCAATTGTTACAATTGTTTGAATTGATTGAATTGGTTGTTATTGTTATCAGAAGTGTGTGTAAATACAGTAAGGAATGAATAAGAGGCAAGCAGAAATTTCAATCAAATTCTGTCTCTCTCACATTTAGGAAATTGGTCATCTCAAATTAAATGCATCTCATGAACATTTGGACTATATGATTTGTTGTGTATTTCACTTTTAATTTTGGTCCCTTAGCTGAGTTCTTAAGATGGAAGTTCTTAAGCTAAACCCTCAACAAACTTACATAATTAGTAATGATAATGATCTTATGGCTTTACCCATGCTTGCTATTAATTGGGAATTTTGATATATGTTCATCAATGAAATCACTCTTTTGTTCTTTTGTCAGGTTGAATGGCATGATTATAGGTAAGCTATTCTTCTTTTGATCACTGAAAGCGAGAAAAGGCGGGTGCTGGAGGGATTAGTGAAGAACATGAAGTTGGCTTTGTTCATGATTTTTTTTTGGAGAAATTGTTCATGAAATTTTAGATATAAAGAACATGACTCGTATCTATTTTAGTTGGGATCATAATCAAGATGTAGCTATTTTGGCTTTCTTGAAATACTGAAATCACATATTTATATTGTGAAGCTAATTAAACTAAGTTATAAAGCCTTTTTGTTTTGGGTTTTGTTCATTTGGTTGTGGATAAAAATTTCAATGAATTTTTGTTGTTTATAACAAGTGAATCCAGTGGCCCTACTACTAGCATAAATGGTTTTTTTTTTCCCTTTTGTTATTACTAGATGGTATGAGAACCATAATTATTAGCTTGTCTTTGAGAAGAAATTATTAGCTTTTATGCGCTCTGGTTGTGCCTTTTATATAAGCATTTCTTAACATCTGATGAAAAGAAACCACTGCACCATGTTACACTTAAGAATTTTGATAAGCTCATTGTATTCTCATAATTTTCAAAGTGGATTGGTTTCCATTGCATGCACATGCTCATTACTGAGATTTTATAGAATGACAAGACTTACAATGTTTTTTACCATTATGGCTCCTATTTCTGCAATGACACCATTTATAAAGTATGTAACTTAGCCTTTTAGCAGAGAAATGGAATACAAATGGGATCAATCCAATTCATTGAGAATATCAAATGCACCCCAAATAGACACTTCTAATGTCTTTGCATTTTATTTTATTAATTTCATGTGTCATCAAAGTTTCAATAACAATAGAAATTTTGACTTAAGGTTCAAAAACTCACATGTTTCCACAAAAGGTCAATCTTTTGATGCATAACGTAGTTCGTTATCAATGGCTAAATTTATATAATTTTCATAAGGATCTTTTCTCTTCAACAAATGCCATATGACATAGTTGACCCACTGTTAGCAACCTTACGAAAAGTTGAAAACTAGACTATATAACCATTTAAATGATATGACACTAGCAACAAAAAAAAAAAAAAAAAAAAAAAAAAAAAAAAAACAAAACAAAACGAATACAAAGAAAGGGAGCTACAAAGCCAAGGGTTTCCATGATGACTTAAACATAGTTCCAGATAGTCAGTCTATTTAATTAGTGTTGATTGCAATTATCAATATAAAAAAATAGAAGGGCAACTCTTACTCTTACGGTTCTAATTCCTAGACTTTATGATTCTTTTCAATATGAGAATCTTGGTATCCACCGAAAGAATCAAATCGATGAAGTAAAAAAAGTATAGGCGTATATTAATAAACGAGAATCACATAATTTTTTTTTAGCATTCCGAATAAATAATTGATTAAGCAATTGACAGATGATCCGGGGGTTCGGTTCCATGGGGAACCTCTTTGGATTTCGAAAAGGATTAGTAAAGCACACTACAAAGCCATGAAAATGAATAGTCACCCACCAATCAGATTTGAACAAAACACTTGTCTAACACTTATGACAATACACTCACTCCCAAATTTAGGAAAGCAGTTGATCAATTATCTCACAATTCACTTTTAATTGGTGAGTAAGCAAATTCTTTTGTCATCAAAACATGACTTAAAGCCCTAAACACATTAGTAAATACAACAGAACTAGCACCAAACCTCATAAATTATATAAATCACACCCAAACATGACATGAAAGACAAACAAATTATTTTTTTGTTGCGATGAAGCAAGCACGTATATGTGATGAAGCATTAAAAATATTAATCACTTGCATTCAAAAAATGAACAATAGTTTAGTACATGCCATTGCATTTAAAAATATTAATCACTTGTATATATAATTAATGTCTAACTAGAAGTTACTCAAACATGCACTTGTACAATCTAACATGTTTAACATGTTTAAGTAGCTTCTTTAATTACAAAAAATTATCCAAAAAATTTGCTACATGTGCAATAAGTTATCTAAGTTGTCAGATACGCTGTTCAAAAAACTGTCCACTATGCAATATATTCTCAAACAACCTGCCAAAAAATGTTGTCCAAGCCATGTCCACTGCAATACACTATTAGACAAACTACCAAAAAAATGTTGTTCTTCATACTACGAAATCAATATTAGCCTAAAAAAATGTCAATAAAATCAAGTTACATTTTAAACTTAAACAAGCATGAGAAAATTTCACTATAATTGAACTTACCATTTATTACTTTTTTACATACCAAAAAAGTTTTGTGTTTGCAGGTGAGCATTTGATTTTCAACACATAGAGTTAGTGCATGATTGAACCTAACTTCATTTTCCTGTGTATATATATAAACAAATACATTTATTTGATAAACATGTAAAAAAAAATTTATTTTTTACTTGACCAATTTTTACAAGATTTGATACTTGACCAATGTCATCACAATGATTATAAGAGTAAAAATTTAAGAAATATTCTAGCTACTTATGACTACAAAACATAAAAATTATAAACAAGTAAGTTTATTCAAAATTTCATGTATGAAAATGTTTATATGTTACCTGACAGACATTTGCATCATTTGATACTTAAGACAATGAAGGAGTTAGTGGTGCCTATGTCATCACAATGATTATAAGAGAGACAATTTACAAAATCATCTAATTACTTATAAATTATAATTGCTAAACAAGTAAAAATATAAGTTTATTCAAAATATGACAATGTTTACATTTTACCTGACCAACATCCGCATAATTTGATACTTGAGACAATAATGGAGTTAATGGTGCCTAAGTAATTATAATGATTATAAGAGAGGGTTTAAGAAATCATCTAATTACTTGTAAGTGCAAAACATGTTATCAAGTAAGTTTACCCTTAAGAATGATCTGAAACTAATTTGGTAACTGTGCAAGCGTGTAAGAGACTATTGGGCTGGACTCTCACTTGGGCTTACAATTTATTTGTGAAGTGGGCTTAGAATTTCCTCCAATGGGTGGCTCACTGCACTGAGGCCTAAAGACAACTTTCTTGCTCCTTGGCTAATTCATTCTCTCATTAATATCCCCCCCTTTTCTCCTCTTGTTCTCACTCTCCCCTCCCCCCTCTCCTCCATGGCTTTCTCTTATTTATAGACTCTGTTGGGTGGAGGTATTATGATTGCTCTGGTCGATAATGAAAAAGAGGGTCCAATGCCGTCGTTGCTAAGTGGGAATTTGGTAGTAGAGTGGCAAGAGTGGCATCGGAACTTACCCATTGCTATTGGTAGTATGTTCGGCAACGACTTCCTTGCTGCTTTGCCGGTCAAATCGAACAGAGAGCTCATCTGAGAACAAATCTCCTCAGAGATGCTCATTACCAAACGACGGCCAGCCCAATCAGACGACCATGTGAAAATGATGGGATTGTGAGCAATGGAGCTCTTGCCGGTTATGGCAAAACCCAACTTCCAGGCAATCGTTAATGTCTGGCTAGGCCCAGATTTAAATGGGCTGACTGGTCTTATGAAATTGTGCGGGCCATATACCTGAAGCCCAATAGAGGGTTAGTGCCGGACCGTATAGTAACTATGAATTAGTTCCAATTCAGAGGTCATCATTGGTGTGGAAAGGCTGACAGGATAAGTTTGCTATATCAAAAAAATGAAAACCTTATTAATAAATTCACAAATGAAAAGGCAAGTGTAGTACAACTTCTAATTGCACAAATTATCTATAAGTTATTCCACTACGAATTAAAAAATTAAAAAAAAAAAAAACTCTTACTTGATGTGAATAATGTTCTCCATGTGAGCCGTAATTATTATATTGTATGTTAGGAGCAAAACCAGGTTCCTATATGAAAGACATAAATATTATTATTAGCCAAAACAATATAAAAGATTTCCAAACAATGGAAACTTAGAAGAGGATAAAAATAAATAAATAATATTTGCTTTGTAAAACTATTGAGTAACCTCATCATTTAATTTTGCTTTACCCTTTTTTTTTTTGCTTCTCGACCCAACTTTTCTTTTGTTTTCCACCCTTACGACCTTCTTTTTTCTTAAGACCTTTAACCCTTTCAACCAAATTTTCCAAATGTTGGTTAGGATCAAGAATATCATTCCTACTACATAATGGCATTTGATGGGGCAATTGATGACCAGCCACATTTTTTGTCGCAATATCTTCAACCTTTTTTATTTTTTATTTTTTATATATATATATATATATTCCTCTATCATCTTCTCTATTAAAGCAAATGCCTCTTTATTATCTGCTGCTCAAGAAGCTAACCAAACCAACTTGGGAAATAATCTTCTATATCGCTGTGTAACAGTCAAGTTGACATCCTCTTCCACATTTATTCTATTATTGTCCAAGATACATCCACTTTTTGCCTTTCTTGTCCATCTTTTCAAAATGTACATATCAGGAATTGTCTTTATATCAAGGGTGTCAAAGACTTTCAGAACATGGCAATATAAAATCCCAACTATTTCAAACTCTCTACAACTACATGAAAATGTCTTATTTGCAGTGTCATAAGATACTATGTACTCACCAGGCTTATGCAAAAACTTAACAGTGTATGTATATACTAAAAAGTCCTCTTGACAATTTTTTATACTTGTTGTTGATGCCAAGTCATACTGATCATGAAGCATTCGAAATATTGTAGGTGTGTACACTTGTACTGCTTGCTTCAACAAGGGAGAATTTTTCAAGCCCAACTGGGGAAATTTTTGCTTAGCATTAAATTCAGCTTGTAACTCTTTTTCTTGTTTTTGCTCAATCACTTGATCAAAATGTGCAAAAAATTCTGCTACATCTAAATCAGATTTCAAGTAATCTTTCAAATCTCCATTCAAACTTTCACTGAGTTGGGTACTTCACACTCCCAATGTAAATTCATTCTTCATGAAACACTTTACCCATTTTCCTTATAATTTGTAGATGCTATCCAACCAACTACGATCATGAATAGCATAAGTGTCAATTATGTCCTCCTATGTTTTTTCAAACTCAATTTCATCCTTAAACTCAAACATACAAGTTTTAAAAACTTGAAGAAAAGAAGAACCATCTTTCATCAAATTTCCCAAATGTTTTATCCCATTTTGCATCATGTGCCAAGTACATAATCCATGGTAAGTGTTAGGCATTACCTCATTCAATGCCTTTAACATTGCAGGATCTTGATCTGTAAAAATTGTTCTAGGTCTTTTACCTACATGTGCAACTAGAAAGCTTTCAAAAAACCACTTAAATGAATCCACCGTTTCATCATATAAAGAGCAGCCCCAAAAACTGTTAACCCTCTATGGTGATTGAAACTGGTAAACACCCCTAATGGTCTTAACTCTTTATTAGTACCATATGTAGTGTCAAATGCCACCACATCACTAAAATTAGCATAATTAATAATCATTCTAGCATCAGCCCAAAAAATGTTTGTAATCTGCTCAAGATTATCTAATTGTACTGCATATTGAAAGGATGGATTTGTAATCAATTGTTCCTAAAAGTATTCTAATAAGCATGCAACTTGACCATATATCAAAATTTTTTGCCGTCTTGCTCTAAGATAATTATACTGATCGAGCTCAGTGAATCCAAGATTAGCTCTCCCACCAGCCTCTCTACTCATTAACTCATGTATTGCTTTTGGCTTGATTCCAGAAGAGGATGCTAACTCAATCAATCCTGCATGAACTTCTGAGGTTTTTCGTTGAGATCTCATTATATAAATTGTTTCTGATAGATGAAGAGTGTGATTATGTTCTTCAATAAAATCAGTCACTTTATACTTTCTAGTTTCTCGTGATAATGAAACATATAGCTTTACAGGACAATTACTCCTTGTATCATCTCGGTTACGAGTGCGAATCATATCTTCTTTTTCTGGACCTCAAATGCCCTACTTTGCACATACAAATCCCTTTGATGTTATCTTTCCATTCTTCTTACTTTTATTTATATAATGTTTTCTAGCATCAAAGCCCATTTGCCTTCCATATTTTAGCCAAAATTTTCATGCATCTTCTAATGTATCGAATTCCATACCAACTCTAGGACTCAAATCTTCATTGGCATCTATGACTCTAGGACTCAAATCTTCATTGGCATCCATGTATTGAGAGAATTCTCTCGCCACACTATGCAATGAATTAAAGAATACTCCTGTAATTAACAAACAAATGCACAAAATATCAACTATTATAATTATAGAAGAATGAATGTTTTTCATCTATATATTACTAAAAGTTGAAGCGTAGCGTTTAATGCTGATGCATTCATGTTGAGCCACGTCAGCATCCACGTCAGCATCTACATCATTATCTTTTTTCTTTCCATTTTCTTATAATTATTTTTAATATTTTTTATTTCATATTTACACTTCTCCAACCTTTCTCCCTTCCTTACCTTTTCATCTCCCCACTACTTCTCTAACTTTTCTCCCTTCCCTCACCTTCTCATCTCCCCACTACCCTCTACATTAATATCATTCTTCATCTTTCTTTTCATCTTCCTCTATTTTTGTCTCTTCTTATTCATACTCTTTTACTATAAATTTGCCACTATCTCTTTCCTTCTATGCATAGTTTTCCCTTACAAAAAAAAAAAAAAAAAAGGTTCCCTCTCTCTCTCTCTCTCTCTCTCTCTCTCTCTCTCTCTCTCACACACACACACACACACACGCACACACAATTTTTGGGTGGATTTTTATTTTTTATTTTTTATTTTTCTTGCATTTTCACTTTAGGTTGATAATTTTTTGTATTCTTTAATCTGCTTTAGGTTAATGCGATTCAGTTTTGTTTTTTTTAATTGTTATGTTTTTTTTTTCACTCTCTTTGATTGTTAAATGTTATCCTATATTGCGTTATAAAGGATTAAATATAAAAATATAATATTGCGTTTAATGCTGCTACGCTCACATTGAGCTACATCAGCGTTCACGTTATTATCTTCTTTCTTTTAATTTTATTATAATTATTTTCAATATTTTTTATTTCATATTTTCACTTCTCCAACCCTTATCTCTCCCTTACCTTTTCATCTCCCCACAACTTCTCCAACTTTTCTCCTTCCCTCACCTTCTCATCTTCCTACTACCCTCTACATTAATATTATTCTTCATCTTTTCCTTCATTTTCCTCTATTTTTGTCTCTTCTTATTCACACTCTTTTACTATAAGGAAGTGGTGTATTGTTAGAGACTCTTTTCTAATAGCTCTAGGATTCCATGGATAGGTAGGCTATTGGATTGAATTGAAAGCCTACCAACGCATAAAGGTGACAGCGCTTCATCCCAGGTGCAAAAGCGGCTTTTCTATCTTCAACTAGTAGAGTGGCTAGCGAACAGGTGCTCTCTCTTTTGCTAGGAGAGTGGATAGCGAGACTTGGTTAGCGAACTTGTTATAGCACTCTCAATATGGAAGTGAGTCAATGGCAACAACTATAGTGAAAGGGCGAGGTTCAAACGAGGAAAGAAAGGGGGAGGAAATAACTCGTATCGGGGGAGTAGTAGGAGACAGACCCACTGAGCTTTTGTAGGAGAAAGCAGACCGAGTTTCAGACCTAAGGTAGGAGTCCTAATTTATTGACCTTGAAGTTTCGGCAAAGAAGTAAGCACGAAATTCATAGAAGGAGGAAATGGAATCCTATCACAATCGGAAGATTTAAATAGGCATAATAGCCGCTCCGTCTACCCGCTATTGGAATAGGCCACACGTCTTAGTCACCTTCTTCAGTGAAAGAAGAATCCCGCCAGCTTACTATACTAAGGGAAGAGGGTGTTATTTAACAGTGGTAGGGGAAGTCGTCCCGAAGCGCAACCAGACTCTTGTTCTTCCTCTTCAGCGGCTAAAGCATTAATAAGTTGTTTTATTTTAGTTTTGAGTTTACTTCCTAGACGCCCACGCAGCGGGGATATGGGGGTAAACAAGGGGGCAGACAAAGCAAGAGGGGGTAAATCCGCTAAGTCCAGCTAGTCCAATCAAGCAAGTCTAAGCAATTCTACAGTAACTTCACTTGCTCCGAAGTGACATATAAAATAGTAATAGAATAGATCCCAAATAGCTTTTGACAGCAAACGATTTTTACCTTCGAGATAATACCAAACGATTTCCCACTACCAGACAATTGGGGATTGAGATGGGGTACCAATGCCTGATCTGATGGAGGAAGAACCGTGCTTAGAAATGTGAACGTAACCTTCGCTATTTCATCTCTGGCTATTGAGCCAAGTGGAAGAATTGATTGCACAATTGAAAGAATAGGCTCTGGTACTAATGACTTAACTGTTGATGGAAGGAACTTCACTCAAAGCTGGGGAAGGAAAGGAAGGGTCAATTTCGTAGATAAGAAGGGCGTCATTAGCAGGATAAGGGCTAGACAGATATTTCATTAAGAAAGAGACGATTCGCCGAGGAACTCTAACTAGATCTAGCGAGTGTCTCCGTCAGATACACTCTTCGTGGTTAAACAATAGAATTTATCAAATATCGTTATAATGAATGAGGAGCGTCGTCAATTGGTCAATTCATTTTTTTGAGAGTTTGCTGCTTCAGATAATCGAGATTGAGTTGGTCTTCAGTGTACTGAGGCCCATGAGCGCCCCCCCCCCGGAACTCCTCTTGAGAATAATGGGATTCATGGGGGTTCAATGCCGGAAAGAATTGGGTTTGATTCCCATAGCCCCTTTGTGGATTTCCCTCTTTTTGGGAAACGGGAATAACGAGAGGTATGGAAGGTGTGTGTGTGTGTGTGTAATGGAAAAGAAAGATCTGTTAACTCTTCTAAGAGAAGAAGATATTTGCATGAAAAAGATGGATTTGATAGAAAAGTTAGTTAAAATAGTCGATTATCTTTCGGATGCCAATCCATGGAATCCTAGAGCTATTAGAAAAGAGTCTCTAACGAAGTAATAAACCCTACCTGATTGAGAGCTAACAGCCGGATGTGATGATACTTCTGCATACCAAGTTGCCACCACCTCAGACAATTTTGGTACCAAGGGCGTGGTGTCAAGTCAAGAGTTCAGACCGTCGAATGAATTGTGGCCTGGTGGGAGGACTTGTGTTACGATGCCAAGAGGGCATTATGAGACAAAGGAAAGGGCTGAAAAGGATGGTGTTTGGCCCACTATCACCTATGCATGTGCGAGAATGCGATACAGTAGAGGCCAGTGTGTCATTGGGACACTTAGTGTGGTAGACCGGGAAAGAGTGCTGTTACCACGAATGCGGCAAAGAACTGCGTTGCCTGCCAGTGCCAAAAGACTCAATGTGTAGAAGTGTGGTGGTCGAGCTATAGAGCTGTCACCACTCATATGGAGGAAATGCCATGATGCTTTGTTGTGGCAATTGAAGTGGAGCTTCAAGGGGATGCGATGTCTAGTGTGGCGAACCGTCATCACTACTGCAGGAGAGAGCTGCAATGAGACTCGCTACGGAAGTCAAGTTAGACGACCGTGTCCTGTTGCGTTCACGGGCGAAGACAGGACTCAAGCTTCGTAGTTAGGGCAAAGTACTGGCATGCTGCTATCGGTAGACTGATGAAGTCACAAAGGCAGAATTGGAAAAAGTCGGATACCTCTAAGATAAGGGTTTGGCATGAGTTAGAGGGAGACTCTGTGCCGGCTTACTGGTGGGTAAGAACGCTGGATGAAAACGAAGTTGCTAGAATGCTGTTTCGGAAGGGCTCCCCCAAGGGGAGGCGAACCTCTGGTTTACTTTACAAGGTTAATCTAGGTGCCGTTTTATCTGTTATGTTAAGGTTAGTTATGAACCCAGAGGGCTGTGTGGAATGTTTGTGGCATGTCGAAATGTGGGCTAGTACTAAAAGAATGGTTGGGCCAGCAAATTGGCACTACTACTTAATTTAGTTTAGTGAAAAGTTATGGCTTTTGGCCGAAATGGTTGGTATAGCTGAGCCGAAGCGAAGGTAGTAGATAGACGGAGGTGATCACTACTCGATGTCGGAAGGTTTGGCACACTGATGGATATTGGACTAGAATTGTGATTGTCATACTAATGGAAGCAGTCATCACTTTTATAAACAATACGGGAAAAACCTCAGTCAATGTGATGGTCCGGGCACAGTACTGTCATCACGTCGGGCTGATGGAAAAGCTAAAAAGATCAAGTTTGTTCCCCGTGAACAATATGTTAAGTTGAGGAAGAGCGAAGCCTGACTGCACTGAGCGTTAAGTTCTTATAGGAGTAGGAGAGAATGATGCATGTGGTGTAGATTGGCGACAAAGACCTCAGCTGGCTTAATACTTGACCAATTGGCAAGTGAGTAAAGAAAGCGTCACAAGCAACACACTCCAATTTCGTTGGCTTGGTGGAGTGAGCCTTGGCCATATCAAGCAATTAGACGTTACCTTGGTGGAGACATAGAAGTGAGCTTTTTTAAAGCAGATGGGTAGTTATGTCAGATTGAGACATGTTGGTGTGAGCAACATGGGATGGTAGGAGACCCCGACTCAAGACGGCATGGCTAATCTTTTTTTTTTTGATTTGTCTACTCAAAAGAAGAGTGGAATGACCAATGATAGGCAGTCCGAAAGTAGGTAGCGCTCTTGAGTCAGTGATGAAGCGATGTTGAAGAACCCACACAAGGACGTTGTTGGGGGAAGCCTTGTTGAGTCACCTTGGACTTGAGACAATGACTGTTTAAATGCGAGTGCCGCAGATTGAAGGTTGGTACACTCGAAAAAAAGAGTGGATAAGGCCGGTTATGGTAATCCATTGTCGGTATGAGACTAGAACTGTTTAAAGTATCTTTCTAAAGTGAAAGACAGTATGTGTGTGTTGAAGGTTGTTGGATAAGTTGGTCTTTGAACTGTGGTGTTCTCGGGCGTGAAGTGAACATTTGGCGCTGGAATGAGCTTTAGTGCCACTTTCATAATGTGACGGAAGTCCATTTGGTTGGAGGGACAATTGAGAACCAATATGGTGCTGTTGATATGGCACTTGGTGAATTTGAATTGTTGTACTGTCGGTACAGTACTTGGTGGGGGTGATTGTCGGGTAGCGAACTACTGGGTCATCCTGATGAGGAGTCAAGGAAGTGACTCTCATCAAAGCTGGGAGGTGGAGTCGGTGGACTGGCTCTGACCTATAAGGCTGTTGGCTTACTTGTGATGCGCGTGGCGATACAAGTAGAACTGGGTTTGTGGGCAGCAGACTCCGCGGGCGTCGGGAGCTCGAGTAAGGGAAGCCCCTCATTCTTGCCTGGCGAACAAGCATTATTTCATTTCGTGCGGGTAGTGCAAAACGCCAACATTGTTTTCTGCGTGTGAGCCGTTGTGGTGGAAAAAACATGCATATTTTGGCTTGGAGTTGCGGGGAGTGACTCCGTTGTATTCACCTAGGAGCGCTTGGGGAAGAAGCAGGTGAAGTAATGTCATAGTTGCAGGGTGGTGCCTGGTCCAACAGAATTGGAAACTACTGGGGTCAGATTTCAACAGATCAAAGTAACGAACTTAGCAGTAAACCAGTTGAAGATGTTTCTTGGCGGAACGATCTTGAGTGGAAGAAGAATGTTATGGGTTTCTTCTCCTACCTCTACAGGGACGTCGAGGAGTTGAGTGAGGGAGGCATGTCACACCCCTTTTCGGGGGACTGTTGGCTAGCTGGAGCTCACACTTGGTTGCTAGCATGAACGTTGGTGCGGGAGACTTCGGAAGTGCTAGTAAGGCTTTTGATCGTCAGGCTGGGCTGACGAGGTAAGCGACAGTGCTAAGTTGGGTCATGTAAGGGTGCCGGTCAAGGTGCTGAGGCAAGAAGGCAAAGGGCACGAGCGCGCCAGGCGCCGGAGTGCTAGCTAGCTAGAAAGGTAAGGCAGCGAGACTGGGCCGCAGGTATGATGGCACTGTGCAGCCGGGTAGGCTAGAGTCACAAGCTTGGTGGAAAGGCGCTATGACAAGTGGCTGGGGCGCTTGCTGGGCTCTCTCTAATCGAAATGTGGAATGCTGCTTGAAGCTTTTCGTTTTATGTGTAGCGAGTCAGCTAATGAGAGTATACGAATGGAGATCTAGCCGCAAAAGGAAAGTTTTTCATGTCACTATAAGTAAATGTGGTCTAATTGCGAAAGGTTTTCAATGTTACTTATTAATCAAGATGATATTAAAAAAGAAGGATTTGCCGTGGAAAGACCCCGGTCTTGAATGAGTGGGTTTCCCCTTTTCCTTTACGGATATGGCACCACTCTATGTATGAGAATTTTCTTACATATAGAATCACAGGCATTAACCAGAGAAAACTGTTGAGAAAGATCGCTTAAAAGGACTGGTTCTCGAGCTTCCTTAACCCACTACCAAATAGTTCGTTCAGAAGGCAAGGCCTCTAGATCGCATTTAAATAGCTTTTCGGAAGCATGCTCAAGTCTTCGCCTTTCCGCTTCAAGAAATGTCCTTGGACAAAGTACTCTTGATAATTATATTAGAAGTACTCTATAATGCCATTTATTTAGAGAAAAGCAAAGGTTAGTTAAACAAAAATTATTGGATGAGAGACAAATTTTTCTTTCACAATTTTTCTTTAATTGTTATTATTATTATTATTATTATTATTATTATTATTATTATTATATATAAATTTAATTCTTAGATTTTGCTAATAATTGTTTATTTGATAATATGTTTTGGGTAGGCGAAATTACAATTTCTGCAAAGAAATAACCTGAGTAGATTATAAACAACAAATTTTTTTCCTAATTGGTTCAATTAATCATAGTTAAGTTTTATTAATTTTTTTAGTTACTTTTTTCAGTGTTTTGGATTGTAGGCAGAAAAAATAAGTTTGAGAAAGTTTGTTTAAAACTAAAAGAATAATTTCCAAATTTTATATTTTTTTTAATAATTCACAAAATGTTATAAATAACTTTTATTAAAAAATAAATATTTCGTTAATTTGCCTTTTGAATTTTTGAGAAAAATTATATATTTTTCATTTTAGTACGACAAAAATTATTAGATTTATGATTATTCCTATATTATATTTATGATTATTCTTATAATAAATATACATTACTCTTTATTAAATTAGTTTAAATTGTATAAAAAAATTAATAAAACCACTATAAAAATAATTATTATGCGCAACGCGCAGGTTCGCGGCTAGTTACATTAATTGTCATGTCATTTTATAAGATTTATGTAGTAAAACATGTAGTACACATTTAGCATGTTCCTATTTTTTCTTTTGGTAAGGACCCGGGGAAAGTTGTTAATGACTTAAAGTTGATTTATTATGCCCTGGAGATTTCAAGTTATTTGTGTCATTTATTTCATTGATTAATTAATTTGACTTATGTTAGAAGGAAAAAAAAAATCATCTTTCTTATATATCTTGCAGTTACTTTGGACACAATAGCGGCAGCCATAGGTAAGAAAAACCTGTGTCTCTTCTTTGATCTACTTTATTTAATTTTTTTAGCAGATCATTAAGACTTTGAATTTAAAGTAGCGCATTGCGAGAAGATAAAAATGAAAGTGATATTTACACGAAATATACAGCACTTGTTAAAAATAAAAGCTGAAAATTTGTGTACCAATATTGTGCTTATCATATATAAGAATTAGAATAAACCAATATATGATCATGAGAGATGATGACCCACTCAACGGTACCATCAATCTGACCAGCCCTCCCTAAACCCTCAATAAGGTAACTGAAAGTCAAACAATCAAGACAAAACCCATCCACTAACATTGCTTTCAATACACTCTCAGTTCCACTAACTCTACCCAATTTTGACCACCCACCAATAATAACATTATACGTCATACAATCAAATGGTATCTTTCCTTTAACTGAATTCAAAAACAAATTTACAGCACCAACATGGGATCTATGACACATACATTGTAAAAGCACATTCAAACACTCGGTATTAAATTTCAACCCAAACTGTTCTACATTTCCAAACATTTGTATTGGTAGACGTGAGTTATTCAAATATTTCGTTCTTGATGTGATTCGATGATGGCTGGTCATCTAGAGTTGAAAATGGAAATGGAAAAAATGAAGTAGGTGAAGAAAGGTAGTGGGAATGGTACCTGGTTCTGTTGAAGCACTCGAGAAACCTGATAAATTTTTGGGATTGAAACGCCATGAAAAGTTTGATATTTAACCGATATCTTTGGTTCGGAGGCGATTACAACGAAGATTTGAGGTCTAAAGTCGATTCGTTGAGTCTCCGGCCACCGTTGAGGAAGTTTTTTTGTTGAAGAGCAAGATGGGTCTTCTTCGTCGGCATTGGAATTGGACGAGCTTGAAGCTTCGCAGGAGCTTTGTAAGAATAGTAACTCTACTGGGTTCTCGAAGCTATGGAGGTTCAGAGAATTGGTTCATCGAAGCAACAGTGATGGCAAAGAGAGAGGCTTGGCCTTGTATGGAGTGGTACCGAGTTGCAGTGACAATGGATTGAAGGAGAGGCAGAGAACAGCAGCTGTGTAGGGGAGAGAGAGAGAGAAATTTTTTTTTTTTTTGAGTTTATGTTTTATGAAATGTTACTCTCTCCTTCAACTTAGAAACAATGGGCGGACTAAAACTGAAATAGTGGGCAGGTTGTGAAACTTTTTAAGGGCAAAATAGTCTTTTTGTTATTTGGTGAGGTGTCAAAGGCTTAAGCCATTAGATTAAATTTATGGTTGAGAATTCGGGTATTGCACCTCGTGCTATACCCTAGGTATTGCATGGGATATGAATCCGAATCCGTAAAGTTAATGCCATTATTATGCATGTGAAAATACAGTCATTTATGATAGCTTGTTGTACAATTTTGTCTATTGTGTTCATGAAAGTAGTCTAATACAGTCTTTGAAAATACAATAATATTTTATTTTGCACTTGAAAACAAAAAATTTAATTACAAAAATATACTATTTTTGCCATAACTCTTTACTAATTGAAAAAAAAAATTTGGAGGATTATATGAAAGTAATAAAAAATCAGTTACAATTTATTTAGGAGAATTGTGATAAAAGTTATGGGTTTGTTTGTTGTAGGAAGAACTCACGTAAAAATACAACATTTTGTACGATTTTCTCTATTGTGAATGTGAAAATACAGCAATATCGTGTATGTAAAATACCTACTATACATTACTGACTTTACTGAGAAAATCAATGCTAATAGAGTCCCATAAGAGCATCCATAGCAGGTGTGTCATATGCCAAATTTTTGGCATTTGGCACACCAAACCCCAAAATATGAGCCTAATGACGTGTGCCATATGCCAAAAATTTTGGCACACCGCTATAGCACCGTCTTAAATATGAGACGGCACGGACAACAATGGTAAAAATAAATATTATTATTTTATTGCGTACTTCTCTCTCCTCTTCCACAGATATCTCTCTCCGTCTTCTCTCTCTGCCCCTCTCAGACTCTATCTCATTTCTTCTCTCTCTGTCACTCTCTATCTCTTCCTTCTCCACCCTGCTCAAGATCACTCTCCAGTCCTCGCCGCGATCTCGCCGCTTCACTTTCCAGTCCTTGCCGCCGATCTCGCCAGTCCTCGCTGCCTCATTCTCCACAACTCACTGCCTCATTCTTCAGCCCTCATCGCCGACATCCACAGCCCTTACCGCCAACCTTCAGATCTCTCTTAATCGGGTTGTGGGTGTGAGATTTGGGATGGGTTTCTATGTGGGTTTTGGGTCGGCGTTTTGGATTGGCGTTGTGTGGGTTGTGGGTCGAGGTTTTGGGTCGGTTGGGCTGGGGTTTTAGGCCGATCGTTATTGGAGGTTTTTCTGGTTGTGTGTTTTTTTTTTATTTTTTTATTTTTTTTAAGGTGGCGCTGGTGGATGTAGGTTTGTGTTGGTGGTGGTTGTCGGTGTTGTTGCGGCAATTGATATTGGTGGCTAATGGTTGTGCCGTTGATGTTGTTGTTGTTGTTAATGATAATGGGAGGAGTTAATATATTATTTTAATGTGTTGTAAATATTATTTTAATGTATAGAAGTGAAGGATAAAACATCTGATGAATGAAATATTAAAAAATGATGTGTTAAAATAATAAAGTAGGCTTTTAATATATAAAAATGACATTTTTTTTAAAATAGCTAATAATGATGTTCTAATAAGAGAAAATACATAGTATATTGTGTATATTTTCTCCCTTTAAAACGAGAGTGGGCTCCACACATGTGGGGTTCACTTTTATATAAAAATGAGGATACATGCACAGAATGATTGATATACCTCCTCCACATAATAGCCATCATCATACATGTTAGCCTAGCTAGTTCTTCGCTGACACCATAAGATTAGGTACATTTTCGTACAGTGCATGTATCTGCCGGCATGAATAAAGTGGAAGGGAATTCAGACATGGTTGCTCTCTCAAGCTCCGTTACTTTATAATGAGAAAGGCAATCTTTTCAACTAAAATATTGCCGCTGCCCAAATAATCTTTACTGTTTTGGGAAGTAGATGAAGCTGAGTGATAAACTTTTTTTTTTTTTTTTTTTTTTTTGATACAGATAAACTTTTGACTTGAAGTCGTAGTTGGATTTGATTGTCGTTGAAAAAGATAATATCGGTTTTTATAACGCAATAATGTGGTTGAATTATGTTAAAGATATCAACACCTAATCGTAAATCAGGGTCCAAAAACTTGGCATAAAAATTAGGGACAGGCTCCCCTCCCGTTCAAACTTCTCCAGTTTTCTCCATTTTTTATCCGGATGAAAGACACGTGGCACTAAAACAACTGACGATTAAAAAAATGCCACATCAAATCATTAATTATTCCCATTTAACCCACTCTGTCAGCAATCTCTGTTCACAAACCATCATCCACCTGCTTCTGTGCGGGCTTTGAGAAGAAGAGGAGACGAAACAGTGTAAGAAAGAAACGAAACTTACCCAAATATACTAGATTTCAATTTCCATTTTTTATAAAAGCTTCAAGATTTCAATTTCATTTCTTTTCTTACGCTTTCTCAGAGACCAAAAAGTGAAAAATGGTGATGAGAAAAGAGTGAAATTTGGAAATCACCAAGTGGGCTTTATGAGGAGATGACGATCTGAGAGAAGTAACGAGAGATTGTCAAAAATATTCGAAACTTTTAATGTTAGAACTTTCCCCCCTTAATCTAATGTATTTTTGATTCGTTTGCCAAGGGTGTTAGTGGGTGGCTTCTCCGGCATCATTCGGACAGCTCCTCGCCGTCCGTTTGCCAAGAATGTTGGTATATTGGTGGGTTTGTGAATGGAGGATGCGGAAAGAGGTAGACAAGATGTGAATGAATGAGGTTTGATGTGGCATGTTTTTGATGTTTAGATGTTTTAAGTGCCACGTGTCCTCCATCCGGATAAAAAATGGAGAAAACTGGAGAAATTTCAACGGGAGGAGAGCCTGTCCCTAAAAATTAATGCCTCACGAAATGCTTATACATTGCTGGCGTCCAAAGCCCACCAGATGGGTCACATAATAACCATCACCAGGAGTCCTGTCTATTTGATTTGACTAGTTGTGGTACCTTAAAGGAGTTCGCAGATGACAACACCTTTGATGGTATTCTTTTTGTCGTCTCTCAAGTTCCATTACTTTCATTGGCCTAAAGTCAAACGGAAGGAACCAAATCTTGGGATTTTTTTTTTTTGAATTAACACGATTCTGCTAACATTTTCGTTAATTAACATATTTTTTTAAACTATATAGAAAATTAACTTCTTAAGTTTTTTAGATATTCTTGCGCAGATGATGTGAATTATTATTACGCGCAAAACATGCTAAGTTGCTAATTAACAAAAATATTAGCAAAATCTTGTTAATTTCCAAAAAAAAAAAAAAAAAAAAAAATCCTCAAATCTTGTTATTTCATTTGATCTAACAACTTAACAAAGTACAAAGTTCTGCAGTTAGATCTCCCCTTTGTACCCGCACCCTTCCCACTCAATAATTTATATTTATTTCATGTTTGTTGTGCTCATTTTTATGTCATAGATATGATAATATAGTAAGTGTTAGTTTCAATTTTTAGTTTTTATCTTTTACGTAGAATTTTTAAAATTTTTTTTTTCACATTTCTTATTTTTTTAATTTTTTTTAAGATATAAGTATACTTTAGCACACTTTTAGCAAAAAATTTTAATAAAAAAACTAGATAAATTATTCTAAAACGAAGACATATTGTTATCTCTTTTATATGTCCAAATTCATTTGTGCATGCATCACAATATTGAATGCAGGATTTTGGAAGGACTTCAATTTGATAATAACACAGACCAAGCAAAAAGAACAAAATAAAATTGAATGAAAAAATTGTGCTTCGAGCGAGATGAATTAAATTTGATCAACTTGGATTCTTTCATTTAAATTTTTAGCAGACGTTTTAGGAGAAGAGTGTATTTGATGTCCCATCACCTATGCGCTATAGCTCAAAACTTAACTCACCAATCCAAAGGAGAACTCGTCACAAGGCTCCTACTGTGTCTTCAGGTAGCATTACTGATGCAGGACAACCTAGGCTTCCCACCTAGATTAATCCTACGAAGAACCTTAGGCTTCCCACCTAAGGTGTTTGGAATCACCACCAAACAAATCAATGAAAATAATCTCAATAATAATAATAATAGTCTGTAACGTACAAAAGGAACCATCTGGAGCTTTATATACAGCTTCCAGGAATCACAAAGATAAAGATAAACTCTCAAAACAAATCCTAAACAAACTCAAATACTAATACGATAATCCTAACAATCTCAAATACTAATCCAATACTAAAGATAAACACAAATAAAGATAACATAAATGATAAAGATGATCTCCACAATATGCTATCGTGTGGTGTCCGCACCAACTCCCCTGGGGTGGGAGAAACTCGACCCCGTTGAGTAAAGCTCATAAGGATCAAGTGACATCAGAATAATCTCCATCAAGCCACAAGCTAACTGGATCAGCATGGCGCCTCCGTCGACGCTCATATGTGCGGGTGATAGGAGGTAGAGATGAAGTAGTAGCAAGTGTATCCAAGTAGGCCTCCAAGAGAGCGGGATCAAGCTGCTGCAACTCCTCTCTAGTGATCCATGTACAATCAGAATCAGGCCGTCCTCGCCAGCGAACCAAGAAGCGCTGAACTGTTCCATCCCTAGTGAAAAGAGACTGCTCATCCAAAATAACATCAATAATATCTTTATGTGCCTTTTGGAAACAAGATGGTGTAGGGCTAGGGACAGGGTTAGCCAAAGAAGAAGAGGGTGGATCATCAAAAGGGTCATAGGGAATAACTGCTGGACCTTTAAAAGCAATTAAATCAGCAATATTAAAAGTAGAACTAATACCATAATCTGAAGGTATATCAATCACATAAGCATTAGATCCAATTTTCTTTAATACCTTGAATGGGCCAGCACTGCGGGCCTGCAATTTCTTAACGGTTCCGGAAGGATACCGTTCAGGCCTGATACGAATCATAACATAATCTCCTACATCAAAGTCTAAATGACGTCGATGTAAATCAGCTTGAGTCTTATACTTAAGATTACTAGCATGAATTCGTTTGTTGATCTCTTTATGCAGCTCATGCATGTGACTAGCAAACTCTACTGCAGACACAGAAACCCTATCATGTGAGGACATTGGGAGAAGGTCTAAAGGTCTCCTAGGTGTATAACCATGAACAACTTCAAATGGACTCATACCTATGGACCTATTGACTGAATTATTGTATGCAAATTGGGCTACAGGGAGTATAGATTCCCAAGTCCTACCATTCTCACCTATGAGACACCTCAAAAGATTTCCTAGACTCCTATTTACAACCTCAGTTTGACCATCTGTTTGAGGATGATATGCTGTGGAGAACTTCAATTTTGTTCCCATCATGTGCCAAAGGGTTTTCCAAAAGTAGCTCATGAATTTAACATCCCTATCTGACACAATTGTTTTAGGTAACCCATACAGCTTAACAATCTCATCAAAGAAAATCTTGGCTACCTTGGATGCATCAGATGTCTTAGAGCATGGAAGAAAGTGAGCCATCTTAGAAAACCGGTCTACCACTACAAGAATGGAATCAAACTTCCTAATGGTACGGGGGAGACCAAGTATAAAGTCCATGCTAATATCCTCCCAAGGACGGTGTGGAACTGGTAGAGGAGTGTAAAGGCCAGTATTTTGTTTGCAATGCTTAGCCAATTGACATTGACGACATTGACCAATTATCTTGGCAACATCCCTCTTAAGACTTGGCCAATAGAACTGCCTCTCTACCTCTTCAATTGTCTTATCACGTCCAAAATGCCCTGAAAGTCCTCCCGCGTGCACTTCCCAAACCAAAAAATCTCTAACTGATGTGCGGGGGATACAAAGCTTATTGGCTTTAAACAAGTAGCCATCTCGGAGGATAAAATCATCAACAACTTGACTATGCTCAGCCCTAAGTGTAGTGTATACTTCTCCAAAATCTGGGCAAGATTCATACTCCTCTTGCAACTTCTCAAACCCTATGACTTTTGTGCTCATCACAGAAAGTAAGGTGACTCGACGACTCAAAGCGTCAGCTACCTTATTCTCAACACCAGATTTATGTCTCAAAACAAAAGAGAATCTTTGCAAATACTCAACCCAAGGGACATGTCGAGCATTTAATTTCTTTTGGGAGTTGATGTGGCGAAGAGCATCATGGTCAGAATAAATGACAAACTCATGGGGTGTCAAATAATGGCTCCAATACCTTAAAGCTTGTACCACAGCATAGAGTTCTTTGTCATATGTTGAATACTTCTTCTTAGCCTCATTTAATTTCTCACTAAAGTAAGCTATAGGGTGACAATCTTGGCTAAGAACTCCTCCTATGCCTACACCAGACGCATCACATTCCACTTCAAAAACCTTATCAAAGTCTGGTAGGCGCATTACTGGTGCTTCTGTCATCTTCTTCTTGATCTCTTGAAATGCTTTACTAGCAGCATTTGACCATTGGAATTCGCCTTGCTTCATACAATCAGTGATTGGTGTCATGATTGTACTAAATCCACGTATGAAGCGGCGATAGAAAGTTGCAAGCCCATGAAAACTACGAACCTCATGAATATTCTTGGGCTCGGGCCAATCCACTATGGCCTTGACTTTTTGTGGGTCAGCAAAAACTCCTTTAGATGAGACCACAAAACCTAAGAAAATGACACTATCAGTGAAGAAAGAGCATTTCTTGAGGTTGGCATACAAGTTTTCTTTCCTCAAAGTGGAACAAACTTGTTTAAGATGGTCCAAATGTTGCTCCTTTGATTTACTATAAATGAGGATGTCATCAAAGTATACTACCACAAATTTGCCCATAAAAGGCCGTAATACTTGTGTCATCATTCTCATAAAAGTACTTGGAGCATTTGATAACCCAAAGGGCATGACAAGCCACTCATATAGACCATCTCTTGTCTTAAAAGCAGTCTTCCACTCATCACCTGGGCGGATCCTAATCTGATGGTATCCACTCTTCAAATCAATCTTCGAAAAGATTGTGGCTCCTGACATCATATCAAACATATCATCTAACCTAGGGATAGGAAAACGATACTTCACAGTAATCTTATTAATTGCACGACTATCCACGCACATCCTCCAGGAACCATCTTTCTTTGGGGTCAAAAGTGCAGGGACTGCACATGGGCTTAAGCTTTCTCGCACAAATCCTTTGTGCAAAAGCTCATCCACTTGTCTAGCCATTTCATCATACTGAGGAGGGCTCATTCTATAGTGGGGCAAATTTGGAAGTGCTGCTCCTGGGATAAGATCTATGGCGTGTTGAATATCACGCATAGGAGGCAATTGATTTGGGAGCTCTTGGGGAAAAACATCTTGGAACTCTTGAAGCACTGATCGTACTTCTTGTCTTGGTTCTTCAAAGCTATCTAGTGCAGCTTCCTTAACAACCAAAGCAAAGATGATGGAGTCTTGATTGACAGCTCTTTCAAGCTCTTTTGGACTGATGAGGTTCATGCTTTGATTTTTGGGCTCTTCCTTAGCCTTACTTGCACTAACAAACTTAGTTTTGACTGGGTTAAGCTTAATTCTTTGTCCATTGTGCATGAAGGAACAAGAGTTCGAGCGACCATAAAGAGTGACATCTAAATCATAGAGCCATGGTCGTCCCAAAATTATGTGTCCTACATCCATTGGAATCACATCACATGAAATCTGAGCCTTGTATGAGAGGATATGAATAGGAACAAGACACCTATCCTTGATGGTGATAGATGAATCATCTACCCAAGAAACCTTATAGGGCTTAGGATGGGCAACTAATTTCAAACCTAAGAGGGAGACAAGTTTAGAAGAAACTGCATTAATGCAACTTCCACTATCAATGATAACCTTGCAATTTGTGGTTCCACACTTGACAAAGGTTTGAAAGATAGTATTCCTTTTCCAATCATCACTTTCTCTGGACTGTGCTAGAGTACACCTAACAACACTTATTACAGGAGTATCAAGACTACCCTCACTGAGGTTGTCAAAAGATGGTAGGGCTCTAATGCAAGCTAATTGGGTGGAATCATCCTCTCCTATTTCTACAATGTCTTCAATGTTAGGCTCATAGACTACTTCTTCTATCTCTTCCTCTTCATCCAATTCTTCAATCAACAAAGTCTTATTAGGACATTGGACAGCCATATGACCAAAGCCTTGACATTTAAAGCATTGGATTCTAGAGTTGGGCCTAAATGTCTCTCTAACTACACTCTTCCCTTTGTCTTCTGGGCGCAAGGGCCTATTGTTGGGATTGGGTCTAGTTTGAGGACCTTGTTGGTATCTACCCTGAGGAATCTCTTCTATGTGTAAGGGTCTATTGTTGGGATAAGGCCTATTTTGGGCACCTTGGAGGTACCTACCTTGGGGACCTTCAAAATTGTTGCGAGGCAACATGCGATTGTCAAATCTCCTTCCACCTTGGGGCCCAGGGATCAGCTCTAAATCTTGCACTAAAGTATAAGCATCATCAAGAGTTGAGATCTGTCGAGCCACTAATTCTCTTTGAAGATCATAATTGAGACCTTTCCTAAACCTACTCAAGGTAATGGGCTCATCTTCAGTGGCATTGCTACGGATCCTGTACTCTTCAAATTGCTCTACGTACTCAGTAGCAGACCTATTGTCTTGTCTCAAATCATGCCATTGATCCAACAAGTTGCCTTGATGAGATACTGGGAAATACTTTTCATTGAGCTTGGCCTTCATTTCTTCCCAAAGAGTTATGGGTGGTTGGCGGGTCTTGCGGAGGTGGTTGACAACACTATCCCAATGGAGTTTTGCTCTTCCTATAAGTTTCATCTTGGCAAATCTAACCTTTCTATCCTCAGACAGTTCATACCACTCAAAAAAATGTTCCATCTCTCTCACCCAATCATTGTAGACCTGGGGATTCCTAACACCATCAAAGGTAGGGGCCTCTACTTTGATATGTTTTGCTGAGTTGTCTTCATTGTCTCTATGGTCTTGCCTAGGGTGAGGGCCATGTCTATGATTATTCCTTTCATTTTGTGCATTAGCCTCGTCATACCTAGCCTCTAAGTGGCCTAGACGGGCTGTAAGCTCTGCAATGGCTTGGATTAATTCATCTTGGGGACGAGGATCCATGTTTAGGTGGGATTGGGGACTAGACTGGGATGCAGAACTAGACTCTGATTTGGAATTAGACTGTTCTTCAGAACTAGTTACTAGACGACCACTACGCAAATGCATGCAAAGAGATCAACAAACTAATTCTAGCAAGTGAATAATAAGGATAAAACTCAAGTAAATTATATGTGAAGAAAAGTCATGAATTCCACAGATTGTTGCAGTCAAGCAGTACTAGCTACAACAAGAATTAAATTAAAAAGGACCCAAAAGTTACAATGTGATTAGACTAGTTCAACTATTAATACTGAGAATTAATTACTTAAAAGGATTTTTTTTTTTTTTTTTTGTGTTTTTTTTTTTCTTTTGGCTAAAATAAAAGGCTAAAAGAAAATAAACCAGCAGCTAAAATATTAAATTCATGTGAAAGTTTAAGCAGAACAAAGGATAAAGGCAGTAGCATGTGACAGAGATAAAATTGAGGCACATAATAGACATATTGATATTAAATCTGAAAGTGCAATTCAATTCATTTAGTGAGGAAAGTCCACACCTTGATTGGGCTGACTTAACAACCTGGCCTCACTGAACAGTAGATCACGCTACAAATAATAAGAAAGTGGGCTTGTATTCCTCACTCACGTGCACTGGAACCTTCCTGGGCTTCTGCGTGACTTGAAGTGAATACTTTTTTTTTTTTTTTTTTTTTACAATAAAAACAGAACTAAAATATAAAACTAAGCTACCAAACAGTATCACGTGAAAACTAAACTCCGAAACTACAGAAGTTAGAAACAAAGAAAACTAAAGAACTAAAGAGAAGAAGCGGCGGAGGTAGCAGCGCTGGAGTTGCCGGCGAAGAGGTGGCCTGGGCTCGCCGGCGCTGACCTTGAGTGACACGAGAAGGTGGAGATCGGAGCTCGGGAGTCTGATCGTGGAACCCGTGAAGCGGCGGTGGTTGTTGGTGGCGACGGGATGAGCGACGGCGTCATTCCGTTGGTGGGATCGGCGGTTTTGGTGTTGCTTTCAACTCTATTGTTCTCTTGCTGGCGGTTTGAAGTAATGGATCTGAAATTTTTTTTTTTTTTTTTTCTGTTTGTTTCTGATCTGGTGGTAGTCCTTAGAGGTGGGCACGGATGGGTTTTTCTGTTGGTTTTGGGATGAAGAATTCGTGTGGCCAAAGGGGGTAAATGGTTCGGATTGGTTTTGGCTCTGGTTTGCAGATTTCGTGAGGTAAGAAGTCGGGTTGTTGTGGTTTGCAAATTTCGTGGGGTAAGTATTTGAGTAATGGCATGGTTGGTGGTGGTTTTGTTTTCTGATGGTGAGTGTGGCTGTGGGTGTCAGTCGTGAGTTTGGTTGCTGAATGTAGCTGAAAGGGTAGATCGGGTTGGGCTCTGATACCAATTTGATGCAGGACAACCTAGGCTTCCCACCTAGATTAATCCTACGAAGAACCTTAGGCTTCCCACCTAAGGTGTTTGGAATCACCACCAAACAAATCAATGAAAATAATCTCAATAATAATAATAATAGTCTGTAACGTACAAAAGGAACCATCTGGAGCTTTATATACAGCTTCCAGGAATCACAAAGATAAAAATAAACTCTCAAAACAAATCCTAAACAAACTCAAATACTAATACGATAATCCTAACAATCTCAAATACTAATCCAATACTAAAGATAAACACAAATAAAGATAATATAAATGATAAAGATGATCTCCACAATATGCTATCGTGTGGTGTCCGCACCAATTACACTATCTTCCAATTTTATTTTTTTGAGAAGATTGCATTACACTATCTTGATTCTTGACAGTCATTTTCTTTACATGTCGCTTGAAGAATTAAGAACCACTTCCTGGGAGCAATAATAAGAATGTAATACGTTTTATAGGTAACTAAGAATTGAATTATTGAATTTATAAGTTACTAGCGAGAGCAGAAGTAACAGAGAGAGCATTAAAGCAGAAGAGAAAAGTATCAAAAAATTAATATTTCTTGATCAAATCAGCTGAGCTAGAGCACTGCTAAGCATGGCATAATTTATATACAGTGGGGCCTTCATGGATTTCTCTTCTTAGTGATTATATATTCAAGTGTGGCCAATGAGCAGTGAGGCCACTCATTACCCTCTAGCTCTATCATCCACTTGCACACAAAGTGAAGATTTTATTTTGCATAGTACTGCAGATTTGATTTAATGGAGAGTGAAATTCCCTTTTATTCTACCAAATTCAATATTCCCATACGTGCAATCTTATACGTGCAATTATTTGCATGGAATAATACAGATTTCTAATTTTGTATTTTAATTTTCTCTATTAGAGACTTGGTATCTATGCCCTTGCCAAAAAAATTCTCGAGGAATTCTTGCGAAGTAAAATTCCAATAAATAGCTGGTTTTTCGGGTGACAACAATTCTGGCAAAGGTCCATAATAGCCATCTCCTTTCCATTTGCTTAAGTTGAAAAATATGACAATTGAAATTCGTGCTTCCTTATATGAATTGGCCAGTACTTGATGTTGTACACTTCTGTACTCTCCATTAGAGATTATCTAGAAAAATATGTCAAAAATAATAATATTGAAATTAAGAATTGACATATATGAGAAAATGTTACTAAAAGTTAAATAAATTGAAGATTATATAGATTGTAGAAGCATGAAAGAATAATACAAGAGAGAACACACAAAATTATGTGGTTTGGGCTTATAACTTATGTCCATGAAGAAAACCCTTAAGAATTATATATATATATATATATGTGTGTGTGTGTGTGTGTGTGTGTGTGTGTGTGTGTGTGTGTGTGTGTGTGTAGGTAAAGTACAAATTAACCCAATGTTACAACTTACAATCAATTCAACATGGGTATAAGAGTATTAACCTTAAACTAATCTTACATTAACTACGATTAATTGACTTGTACAAGTAATATTCTTGAATTGCACACCAAGTAAGATCCGGCTTGGGCATTAACTACTTGGAAATTTTGCTATAAAAATTATACGAACTTATACATTGAAAAGTAACTTTGTATTTTTTAAAAATACGTGTAGGTGAAAAAATATGTGAAAATACATGTAATATTATTTAAAAACTGAAAACATGTGTTTAAACACACGTATCAAACGGCCCCTAACTTTGACATTTACCTTGTTTTCCCTAATTTTGTATCAATAATCAAGAGGAAGATGAAGATGCATGTACATTGATTCACTCAACAATTTTAGTTTTCTTCTAATTGACGGTTGCTTTTACGAGAAATTCTTTGTTGGCAAAGTAAAGGTTTCAGATTTAGATTTAGCAAAAGCCATATTGAACATATAAAAAAACTACTAAAAATCGACCTGTGTTCTAAGACTCAAAAAAAAAAAAAAAAGGGTATCATTTTGTCGTGACATTACTTCTTATCTGACAATATTAAAAATCGACCACACAACTAAATGAGATATATTCAAGATTATTTAAAATAAAATTTATGCAACGGTTAAATACACAAAGGAAAATGGTCGAGAACAATAGAGTAAAATACAATTAAAAAAAAATATAGTTTACATTTATATTATGTTTTATATGATAGTTAAATTTCAATTTAACTATTAATTTATTTTGTTATTAATAATTACTAAATTAATGGGGAATTAATTTTTCTTTTAATCTTTCCATCCCAAAAACTAAGACTGGCATTATTAACACAAGTGTGTAAAATGGTAGGTGAGATAGTGCACTAAGGACAACACACATCATAAATATTAATTTGCATTAGAACATGCGTTTAGCTGCTTTGATTCAAGATTTTAAGTTTTAAGAAGAATTTAATGCAATTATATGAAAATTTTATTAAGCAAGGCCCAAAGAGAACAAAGGCTCAAACGTTGGGGGAGATTGGTCGCACTTCAATTTGTAAGCTTATGAGTGAAATTTGTAATATGCCTAACATTACCCACACACTTTACCTGAAGAAAGTCTCCAGCATTTATAATCAAACCTCCAGGCACTGGCTTAACGTTCACCCACTCATCACCATGCTTGACTTGCAACCCAGGTACATGATTCTGCAACAAAACTGTAATCACACCTGGATCTGTATGCGATGTAATCCCCACTGTTAGATCTGGCTGTGGACAATACGGATAACAATGACCCACAAGAACCCTAGCATCCAAAAACGTTAATTCCTTAAACTTTCCAGCCTCCAATCCCAACCCTTCACACAACAACTCCATTACAGTCTCTGCTACCTCTGTTGCACTCTTATCCCATGCAACCACCTCGTTCCTGCAGATCTCAGGTAAATTCGCCACCTGCGAAAAATTAAAACATACCTCTTGTCATTGTTGTTTAAGTGATTCATAGAAAAAAGTCAATTTGAATTAGTGCTGTATTAGAAGGATTCATATCCCGTGCTAGGTATTGCACGGCGTGCAATAGTTTCAATTCCAACCGTTTATTTAATCCAACGCATAAAAAGTTGACACCTAACAAAGACAGCTCATCAATCCGTGTGACACCAAATTCTGCCCTTACTCTTTTCTCTTTTCTCTCTGCCTTTCAGCTACCAAAACAAACAAAAAGAAACTCTCTTTCTTCAGATCTTTCACTATTCAAAAACTCTCTCACACCATTGTTGAATCTCCAAGGCTACAGCTAGCAGCCACCGCGTCCCACACCTCCACTGTCGGCGGTAGTTCCGATACGTTCCTGTCTCTCTCCTTCGGCCGCTGGAGGTGCTATCGCCAGTGCCACCAACACTGGTGGCCGTTGGGTCCTCCTCTCTCTCTCTCTATATTGTCTTTTCTCTTTTATTTTTATTTTTGTTTCTCTTTTTATTTGCCTTTTAGAAGTGACTGAATCCCTTAGAGCTTTGTTTAGTGACTGGGCTCCAGAGCCGGCTCAATGGGTAAAGCAATTAATGCAATCGCCTAAGACCCCCAAATAAAAGAAGGCGCCCACTTGTAAAAAAAAATATATATATATATATAATATATTTATCTATATATTTTAATTAAAAAAAATTTTAAGCACTTTTATTAGTCAATAAAATGCATTAAAAAGACCTCATTGTATCCTAAAATGCAAAAGATTTAGCAAAGGATGATAGGACTACAGGCTGCACTGCACAGGTGCATAGGCTGCACAGTGTGCAACTGTGCAGTGCAGCCCACAGACTTATAAGACAACCGTTTCTCACACTTTTTTTTTAATCTGAACATGGTATCTATTATAAATTATTGTACCACTTTTGCATCTCAAAAAGCAAAAAAAAAAAAAGATTTTAAATAAAAAAAATCAATATAATATTTAAATATAAAAAGACCCCACTTAAAATTTTTGCCTTAGACCCCCAAAGTTGTTGAGCCGGCCCTGTTGGGCTCTTTTTGCTTCCACTCACACCCATCGCCGTTGGCGGTGCCTCTCATCGGCGTCACAACCACTGGTGGCCACGGGTCCAGCTCTCTTATTCTTTATTTTCTTTCTCTTTTATTTTTTTTTCAATTTTTATTTGCCTTTTAGACAAGACCAAAACCCCTTTGACACTCATTTGATTCATTTTTTTATTAGTTTGATGAATAACATTTTGTTTCAGTTTTGATTAGCTTGATGAATGGGTTTTCTTGTTTGGATATCTGGTATTCGCAATAACTGTTATTATTGTCATTTTTAAAGCTGGTTTTTAGGTGGGCATTGAAGATGTTTGTTGAAATGCTTCATAGAGTTTTAGTTTATCTCTCTGTATTCTGCCGTTTTTATTTATTTATTTTTTTTCTTTATGCTAAAACTGTGATGCTATGTGTATGGAAATTGGATTTTCAAGTTAGTGTGTTATCTTTGAAAACTTATCTCAAGCAGACAGTAGATAAATTATTCTCATAAAAGCTATGATTTTGTTTTCAAAATAGCACAAAAATGAAAAACCATTTATTTGTTGACTTCATTAAGTGGTCTCTTGGCTGCCTAAGCTGTTTGAGCAAATATCTAATAGGTGAGTCTTTACGTTAGTCCTTCATGCTTTTAGATGGGAGCAGACATTGAAAACTTTTAGTCCTCTTGGGTTTTTTTGCTGAATTTTCAGTGCTCTTGGTTGGTTGTAATAGCATTGGAATAGCCAAAAATTTACTAGAAATGATAGCAAAATATGATTTGTTTCACAGTAATTTTCTCTCAGTAGTAATTATTTATATTTAGGCACTAATTGTTCTCTCATGTGGTATTCTCACATTCCTACAATAGGGTACTATGGATTTTTTTTTTACACAAGCAGTAGCAGATTTTCCACCTAAGGTTGCACACTTGAGCTTATGAATAGTGCAATGGTTTTAACTCTCTCCCTTTCCTTTTTCTTGTTTTGTATTAAAATAAAATTTCGAAGAATCCTTAGCTACTAGTGCTTAACTTCAAGATGCATTCTATTTGTTGTTGACGGATTTCCAATAATAATTTGATTTTTAAGATGCTCCAAATTGGGAGATATTCTACTTTTTCTTATGCTTATTGTTATTATTTGTTTGGTAGATACTTGTCAATGATTGGTTTAAAAAAAATTAATGATATGTTTTATAAACCTTCACTAATGTTAGATGTTATCATTGAGAAAGTTTTTTATATTTTATGTTTAACTGTGAGGAGTGTGTAGATGTATCTGTGTGTGGGGTGCTGATGGGGAGTGCGTGTGGTGTTGATGAGGCATGCGTGTGTTGCTGCATGGTGAGGTGCTTCAGGGTGTGCGTGGACTACTGATGTGGGGTGCATCTGCTGCTGATGGGGCATGCGTGTGCAGCTAATGAGGTGTGCATGTGCCAGTACAGCTTGAGTGTTTAATGTGTCTGTGCTTTAGATAATGTTGTATTTGATTAGTTGGCATTGTATACTTGTATTTTAGTATAGATATAATTGTATTACTTGTATTGGTGATATGTTTACATCAGCCTTGTGTGGCATTAGAGTTAGTTGATATAGTTAGTTAGTTGGAGGGAATGGGCTGGCAAGGTGGTTACAATTGAGCAAGGTCACAATGCTTAAGATTTTTGAAGCATTTGATCTTGAGGCATGCAAGACTCTTTTTTTGGTTATTATGTGGGAATTAGGTAATATGATGGTGGAAAAAAATTGTCTATGTATTGTGTTATTATGGCCTTGTAATTGAAGAATATAATTTAATACAATTTAGTTTATTTTTTGGATCAAGCTTCTTCTTCTTCTTCTTCTTCTACTTTTTTTTTTCTAGCTTACTTCCATCTTGGATCCATTGATTTTAAAATAGAATCCTTGAAGACTCTTGTTGTGTAATTCCTGTTTTCAAGAGAACATATTGAATACAAATATCCTTAAACATATTATCATTTTTAGTCCTGCAAAGTTTTAGGAGTTAGATCTTGCTAACTATCTAGCAAGGCAGAAGTCAGGGAAACATATTTAACTACATAGATGGTGACAACAAACAAGGGAAATGCACAAGAAGTTTATATTAGGGAAAAATAATTTTTTAAAAAAAATTTAAAAGTTCAAAGAGAAAAATGAATGATTCCCATTAGTATAATTGACTCCACCTAACAAGGAGAGTGGGAGATAAGAGAGAAGGCATCAAGTGGTTAAAGAGAACATTAAATACTGAAATACAGCTTTGCTGCACCTGCCACTTTTACCCTAAGCAAATTTACAAAATATCTTGACAAAAAATGCTACATCCTCAAAGCATTTTAGCATCTCTAATTCAAGTACTTGGTAGCTGGAGTTCAAAAAAGAACTATAGGAAATATAGAAATGCTTCTTCTATGAGTTCTATCAAAGATATAAACATCTTCATGCTTAAAGACGAAGATTAGTTTATTCATTCAGGGCAAGAAATAAAAAATTAAAAGGAACAGGCGAAAAGCCTCACTTAGATCTAGTGCCCTTTTCAAACCATTAGGGGCTTCTTTGTTGTCTCATCCTGTGTAAGGCATATCTTAAACAAACACATGGATTCTAACACAGGACTAACTAAATAAAACTACTTTTTGAGCTTCTCTTCCTATTGAACACTTTACCTAAGCCTATCATATCCAAAATTTATCAATGAATCAGTGACTAGTTGTTTAATGGTAATTAGTACTCAGAGATATATAATATTGGTTCAAATACTTTTAAATTTGAAGTATTTTGAACAACAATGTAACTGAAATTATATATGGACACCAATAACTCAAACCATTTAGGTTTGTCTAACTATCAATCCTCTTGAGTGTTTTAGTAAAAAATTTATTACACATAAATTAAGCTACCAAAAAACTTATCCACAACTCTAAGCATTACATCCAACTAATCAACTTAACTAAAGCCAAATTAATTGGGTCAGCTACAAAGACCTTTTATGTCACTCAAACTTATCTAGGGTCATGTCCCATTTATCTATCCAACAACCATGCCTTTCGCTTATTCCATACAGCTTCTACCCCAGTCATTTTGGCCTCCATTTTGCCCTTTTTGCTCCATCCATTCGATTATTATCACAATTTTGATTACATTCACAGGCCTCCATGGCACATGTCAAAAGCATCTCAAACAATTCTCCATCATATCCAAACCATCTTAGGATTACATCCAAAAATCATCTTTTTATGATTCCTTACTCTGGATAAAAGCATTTCTTTCATCACATTAATGCCATATTATCATGGAAATCAACTAGGACCATTAATTCTCAATAGATGGAATTCAAATCAAATTAGGACTGGATCAGATATCATTGGATTCTCCTGAATGAATTAGCCAATTTAAAGAGTCACTTGCATTCCTCAATATGATGAATCTCCCTCAAGACTACACAACATACAAATAAATTAGATTAACAATACTTCAAATTTCTAACATATATTTTCTCAAACATATTCAGTGCATTTCACAACTCAAACCACAGTAGTAACATAGGGAATGAGAAAAAACTGATCCATTGTGACAAACTTCAAATTGAGAAATTATTATCAAGCTAAGAATCGTAGTTCTGTTCCAGTGAAAGAAACTAAGGAATAAGAAATGGATACTCTTAGGCAAAGAAATCAGGATTAGAAGAAAAAATCATAGCTTTAGTATCAACATTTCAAAAATGCCAAAGCCAATAGACCCATACACACAACAATTCCAAAAAAAAAAAAAAAAACCCATTTTCATTCAATCACAACAGATTCGGCCGTATTGCAAAGTCCCAATTTTCAAAATCAACAAAACCATCAAGCTTTACACTCAACAAGAAAACCCATTAATCAAGCTAATAAAAAAAAAAAAAAAAACCTAATTTCCATACACATAGCATCATAGTTTTAGCATTAAAAAAAAAGAAAAAAAAAAAGGTAGAATACAGAGAGATAAACTAAAACTCTATGAAGCATTTCAACAAACATCTTCAATGCCCACCCAAAAACCAGCTTTAAAAATGCCAATTATAACAGTTACTGCTAATACCAAAAATCCAAACAAGAAAACCCATTCATTAAGCTAATCAAAACTGAAACAAAATGTTATTCATCAAACTAATAAAAAAATGAAACAAAATGAGTGTCAAAGGGATTTCGGTCTTGTCTAAAAGGCAAATAAAAATTGAAAAAAAATAAAGAATAAGAGAGTTGGACTGGACCCGCAACCACCAATGGTTGTGACGCCGATGAGAGGCACCGCCAACTGCGATAGGTGTGAGTGGAAGCAAAAAGAGACCCAGTCACTAAACAAAACTCTAAGGGATTCAGTCACTTCTAAAAGGCAAATAAAAAGAGAAACAAAAAGAAAAATAAAAGAGAAAAGACAATATAGAGAGAGAGGAGGACCAGGCGGCCACCAGTGATGGTGGCACCGGCGATAGCACCTCCAACGGCCTTAGGAGAGAGACAGAAACGTACCGGAACTACCACCAGCAGTGGAGGTGTGGGACGCGGTGGCTGCTAGCTGTAGCCATGGAGATTCAGCAATGGTGTGAGAGAATTTTGAATTTTGGATAGTGAAAGATCTGAAGAAAGAGAGTTTCCTTTTGTTTGTTTTGGTAGCTGAAAGGCAAAGAGAAAAGAGAAAAGAGAAAAGAGGGCCAAAATGGGAAATTAACTTCATTTTTCAAACAATATAATTAGTAGGCACTATTTTCAAACTATATTTTTTACTAGCATCTTGAGTTTAAGAGGGTCGATTTTGGGCCTATAAATCGAGCTTTAAAGACTCGATTTTCATGGTTTGATTGTGTTTGATGTGGTATTTTTTCCACGTGGTGACCACCTGGAAATCGAGTCTTTAAGACTCGATTTATAATCCATATAAAAAAAAAAACTTCTCATCATCAGACACCCCACTTCACCCCACCCCAACTTCTCATCAGACACCCAACCCACTTTTTCATCTCATCAGACACCCTAACCCATTTTTTCATTAGCGGCAGACCCAGGCAGAGCGCGGCCTGGGCGTGGCCTGTGCGCGGCCTGGTCGCGCGGCCAGGCTTCGCGCGACCTACGCGCGGCCAGGCTTCGTGCGACCTACGCGCGGCCAGCGGCCTATCTATGATCTGATCTCTCTCTGACCTCTCTCTGATCTGATCTCTCTATGATCTAATGGTTTTGAGCTCTCTCTCCTTGGATTCTCTCTCTGATCTGATGGGTTTTGGGGTTTTTATTTTTTTAATCTGGTGGTTATTGGGGTGGATTTGGGTTGAGGCTGATTTGTGTTTGTGTTTTGTACCGGGACACTTGCAAAAATTTCAAAAATTTTCAAACGTTTAACAGAGCAACAAATCGAGTGTCTAAGACTTGATTTCTAGGTGGACAAAGTGCCACCTCAGACCTGATTAGAACATACAAATCGATTTATATCCCAAAATCGACCCTCTTAGACTCGAGATGTTAGTAAAAAATATAGTTTGAAAACAGTGTCTACTAATTATATTGTTTGAAAAATGAAATTAATTTCCCATTTTGGCCAGAAAAGAGCAAGGGCAAAAGGTGGTGTCACAAGGATTAATGAGCTGTCTTTGTTAGGTGTCAATTTTTTATGCGTTGGATTAAATAAACGGTTGAGATTGAAACTATTGCATGCCGTGCAATACCCTAGGTATTGCACGGGATATGAATTCGTATTAGAACTCTTCTAGCCTATGAGGCTATGAGTCACATGTCACAAAAGAACAAAGAATATGGGTTTGTCAAAGTGTGACATCTGTTCAAACATACAGACTTTTAATAAGATAAGTTTTTATTTATCACTTTTATTATAATAATAAAAGAAAATATATAATAATAATTAAATAATTAAACCCGTCCAAGATTGAATATGCTAGTAATAGAGATAATCTCGCACCACCTTTAATGGCTCTGGTCCCATCCACGCTTGCAACAAGTCGTGCCACGCAACCGATTTGGCTCAGTACAAGTCATTGTTGCTCGTGTACGTAACACCTCCGAGCTCGTTTTCTCGCTTATAGAACTTGGCTTTCACCTCGTGAGGTTGGTCATGGAAAGCTTTGACGGCGTGGATGGTTTCTTCTAAAACTGATACAGGCACACCATGGTTGATCACTTGGAAAAAACCCCATGTTTTTGCAGCTTCTTTGACTTGCTCCACTATTTTGAGTCGGTGATCAGTGTCCTTGGAGTTTGTAATATTAGAAAGGTCGATGATGGGGATGTTAGTGCATGTGGAGGAAGAATTTTTGAAGTCAGAGAGAGTTTCAGGAGGGTGAACAAAGAAGCGTGGGATGGAAGTGATGCCTGAGTCAGAGAGACCCTTCACACCCATCTTGGACTCATCAAATTCTTTCAGCTCCTTCATGCAGTCATAGCCAGAGTTTGCATCCATGGCTGCCATATTCATTTCTTAATTTAGTGATTTGGGTTTCAGAGGATATGGATTGTGAACTAGTGTTAGTGTACTTAAATAAAAAGAGAAACAAATCGAGCCTTAAATACTCGAGTTTTAGTGCTGAGATGGAGTAATTTATCCATGTGGAACTCAATGTGGAACTCAAATTTCTTAAACTTGAGAAATACTCCTATAACTCAAGTTTGATTGCCTATAACTTGATTTTTTAAAAATCGAGTTTCAAAATAGAAGTATTTTGTAAA
The DNA here is from genome assembly GCA_033629205.1 of Lithocarpus polystachyus. Lineage (NCBI taxonomy): Eukaryota > Viridiplantae > Streptophyta > Magnoliopsida > Fagales > Fagaceae > Lithocarpus > Lithocarpus polystachyus. Next base: position 45,747,691 of record CM066168.1, read on the forward strand.
ATAATTTTAAAATAAGAGCATTTTACAACATCTTTTGAACGAAAAGGCAAATACTCATTTTAGCCGAAATATACTTATTATTCCGATCAGTTATTCGAAGTATTAAAGAGACCAAGTGCTTACCATTTCCTTCACCTCATAATTAACCAAAAGGAATTGCGTTTTTTGTAGTGTAACCAAAGGGAATTGTCTTTTTGTGCTCTTCTAACCTCCACACACAAAGAATGGGACCCAACATCAATAGAGTTATCAATAGTGGTGATAATGAGTAGATCACCATCATTGACAGCATCTTTTTTTATTTTGATTTTTTTTTTTTGGAAGGGCCGGGTTCAGTTATGTGTGACATTATTTATTTATTTATTTATTTTTTTGGACACAGACATTATTATTTTTGTGTGATGAAATTGTTGTTAAAACATTTTTATGTACACATCTAAAAACTATTATTATTGAAAATATTTTACCTCTGTAAATATTTTATGTCAAAACAAACAGAGTAATAACTTTATATAAAATTGTAAACTTTATTTACCCAAAAAAATCTTTTGACGTTCGTTGTTTATTTAGCCTTTTATTTTTATTTTATAGTTTCTTTGTAAACCATTTGAAAAGGCTAGCCCAATTTTATGTTATGGAGAAAGACACTGACAAGGACGGAGCTAGATTGAAGCTAGAAGTTCAATCTAGGGGTAAAGTAAAAACAATTTATTTTCTTAAAAATCTAAATTAACATTCATTTAGTACTAAAAAAATGCCAACAACAAAAAGGATACAAAATAACTATTTTTAAATAGTTTGCAACAAAATTATTTATTAAAAGAGAAGTCATTCTTTTAAATGTCAAAAATCATTACAAAATGTAATAGCAATTTGTCTAAAAATAATCTTCAATTTTATTATGAATCCTAATTTTAACTACAAAAGCTAATTATGGTTGCTAAATAAAGGAAAACGAGATAATAATTAAAAAAAATCAACACATAATTACAATGTCACAAACAAGAAACTAAATAGTGTCGTAGTGTTGTTGTAGCTCCGCCTTTGTAGCCTGTTTAACTAGTTATTAATAACCAAGTCAGTTTTTTCTTGAGTTACTAATCTCGTCAATTTAAGGGTCTAACATTAACTAGTATAAGTGAGTCTAACTTTCTAAAGAGAGAATAAAGAGCTATTATCAGGAGCGGATGCCATAAGTTGAAACTCTTTAAAAAAAAAAAAAATTCTAAAGACAAAATAATGAGATATGCTACATGTTTTGCTGTTGTGGCTCCACCTTTGTAACCTGTCCTTGAAGATGTTAATTAGATGAGGGCATCTGTCCCTACAACTCATTTATACTTCTAAGGAAAATTTCTTGAGATTGGGGGGGGGGGGGGGGGGGGGGGGGGGTAGAGCCCCCCCTTCGTCAATACTTAGCTCCGTCCACTGATGAGTGATAACAATCTCGAGCTATTTTCCATGAAGGCCTAGAAGATATGACAGGCTCACAAAGTCACAATTGTTTCAAGTTTGAAAAAAAGTTCAAGCAGAACCAAACTAGGGACAGATTATCAACGCTGGATGTGATAAAGGTGAATTTTGATTAAGCAATAAATTAAGAGCAGATCTCCACTCAGCTGAGGAAGAAGTGTTGCAAGTGCCTATCCATGCTCTAAGATTTGCTTGGGATATTGTGGTACATGACTTGATATTGAATTAGAGGGACACCTAGCTAGTCCACACCGCACTACAAGTGAAGGTAGAGGACAATTTTGAGCTGGGTAATATAGTTTATCTACTGAAAGCTTTTAGTTTTTGAAGTTTTAAATGAACACTATTTATCTCTAAAGTTTAAAAAATGAGTGCTATTAGTTTCTAAATTCTTTATGTTGATTTTTGTCTTTAATTGTATGAAAAATGATTATTCACAACAATTTCAAATTAAGATTTTATCTCTTTTGTTATAAAATGAAGAGGGATTATTTTATTATGAAGATTTAAATTTTCATAATGGAAAGATATATGTGTTAGCTCCTTTAAATTCATTTTCTATTTCAAACAAAAAATAATTCTAATTTAATTAAGGCTTTACTATTTCCACAAACAATAGAGAAATCCAAGTCCTATAGACTATCCAACATCAGAGCTTACTAATTTCTTGTTTATTTTAAAACTCTAATTGCCATTGGTTTTGAGGGCTTAAAGAGCATCCACAACAAATATGCCAAATGTCAAATATTTGACACATTTAACACACTAAACATCAAAAAACTATCTTTAAGAGATATTCCAAATCTCAGAATTTTTGTCACATGTAAACAATACCGTTCTGGAACGCAATGGACAAGAATGCTAAAAAAAAATTATTTTTTATTCGTTTCTCTCTCATACTTTTTGACCTTTTCTCTTCTCTCTCTCTAGCTCTCTCTTTTCTTTCTCCGCCACTCCATCTCTGTCACTCTCTTTTCTTCTTCCTCTTTTCTTCTTCTTTCTCCAGAAACTTCACTTCTATTTTTTTCTTTTTTTTTTTCTCTTTTTTCTTTTTTCTATCACTTTCTCTACGCCTCTGTCTCTTTTTTTTTTTTTTTGGGGGTCATTCTCTCTGATTGCCGCTGTTGGTTGTGTTTGATGATGATTGTGCGTTGTTGCCCTTGTTGCTGTTGGGTTTGATTATGATAATGGTGGGAGAAGTTAATATATTATTTTAATGTGTTGTAAATATTATTTTAATGTATAAAATTGAAGAATAGAACATTTAATAAATAGTATATTGTAAAATGATGTGATAAAATAATAAAGTAAACTTTTAATGTGTTAAAATAATATTTTTTTTACACCATTGATTACGGATGCCCTAATAAAAAGTTATAGAGCAAGGATGATGTGCCAATTATATGACATAGTAAATTCATTGCTGCCACTACATAATTAAGTGTGTACATAAAATATATTTTACTACTCACCGCTGGAAAAAGAGTGTCTGTGTCTATATCTGCTTCCGTGTGTTATAAATGCTGCAGTAAGTGATATAGCATTTTCTTTTTTCTTTTTTTGAGAATGAGATATAGCGTTTTCTTCATTGCAGATAAAGCTCTCATCTGTGGAATTGGCAAGAATTACATGAAACGCAAATGCTACTTAAGCCATGATTCAGTTTTACAAAAAAAATTAAGAATAAGGTGAGGCTAATTCTCCCTTAAAAAACTCCTCTTTTTTTTTTTTTGAAAGGGCCAAGAGACCAACCGACCCATGTCTCTCCTCCAAAAAGAGTTGTTGGAATTTTATTGTCAATTCAATTATAGAATGAATTTGGCGTATAGTTTTTGTGAAATGGACTGATACTCATTATTTGTTCATTTAATTGTTATGAAAAATATTATAAAATTTATTGTGTCTATAAAATGAGTTAAAACCGAAGTTGGGGATTGTAATTCTCCACATCTGATGTCACAAGAATTATAATAAAAAAAAAAAAAATTATAAAACATTCAATCAATTAGAAATGGTAGTTGCCACTGATTTTGGTTCGGGCCAATAAGAGGCCTGTGCACGATTGGTGTTAGGCAATTACAATTGAGCCTCATCAATCATCTTTTCATCACCTGGGAAAGTACTACTAAATTTTGCACTAAAATGTGGCCTTTCATAGTCTTGAACTTGATTTGTCTCACATATTGCTATCTTTTTTAAGAGAATAAATTGGGTCAGGAGCCGGCGTAAAACGTGTGTTTTATGCCAGCCAATCCCGACCCACCACGTCACCTTTTTTTTTTTTTTTTTTTTTTCAGCAAAAACGATTAAGTCTTAAGCCCCTCTTCTCTTTTCTCATCACCTGATTTCTCCATCTCTGAACCTCCATGGCCAGAGCTTCAAAGCTCAACACAAGCCACCAACATGCAGCTAAAGCAAAAAAAATACTATTTTATCATTCTCTCCTAACTTAATTAAATAATATTTTCTCTCTCCCTTGTCTTTTTTCTATTCCCTCTTCACAGGTCAGTCAGTGTCTCCATTACTCTCTCCCTTTCATTTTTTTTCTTTCTTCCTCATTCTTCTTAAAGCTCCACGCCAACACCATGGATCACGTTGTTGTGGTGGTGGTGGGTCACGCCGCTAATCACGCCGTTTTCGTTGGTTTTTGTGGATCAAACCGTAGGTGTGCGACGGTGGTGCAGTGGACGGCGGCATGCGTTTGCGGTGGTGGTTTAGGTTGTTGTCTTGCTGGGTTTTGTGGGTTTCCCATCTGTTGGTGGTTGATTTTGGGTCAAGGGTTTGTGGGTTTCATATGGGTTTGTGTTTGACATGGGTTTTGTATGGTTTTCCAATTTGTGGTGGTGGTGATTAAGTGGGTTTTGTGGTGGTAGTGGTTGTTGTTATGGGTTTGTGGTGGTGGTGGTGGTTTTTGTTGTTGTTGTTTTTTTTTTTTTTTGGTAAATCAGAGTTATGGTGATGGTGATTAACGTGAGTTTGTGGTGGTGGTTGTTGTTGTTGTTGTTGTTGTTGTTTTTTTTTTTTTTTTTTTTTTTTTTTTTTTTTAATCAGAGTTGTAGTGATGATGATTAAGGTGAGCTTGTGGTGGTGGTGGTTGTTGTTCACAGGGAGTGGGTGGCAAGGGAAAATGGGGCCACCCCAGTGGTGGCTCGCGAAGGCAGCTATTGGTTGAACCATGGAGTTTTGGCCATGGCAGTGGTGTTGGTGGCTTGCATTGAGCTTTGAAGCTCTGGCCATGGAGGTGGGTTTGATTTACAGATGGAGAGATTAGGTGAGGAGAGAAGAGAAGAGAGGTTGGGGTTGTTTGGTTTGCGTTTTCAAACAACAATTTTCAGTTTTTAAACATCATTTCACGTATTTTCACACACTTTTTCACCCACATGTATTTCAAAAAACTACAAACAACAATTTTCAAACTACTTTACTAAACACCCCATAAGGCTTAATCATTTTTGCTAGAAAAAAAAAAAATGGTGACGTGGCGGGTCAGGATTGGCTGGCATAAAACACACGTTTTACGCCAGCTCCTGACCCAATTTATTCTCCTTTTTTAAATGTACTTAAAATCAATCACTTATTTTGAGTCTAGGTTTGTTGGCTCTTTGGTTTTGGCGATCACATGCAGATTTCTTATCAATGCAGTTACAGTTGTGATGAACTTATTATATGCGACACGAATAATGATTAGTGCACACATCTTATTTTGCCACGTGACATTTATGCGTACGAATGTATAATTTTTTTTTTTTTTTTTTTTGAAAAGGAATGCTAGAAAGCTTTCATTAAACGGGATTAAAACCCAAAACAGATACATCATCTAAGATTTGAGAAGCAATAATAGGGGGAGTATTCTCCACCCAAATAATACAATCAGATATGTGCTTGGCATATTTGGCCAAATGGTGAGTTGCCTTATTCCCTTCTCTGTGAGTGAAGGAAGACTTCCATGTTCTGAACTTGGGTTCCCATGACTTTATTCCGGCAATTAGATGATGGACTTAGATTGGACCCGGATCATGGTTTGTGATGGCAGCCATGACAGTTTGTGAGTCCCCTTCAAGAATGATCTCTCTAAGGCCCAACTCCCATGCAAAGGTCGTGCCAATCTCAGCTGCTTTGGCTTTAATCTCAAGAGCCCCAAGTGGATATAGGAGTAGTTTGCTAAGAGCTCCCATAAGCTATCCTTTGTCGTTTCGAACTACCACCCTGATTCAACAGTGCCAAAGTTCCTTAAAAACAGCCCCATCAACGTTGGCCTTGTACCAACCAAGAGGAGGAGGTCTCCATAAGCTGGGGCCGTGGGGTTGAGGAGGGTGGGGGAGCTCACAGAAGCTTTGGAACTCATTTAAGAAAGCTTGTGAAGCTTCAAAAATCTGCATGGCAGTTCTGCTGACTTCCCCATGTTGAACAGCATTTCCGTTGTTCCAAAGGGACCATGCTAATGATGCAAAAGTTTTAAGGTCTTGGCTGGGTTTTGCTTCTTTAACACACTAGAACAGGTCTAAGAAGTTTGGCGAATTGGAAGTGAGGCCTGGAGCTTTGAGATTCGTCATTTGCCACATCGCTACCGCGAGTTCACAGCCCCAAAACACATGTCCACCTGTTTCAACATCACCACAAATGTCACACTCCACTTCCACGGGGATTTTACGATCTTTGAGCTTAGTTTTGGTGGGAAGAATATCTTTGCAAGCTCGCCAAATGAAGTTTTTTACTTTGTTTGGGCAACGGAGCTGCCATACTGACTTCCATAATGATGTCATCCTAGTATTGCTTGAACATTCTCCCACTTCAACCTTGGTTAGTTGTTTATGGCTTATTCAATATGCACTACGAACTGAGAAAACACCATTGGCAGTAGCGGACCATACTCTTTGGTCCACAGGAGATGCAGAGCTTAAGGGAATAGCCAAGATGGATTCAGCATCATGGGGCAGAAAAAGATAATTAATCATTTCAATTTTCCACACAGCCCTCTCCTTGTCAATTAGAGCCGAGACCTTTTCATTGTATAACAGGGGGTTTATGGGAGTTGTGATTTTGTAAGTATCAGGCTTGGGAACCCATTTATCCTTCCAAATCTGCACACTCTCACCATTGCCAATAGACCAACGAATTCCTTCTTCCACCATGCTCTTAGCAGCCATAATGCTTCTCCAAGCATAGGATGGTCTTTTACCAATCTGAGCATCCAGGAAAGACCAGCCAGCAAAATACTTAGCTTGGAAAACATGGTGGAAGAGAGAATTTGTGTTTTGAAGAAGCCGCCACCCTTGCTTGGATAGGAGAGCAAGGTTAAAGGCTTTTAGGTCTCTGAATCCCATGCCTCCATCATCTTTAGGCTTACACAATTTATCCCAAGAGACCCATGATATCTTTCGCTCATCAGCCTTCTGCCCCCACCAAAACTTACTAATCATAGAGCTGAGTTCTTTGCATAACGAGTCCGGTAACTTGAAGTAACTCATGGTATAGGTAGGGGTGGCTTGAGCCTCTGCTTTAATAAGGACTTCTTTGCCAGTGGTGGACAAAAGCTTCCCCTTCCATCCAGCAATCTTCCGGCTGAGCTTGTCTTTGATCCTATTAGAGCCGAGACCTTTTCATTGTATAACAGGGGGTTTATGGGAGTTGTGATTTTGTAAGTATCGGGCTTGGGAACCCATTTATCCTTCCAAATCTGTACACTCTCACCATTGCCAATAGACCAACGAATTCCTTCTTCCACCACGCTCTTAGCAGCCATAATGCTTCTGCAAGCATAGGATGGTCTTTTACCAATCTGAGCATCTAGGAAAGACCGGCTAGCAAAATACTTAGCTTGGAAAACATGGTGGAAGAGAGAATTTGTGTTTTAAAAAAGCCGCCAACCTTGCTTGGCTAGGAGAGCAAGGTTAAAGGCTTTTAGGTCTCTGAATCCCTTGCCTCCATCATCTTTAGGCTTACCAAATTTATCCCAAGAGACCCATGATATCTTTCTCTCACCAGCCTTCTACCCCCACCAAAACTTACTGATCATAGAGCTGAGTTCTTTGTATAACGAGTCCGGTAACTTGAAGCAACTCATGGTATAGGTAGGGGTGGCTTGAGCGACTGCTTTGATGACGACTTCTTTGCCAGCGATGGACAAAAGCTTCCCCTTCCATCCAGCAATCTTCCGGTTGAGCTGGTCGTTGATCCTATTAAACGCCTTTTTTTTCCCCCGGCCTACAAAGGATGGAAGGCCTAAGTATCTGTCATGCTGCTTGATAACTTGAGCCCTAAAAAAATTTTTTATTTCAGCTTGATCAGTAGCTTTGGTATTTTTGCTGAAGAAGAGGGAAGTTTTATCCTTGTTAATTTTCTGACCTAATGCAACCTCATAGTCTTGAAGGACATCCCAAATACGTTGACATTCACCCATGTTGGCTTGAAAAAAAATTATGCTATCATCTGCAAAAAATAGATGAGATAGATGCGGAGCCCCCCGACATATGGAAATCCCTTTGATAAGGGGTGATAAGGGGTCCTTTTGGCGAATCCCACGAGAAGGGATGATTTCACCTTTTGGTTCTCCATTGATTAGCACAGAATAAGAAACAGAGGTTATGCACATCATAATAAAAATATCTAGCGGTCATGAAACCCCAATTTCTGCATTATTTTAGCTAGGCGATCCCATTCTACTCTATCAAAGGCTTTACTCATGTCTAGCTTGATTGCCATTAAGCCTTCTTTCCCTTTCCTTTTTTGATTTACGTGGTGCATTGTTTCGAATGCCACTAGTACATTGTCTGTGATAAGTCTCCCAGGGACGGAGGCACTTTGGGATTTGCTGACAACCTCAAGAAGGATTTTTTTTAAGGTGGTTTGCTAAGACTTTGGCCAGAATTCTGTATAATACATTGCACAAGCTTATAGGACGATATTCGGTGATTTTCTGGGGGTTTTTTGTTTTTAGGATAAGGCAAATGTGGGTGTCATTTAGTTTTGGGGGCATGACACCAGTGTTCAGAATATTAAGTACACAATCAGTTACATCTTGTCCTACAATGCTTCAATATTTTTGAAAAAAGAGTGGGGGCATACCGTCTGGACCTGGGGATTTGGTAGGGTGCATTTGGTGTAGAGCTTGCTGGACCTCATCAAGCTAGAATTCCTTGAGGAGGGAGTCGTTCATCTCTTCTGTGACTCTTCTATCAATGGCATCAGTTACTGGGCTGAACTATGAAGGTTGATCAGATTGATAAATGGAGGAGAAATAGTTTAGAACAATGCTCTGTATACCTTCATCACTTCCTTGCCACACCCCATTGTTGTCTTCTAACCCCATGATTCTATTTTTTTGTCTTCTTTGAGAGGTTGCAGTGTGGAAGAATATGGTATTTCTATTCCCACTTTGATACCAAAAGGATTTTGCTCTTTGTTTCCACATTGTGGACTCACGCTCGAGAAGTTCATTGATCTCCTTCCGAAGGGTTTGGATGTTAACAGCATCGTCATGGAGGGAATTGCGATTTTCCAAGCATTGTAGACGTGATTGCTTCTCTTTAATCTGCTTACTAAGATTGCCGAAGACATTTTTGCTCCACCACTGTAATTGTTGTTGGCAATTAGTAATCTTCTCCTGGGTAGAACTTCTTCCTTCAGAAGGATTTACACATGACCAGGCCAACTCCACCACATCACGGCATCTCTCATCCCTAGCCCACATTGACTCAAATCTGAATTGGACTTTTCCCCAATTCAGACGAAGCTAAGAGACAGTGATCAGACGAAGACATAGATCTGTGATGGACTTTAGCTTGCTGGAAGAACCCAATCCATCTATCGTTTGCCACCACTCGATCCAGCCTGATTAGAGTGCGCTGATCACCTATTCTTCCGTTGCACCAAGTAAATCGCTACCCAACGAACCCTAAATCCCTAAGCCCACAATTGTTTAGAGCATTTCAAAAAGCTTCCATCTAGTTGGCATTTCTTTCAGCCCAACCACATTTTTCATCAATGTGGGTAATCTCATTGAAATCACCGAAAACAACCCAAGGCAAATCTATTTGAGCGTTGAGAGCTTCCAAAAGTCTCTAGGAGCTTGATTGTTGGGCCGCATCAGGCTGGCCATAGAAACCTTTAACTCTCCAGGATATATTCAAGCTTGCATCATGAACAATAGCATCAATATGGGAGTGAGAGCAACTTTGGACCCGGACATCAGCGTCTTCCTTCCACATAAGGGCCAACCCTCCACTTTTGCCATCACTAGGGACAATTAAAGCTTGCAAGTGTTGGTTTATTTCATTTTTGTGCTTTTTCATCTGACTAATGCTTGCCTTCGTCTCTGTTACAAAGACGAGCATGGGATCTTCCGCTCTCACAAGATCCTTGAGAGCTTGAACTGACTGAGGGTTCCCAAGCCCTCGGCAGTTCCAGGCTAGAGTCATCATTGGGCTAGGTAGGGCTGCATCGCAGCCACCACCATGCCGCCATCCACATTGGTGTTGTTCTCAGTGTTTTTTTTTTCCTTGTACCTTCACAATCTGTTTCTCATTCTTTAGCTTCTTTGAGTGTGGGACGTTTGGATCAATTTCTTGAAGCGGAAATGGGCCAGGCCTTTTATTTTCTATAGGATCAAACTTCATGGTTGGCCCATCAGTGGTTTCGTTTCTATTTATGCGCTTCCAGTAAGCTGAGTTGGGCCCAGGGGCTTCAGGGGCCCAGCCCACTTCGCAATCATAGATCATCGCTGTTGGGCCATCATTTGTTATCTCGTTTACCAGCTCATGTGCAATGGTTAAATCCTGATGGTTGTCCACTTTACCCAAATCTTCTGACACTTTCTTTGTTTCCCTAGGAGTATGATCTGGTGTCAAAGTTGCTTGTTGATCATCCACTTCCAGAGTTTGAATTTTCAAACCTACAGTTGAGAGGTTGCTTTCAATGGTGGCTATGTCAAGCTTTTGGAGGTTTTCCTTCTCAGACTGCTTTATTTTGGATAATGGATGTGATATATTGGTTTCTGACAACACACCTTTTTGCTCCAAAGACACAGTACCCGAGGGCGTAGGTTGAGTCATGCATGGTGCAGGCCGGTAAGCTGCTTCTGTTTCCCTTTACCAGCCATCCCTGGCCTGAAATTTGGTTTCCGGTTTTTCATTTGGTTGTGTGAAGTAGACACTGCCGGCCATATATATCATTGATGCACGTCAAGAAGTCACATCACACTTTAATTTCAAATTTTAGATCCAGAGTTTTTTGACCTAGCTGGAGCTGGAGCCCATTCTCTATTATTAACAAAGCAAGAAAGCTTGTGTAAGGAAGTACTGGTTGAATGTGATCCGAAAACCATACCTCAATTTTCTATAGCCCTTAATTGCTAGCATGACAAAATTAAGGTGTTCGATACCAAAAGGAAATCACAAAAACAATAGGAAAATACTGTTGTAAAAGCTTTAGATTCATCAATATAACCATGAGATTGAATTCGGTTGTGGAATTCAAGGTACAACACTTAAAGAACCGTACTTAAGTTTTATTGTCGTTCTAACTCAATCTTGAAAACTAAATTATGACTTATGAGTGCATCACAATATTAAATACAAGATTTTGGAAGGACTTCAGGTTGACAATAACGCATGCACTCAATGTAGACATCGTATTTTGTACCCCTTACAAGTTGGGCTCCCGTTCTTCAATGATACTGAATTCTAAACTCAGCAAAGACTGAATTCTAAACTCAGCAAAGAGAACAAAATAGAATTGAAAAAGAAAATTGCTCATTGATCGTATTAAAAATTTGAAAAAGAAGAATACAAAACGGTGACACGACGGTCGTTGATGAAGAACTATGTGCATTGCTACAAGTTGTATTGTTAAGCTTATATTATGTAAATCAGTCAGTTAGTGATAGACACGTGTTTAGATTGGACAGCCTTGTAAATAGTTTTTTTTTTTTTTTTTTTTTTTTTTTTTTTTTTTTTTTTTTGAGAAAAGCCTTGTAAATAGTTAGTTTGCTACAATTGTTTCTATATATACAAGAAGAACTAAACTCACGCACCCGATGTGGAACACAAGCCCATGTTTTTTTTCAGTTGTTTCTATATAAACATAACAAAGCGTGTAACTTAGATAAGTTTAATTACTACAATTTCACAATCTTCTGCAATATAGTACTGCCGATTTGATTAAATAGAGATTGAAATCCCCCCTTATTCTACCAAATTCAATTTTACTATGCGTGGAATCTTATGGGTGCAATTCTTTGCATGGAATAAAATGGAATTCTAATTTTTTATTTTAATTTTCTCTATCAGAGACTTGGTATCTATGCCCTTGCTATAAAAGTTCTCGAAGAATTCTTGCCTAGTGAAATTTCGATAAATAGCTGGCTTTTCGGGTGACAATAATTCTGGCAGAGGTCCATGGTAGCCATCTCCTTTCCATTTGGCTAAGTTGAAAAATATGACGATTGAGATTCGTGCTTCCTTAGATGAATTGGCCAGTACTCGATGTTGTACACTTTTGTACTCTCCATTAGAGATTATCTAGAAAAAAAATGTCAAAACAATAATATTGAAATTAAGGATTCACATGTATGAGAAAATGTTTACTAAATGTTAAATAAGTTGAAGATAATATACAATAGAAGCATGAAAGAATAACACAAAAGAGAACACAAAAAATTACTTGGTTTGGCCTCACGGTTTACGTACACAAAAGAAAACCCTTAGGACTACATCTTTGGTATATAAGTAAAGAACAAATTAATCTTATGTTACAATTAATCCAATATGGAGATTTATAAGAGTCTTAACCCTAAACTAATTTTACATTAACTATGGTTAATTGACTTGTTTTACAAGTAATATTCTTAGATTGCTCACTAAATAAGATTGGGCTTGGGCATTGACTATTGGGGATTTTGCTATATACTAGTTAGGGCAGCACTTGCCTTGCCGTGGAAAAAAAGTACTGTAGTAATTAAGGTCAATTCTAGATTTTATTTGTATTACAAAACAAAAATATGAATCATTTGGTTTTTAAAGTATATAGAGATTTACATTAATCAAAAGAGACATTAATTTTAAGAATTTTGATAATTATGTCGAAAAAAGTTAATCTCATTCGTTTAAGAATTTTGATCAACCACAAAGTTAGGGTAGCTATTTAACATATAAATATTTATTTAACTATAATAGTTTTTTAGTACCTACTTGCTAAAGACTATATATTTATTTTCTAAAAACTTCTAAGAAACAACTGAGTTTTGCTAAGAAATTAAAAAAAAAAAAAAAAGATAACAAAAAGCTTGTGTAATCGAATATCATTATTATAACTTTCTAAGAATTTTTATCATTTAAAACTCAAAATACGTAAAGAAAATTTTTAGGATGTTAAAATTTAGCAGGTGTAATTTAGACATTACACAATAAAATATTTTAAGAATCATAAGTTTTCATTAGGGTTTAACTGCGAGTATAACAATATAACATATTTGCTCTTTCCCAAAATATTAAGGAAAAAATTGCATGATTTTAAAGTTTAAGAAAGAATTGTAAACAACTCCAAACATAAAGGATGAAAAATGTTTTTTTCCTAAGTTTTTGTTTTTGTTTTTGTTTTTGTTTTTGTGTGCAAAACTATGTGATTTTACTTAAAATAGTGTGTAAAGAAAAAAAAATACAAAAAGTCAACCCAAACTTAAAATAGTGTGTAAAGAAAAAAAAAATACAAAAAGTCAACCTAAAAAAATTGTATGTGGAATAGTGAATTTTGGCTCAACAAAGTTGATTAAACCAACAAAAAATTTCTAAAAATACAACAGAATGACGCAACATTTTCATAATACCTTTATAATTTTGTTATATTTTATTTTAACTTGTAAAGAATTTACAGCAGTTTTGAAAATATTGTGACAACATCAAGATGTTTTAACATTTTTCACACAAAAAAATGTTATGTCCATGACATTTTCACAACAAATCATAAGTAGTAGGTTCCTACAAGTTGTTATTGGTGGGCAAAAAAATAGTTTCATTGGTAAGTTTAAATTAAAACCAATAACAATTTACCATATTTGATTTGTTATAAAAGTGTTGTGGAAATTATTGTGGACAAACCAAAAATAATATAGCAAATATACTACAACTTTATTCATTCACAAAAAAAAAAAAAAAATGCTAGAAAGTTAAACAAACCATAACTACTGTAACGAAAAAACTGTAACTTTTCCCATTCAATATTTTTATATATAATGTATATATATATATATATATATACACATCACACTTATAATGTAAATTTTTACTGTAAACACATAAAAATTGGTAAATGTTGTACACATTTGCAAAATTTGTACAATTTTTTTTTTTTTGGCAGCTGTATATAATATTTGCTACTTTTTGTGTGTATACAATGTAAGCTTACATTACAACTAGAAAGTAAACATATAAAGATTCTTTTAAAAGAAAAAAACAAACTCAAACCAAGTTGGTGAACTTGAAGGAAAAAAAAAAGGAGGAAAAAGGCAAGTTACTAAACCAAAAATACTGTTTATAACACTATTCATGAGCTTATTTTCTCTTTTTATATATAGAAAAAAGAGCACAAAACGATGACTGGGAAAAAATAAAAAAAAAAATAAAAAAAAACGATGAACGATATTTATTGAACAAATCAAAAGTATTGTAGCTTTTACTCATTCACCCAACATGTGTCACAACATTTTTACAAAACATTTATTTTCAGTTGTAATTGGTCACAGTTTCATATTTTATTATTTTACACCTCAATACTTGTGAAAATATTGTGAAATTTGTTGCGTCAGTATAACAATATATATGCGGATTCTTATAAATATTTAAAAGAAAAAAAAAAGTACAAACGGAAGACTAAAAAAAAAAAACGCTGTAGCTACTATGGCTACAGTGCCATTTGAACAAACCAAAGTGGCACTATAGCAACTATTCAAAACTTGGGGAAAAAATGGCTCACTACACCAAAAGGGGCACTGTAAAGGCATTGCTTCTTCTTATATAGTTAGTAGAAAAAAGAGCACAAATTGATGATTGGAAAAAAAAAAAAAAAAAAGTACATATTGAACAAACTAAAAGTAATGTAGCTTTTACACATTCACCTAACAAGTGTCACAACACAAAACATTTATTTTCAGTTGTGGTTGGTCACAGTTTCATATTTTATTATTTTATTTTGACTTATAAGAAATTGACACATCAATAATTGTGAAAATATTGTGAAATTTGTTGTGTCAGTATATCAATATATATAAAAGGAAAAAAAAGTACAAATGGAAGACTAAAAAAAAAAAAAAAACTGTACCTACTGTAACTATAGCACCTCTTGGTACTGTAGCTACTGTTCAAAACTTGGGGAAAAAAAAAAACAGTGGCTCACTAAACCAAATGCACACTGTACGCGTATTCGCGCAGTTGTGGTTGGTCACAGTTTCGTATTTTATTATTTTATTTTGACTTATATGAAATTGACACCTCAATAATTGTGAAAATATTGTGAAATTTATTGTGTTAGTATAACAATATATACAAAAGGAAAAAAAAAAAAAGTACATACGGAATACTGAAAAAAAAAAAATACCTATAGCTACAGTGCTACTTGGTACTGTAGCTACAGTTGAAAACATGAAAAAGAAAAAAAAAAAAAAGAAAAAGAAAAAGAAAAAGAAAAAGAAAAGAGGGAAGGTTGCCTCATGAAACCAAAATGCACAGTGCAGAGCATTGTAGCGACATAGCCGCTTTTTATATAGTTAATAGAAATTCTATGAATTTACATGTTGAATAGTAACTTTGACATTGACTTTGTTTTCCCTACTTCAATACTTTAGTCAAGAGGAGGAAGAAGATGCATGTCATTCACTCTCAACAAATTTAGTTTTCTTCTAATTGATGGTTGTTTTAACTTTACGAGAAATTCTTTGTTGGCTTAGTAAAAGTTTCAGATTTTGATTTAGCAAAAGCCATGTTGAACGTATAAAAAACTACTCACTATAAGCATTAATGATTGAGCAAATCAAGTTAAAATGTTAAATAGTTAGAGTATTGCACCTGATACAATAATAAAAAGGAAAAAAAAGTTAAAGTTAAAGTTAAAAGGTGAACATGACCTAACCTTCCACTAACAAAATGAGATGGGTTCCACGTGTGCATGGAATTCATCCTGATCATATAGTCATATACGTGTAAAGGGAATTGAAATTAGGTGCAATTCTTAGGAAATTACATTTGATGCAATAATTTTTAGTGGTTGAGATTGAGAGTTGAAAAAAAAAAACAACTTTCAATTTCAACAATTGAATAAAAAAAATTAAAGAGAAATTAAAATATTGAAGTTAAAAAGTGAGAATAGTAAAAAATTATGTGAGTAGGGCCTAATCATTGTAACCTTGCCTCCTAACCGAAATGATATGATCACTCTAGATATATGACCTCCAACCCCTAAACAAAACTAATAAGGAACATATCTGATCAAATACATGATCATTTTGTATGACCCGTGTTCTAAGACTAAAAAAGAAGGTATCATTTTGTCATGACTTTACTTCTTATCTGACAATAGGCATTATTATAAATCGATTACATAACCAAATGAGAGAATAATAGATAAATTATTAATTATTTACCTGCTTACATTGATAAAGATATATTCAGGATTATTTATAAAAAAAAAATGTGCAACGGTTAAATAACATAAGGAGAATGGTTGAGAACAATAGAGTGAAATACAATAATAAAAAATTACAGTTTACATTTTTATTATGTTTAATATGATAGTTAAATTTCTATAATCTATATAACTATTTATTTATTTATTTTGTTATTAATAATTACTATAGATTAATGGGGAATTAATTTTTCTTTTAATCTTACCCTCCCAAGACTAAGACCGGCATTATTAACACGTGTATAGAATGGTAGGCGAAATAGTGCATTAAGGACAACACACATCATATGTATTTGCATTAGAACATGCGTTTGGCTGCTTTGGTTCAAGATTTTAAGTTTTATCATGTGAAACCTTAGTAGTCAAAATTTCAAAGAAGCAAATTGGAATGTTATGTGATTATATTGGTCATGCCTAACATTAATTACTCACACACTTTACCTGAAGAAAGTCTCCAGCATTTATGATCAAACCTCCAGGCAATGGCTTAACGTTCACCCACTCATCACCATGCTTGACTTGCAACCCAGGTACATGATTCTGCAACAAAACTGTAATCACACCTGGATCTGTATGCGATGTAATCCCCACTGTTAGATCTGGCTGTGGACAATACGGATAACAATGACCCACAAGAACCCTAGCATCCAAAAACGTTAATTCCTTAAACTTTCCAGCCTCCAATCCCAACCCTTCACACAACAACTCCATTACAGTCTCTGCTACCTCTGTTGCACTCTTATCCCATGCAACCACCTCGTTCCTGCAAATCTCAGGTAAATCCGCCACCTGTGAAAAATTAAAACATACCACTTGTCATTGTTGTTTAAGTGATCCATAGAAAAAAATCAATTTTAATTAGTACTGTATTAGAATTCTTCTAGCCTATGAGGCTAGGTATGACTCACATGTCACACAAGAACAAAGAATATGGGTTTTTCTTATCAAAAGTTGGACTAAACCTTTCAAAGTGTGACATCTATTCAAACATATAGACTTTTAATAAGATAAGTTTTCATTTATCACTTTTATTATAATAATAAAAGAAAATATATAGTAATAATTAAATAATTAAACCCGTCCAAGATTGAATATGCTAGAAATAGAGATAATCTTGCACCACCTTTAATGGCTCTGGTCCCATCCACGCTTGCAACGAGTCGTGCCACGCAGCCGATTTGGCTCGGTACAAGTCATTGTTGCTCGTGTACATAACACCTCCGAGCTCGTTTTCTCGCTTATAGTACTTGGCTTTCACCTCGTGAGGTTGGTCATGGAAAGCTTTGATGGCGTGGATGGTTTCGTCTAAAACTGATATAGGCACACCATGGTTGATCACTTGGAAAAAACCCCATGTTTTTGCAGCTTCTTTCACTTGTTCAACGATTTTGAGACGGTGATCAGCGTCCTTGGAGTTTATAATACCGGAAAGATCGATGATGGGGATGTTGGTGCATGTGGAAGAAGAATTTTTGAAGTCAGAGAGAGTTTCAGGAGGGTGAACAAAGAAGCGTGGGATGGAAGTGATGCCTGAGTCAGAGAGACCCTTCACACCCATCTTGGACTCATCGAATTCTTTCAGCTCCTTCATGCGGTCATAGCTAGAGTTTGCATCCATGGCTGCCATAGATGTTTCTTGATTTAGTGATTGGGTTTCAGAGAATATATGGGGTTGTGTCAAGTGTTTGATTAATTTGGACAAGAAGTCAAGAAAATATATACAGATTAAGGAAATTTAGAAAATGTGAAGATTGAGAATCTTGCCATCTTGGGTTTAGCTTCAAACCTCCGTATATCATGACTAAAAATAAATGTAGATATTTTAGTGGGTGAGCTCAAATCGGTGGGACTTGGACCTAATCACAATTCAACATAAGCACGGCGTCGGCGCCTCAGTTTTGACTGGTGGTTTTTTTTTTAAATAATAGTAAAAGCGACAACATAATTTGGTGTAACAAATATAAAAAAGAAAGAAAAAAGGAAAAAAGAAAAAAAGATAGAGAGGGATAGATTTAGGTTTTTTTTTTTTTTTTTTTCTTGTATAGTTTTCCTTCTTTAAATAAACTAGCTAGGGGCAATTCTTAGATAATTTCTATCTAAAGTTTTTCCTTTAAACTATAAGATAAAAGATAATTCTGGTACAACAATTTATGGCACAACTTGTGACACAACTCGTTACATTGATAAGTTGTGACACCAGTATTGCTCATAAAATAAAACTCACCTATGGCCCCAATATTATTAATTATTCAAGCACATCAAAACCATTGGCCCTCACAAATGCACTCACTCACACATCCACAACTGGCAAGTTTGGAAATATGAAAATAAGGATATTGGATGCTTTTAGAGTAATTATTAATAAATTATTTTAAGAAAGTTTTAACATAACTTTCATGAAAAATATAAAAAGGCGTCCAAATAATTCTTAAACCAATACCTTTAGGGTATTCGTTAAGCTAAATGTTATTAATATTTTTCCTTGATCTACATTTCGATCATGACTTCTTCCTATCAAAATTCTTCTCACACAACACACACTAACAGAAATTGATTTGAATTTCACTACAAATGACCTATCTTCAAAATTAATTACTAATTAGCTCCTTTGACATTTTTGTCTCCAAGAGATTTGTTACCACCTGTTCTAATTAAGTTCTCATTGCCAACCAATATAGTCACTAATATATCATATGAGAGTGGGGATGTAGTTAAAATCAATAAAGCTTGCCCATCCTCAATTTTGGCCTCCACACTTAACAATTGAGTTGTCAAAATATTAAAATCTTTTAAATGATCACTAATATCAGTTCTTTCCTCTATGTGCAGTCAATTGATATGACTTTCTTCAAGTACAAACAATGTAAGCAACTTCAACATATATCTCTTTCCTAACTATTTTGGAAAGAAATCTCATTTAACACACTATCATTTACATATTGGACGAGAGTCAAACAAATACTTCTAAGAACCTTCATATCAAAATCAAGCTATATATTCCCATTCATTATCAAACATAGTGGCCGATTTCCACGACTTCCCATACAGGCATACAACATCTAATGATCTAAATCAATACTTTTTACACTAAGATATCTTTGACAATGCTGTAACAAAGACATTAACTTTTTTTCTTTTTTTCCCTCAAATGGCTCAACCTTTGACATTGTGCTCAAAATCAATCTCTAGAAACCACAATCCCTAACCAATAGGTTTAATATCAATTTTTGTGAAAACATACAAAATAATAATAAATAAATAAAAAGCCTGTACAAGAAAAAAAAAATGTGGTTTGTGAATTCTATGTTTACAAGCATAATATGACTTAAAAGCTCCCCAAAGGTACCCATACTAAAAAAATTTAAATGTGGTTTGTGACACTAATACTAAAATCCATATTATGACTTACAAGCATACTCAAAAGCTCCCCAAAGGTACTCATACTAACATACTAGACAAACCTTATCTTTTAATTGTCACTAAACAAAACTTGTCTTCTAAATCTCACACCCATAACACAAGCTGCACTATCAGTCTATCACACTATTTATATTCAATCCATATTTATGCAAAAGATATTATTTGATTTTTTTTATTATAAAGTGTTTATAAACATTGATTGTATTAGTGTCACACTAAAAATATAATAAATCGCCGCGTACTCTTAGTGTAGTGGTCACTCTATAAATATAAGAGTTTGTGGGGTATAGGAAGTAAGGGTCATGGTTCGAATCTCTATGAAAGAGTTTCACACACATATAGTATACTTAGATTAGACTACAATAGAATTTCTATCTTGTTTAAAATAATAATAATAATAATAATAATAATAATGAGTCATGAATAAGTATGTTACTTACTAAATTTATAGATCTCTGATTAATATTAACCCAAACTACAATATCGCTGCAATTACACGCCAAAGGTTTTGGGATATTACACACATAAACATCTTTTATATTACAACAGTAATTGGAATGTCCAACCATCAACAACGTGATAGTGCTTATTTCAATGGTTTCTACGATGATAATTGAAATACTACTGGTTGATTAGATTTTCAGCGAATTAGACTTAAATAAGAAACTTAACTACTAGTTCTTCTCTCCTTCAGTTCATTCGAGGACTATTCATGCTCCATGCATTGAGATTCTCTATGGTAATACTCTCTGTCCCATTGTTAAATGCATATAAGTGAGCATCATTGAACACTGCAAGTGTAGGATAAACCCTTGATAAGATGCATGTTTTTCCTCCAGCTCCGAAACTTTCCACAACGGAATGATCAATCTGCATCAAGACATTTACAACTCAAACATTCATAGAGAGAGAGAGAAACAAAGATTTTAATTAACCCTTATCATGTTTATGAGAGGGCGTACCAAACTCCTAAGAGAAAGCTTCCTGTCTGTTAAATCCACATCTACAAAACCTGCAAATGATGGTTTATGTAGTCCATCCATCAAAGAGGAACTATATATACAAGAAAACAAAACAAAAAAAAAAAAAGAAAAAAAAAAGAAAAGAAAAAGAAACCATGTCAAAAGGGTATAATATTTATTTTATACATTAAATATATGTATAATCTTTCTTACAATATATAGATCCCACAATTGTGTCAAGCCTATATACTATGAGGGGAGAATGTATATATCCACATACTAAAAAGCAGCTTAAACCATTAATCACACAGACCTTCTAGCATCAGAGCACATGAGAACTACGTGCTTCTTTGGAGCTTTGAAAACTCTAAAGAAGACAGGAGTGTATTCCTCTAGATGACTTGAAGCTAATGTCAACAACCCAAAAGGCCCAACCCCACCTTCAACTTTTGAACCCCTTAGGCCACAGAGATCTTGTGTGTTTACCCAACCAGCATCAAATTCCTCAGCGTTGTCCAAACTCTTCGGCAACAAGAAGGTAACCTCAACATCGACCTGTGGAAACATCAATAACAATAATCACTATAAATGAATTGTGTTTGAACCTTAATGAAGTAATCAATTTGTACCATAATAATATAATGATTTTGTCATCATATTATAAACAAATAATGTGAATGACACAATTTTTTCACAATCTTCACCACAACTTGTTATGGTGACAAATTATGAAGCAACGATAGTGCAATTACTTTTATTATAGATCAATCACAATTGATTAAATCAATAATTATAAAAAAAAGTCATGGTAAAATTTGTGTTACTAAACTTGTCTGAGCAAAAATACAATGTATGTAGCAAACCTGTGCAGCAGTTATTCCTTTAATTTCAACATGCTCTCCCTTTTTGACCTGTTGATTGCTTGTATGAACTTTATTCCCTCTAAGAGTTTCTAATTCTTCGACGGACCATTGTAACACTTGTTTCCCACTACTGTCAAGCCACACCATCCTCGGAATAGCCTGAAATAATTCCAGTCAAATATCAATTTTGTAGGTAAAAATTGGGCCTATCAACAACGAAGTCTTAATTAATCCCAAATCCCAAAAGAGAATCAAGTTACTAAAATTCTACATTATTACCTGAATTCCGGCCCATCCTTTTTCAACATCATTTTTAGTTGAGTCAGACTCATTAGCCCAACCCCACAAAATCCTCTCTTCTTCCAGCATCAAAGAATGACTTTGAGGCATAAAAATTTCCATAATCATATCGCAGCCCATCCCAACCATCAACCGAAGTATTATCTGGTGCATACCTATCTATTTGTGTATGGTATTTTCCATCAGTGTAGTAATCATACCTAGTAACATCAAGGCTCACCTTGAAAACATGCTTCAAATTTGGCCCAACCAAGGAAGTGTCCAACCCATTTTTACCAGACACTGACACGGGGTAAAAATCTGGGCATTCCCACATACCAGTCCTAGCTTTAGAATGTAGAGGATGCTCGGCCTTGACCCAATTCATAAAAACCTAACTCTTATACAAATGGGCTATGCCTCTATTTTTGCTTCTGCTACCGACTAAAAGCCTCCAATGCCCATCTTTTCCAAACCAAGCTGTTGTTGGGTCACGGAAAGCACTTCCATTGACAATCTCATCAGCCACCACTATTGGGTTGTTCTTGTTGGGCTTAACCCATTCACGGAGATATGGATCAGAGTAGTTTTTTGGGATGGAATACTTTTGGACTTGTTGATTTTGGGTGTCAATGCCAGTGTCAAGGATGATGGGCTTGTTGCCTGGGAGAATAGTGGCTGAACCAGACCAGCACCCATTTATATCAAAGGGCTTAGTGGGATAAATGATTGGTTCAAGTGCTTCCCAGTTCCCAGTTGATCAAGTCCTTTGATACTGAATGGGCCCAAACAATATTGCCCCACACTGCTCCTTTTGGATTGTATTGGTAGAAGAAATGGTAGAGTCCATTGAAATACATATGGTCCTGTTTGCATTTATACGAGAAAAACACATGAAGCAAGAAAAAAGTTAAGGAGAATACAAATCATTTAAAATGTGAGAAAAGAAAGTTCATTTGCAAAAACTCACCATTTGGACCTGTTGTTGGTTCATTGTTATGCGAATTTGAACACCCAAGAAAGAGAAAAGATAGGAAGTCAGTGAGTGTGATTAATTATAGTACTTAAAAAACAATTAACAACAGATTTAAGGATAAACACTTGTGTTAATAACCAGGAAAATTTTTGGTAACTAGCAAATTAACAAAACATCAATGTCATGTGTAGAGTCTGCATTGCAATCTGAGTTGGGATTGTGTCCAGTGCACAGATGCACTGGACACAAGCCGTGTCCTTGCAATCTATGCACAAAATAAAAAATAAGTATCCATTTAAGAGAAAGCATATGCTATGTAATACTCAATCCAACATTTAAAAATTTTATTTCATTGGTGCACTATATTTTAAATAAAAAAAATTATCATATTCTAAAACTATCCTCTTACTATAAACTCAAATAAATAAAAAAATAGTAAATGAGTATTAACACCTCAAATAAAATAAATAGTAAGGTATGAAGTTAAAATTTCTATGGTATTGAATTTTTTCAAGTAAAATATATTTTGGAATATATATCAGAATGTAAAGTAGGACAAACAAAAATATTAAGTTTTGCGTAATGAAATAAATAGTTCAGATTTTATCGTATCATAAACATTTATACAAAAAATTAATGACACTACTTTATAAGATAAGAAAAATTTGAAAGCTTTGTTTAATCATGATTTAAAACCATTTATTACAAAAAAAATTATAAACAATCTTGAAAATAATTTTTAACATTTTTAAAATACTAACACGGCATTTTTTTAATGTCAAATATTTTTTTTAATATTATTATAATGGCCACGTCAACTTCATGTTTAGTAGCGGTGCAATTCGTCTGTCACGTAGGTTATTTTTATTAGTGAGTTAGGGACTAAAATAAAAACTATTTTTTAGTTTTGTGGGCCAAAATAGGACGAGAAAAATACGGACCATAATGAAAATCAGCCAAAAATATAGGGATCAAAATGATATTTTTTTTTTATAACAAACAATTTTTTATAAACAATCTTGAAAATAATTTTTAGTGTTTTTCAAACATTTTTAAAGTTGCTACCAAACAAGTTGTGTTGTCTAAGGACTCTAGATTTTTTTACCATAAGCATTAGTATTATAGGGTGTAAAACTCCCCAAATTGCTATTTTAGATCTACACACCCCCTAAAACAACAATTACCCGGTTGGCTAGTGCTAAAATAATTTAGCAACTATGAACAACAGCTTCAAAAATATAGGAATTACTGTAGCTTGATGGTAAAACTAAAATAACATATTTTATTGTTGGGTAGAAGAGAGAGATGGGAGGGAAGAGAAAGAAATAGATTTTTTTTTTTTTTATTTGATAGTGTAGTTTATATTATTTTATTAGGTTGTATGTAAAAATAAAAAATGAGATGCTTAGTATGTTATAAAGTGAGTTGCTAAAATAGATAAAATAGTTTTTTAGAGTGTAAAATAGGACGAGAAAAATACGGACCATAATGAAAATCAGCCAAAAATATAGGGATCAAAATGATATTTTTTTTTTTATAACAAACAATTTTTTATAAACAATCTTGAAAAATAATTTTTAGTGTTTTTCAAACATTTTTAAAGTTGCTACCAAACAAGTTGTGTTGTCTAAGGACTCTAGATTTTTTTACCATAAGCATTAGTATTATAGGGTGTAAAACTCCCCAAATTGCTATTTTAGATCTACACACCCCCTAAAACAACAATTACCCGGTTGGCTAGTGCTAAAATAATTTAGCAACTATGAACAACAGCTTCAAAAATATAGGAATTACTGTAGCTTGATGGTAAAACTAAAATAACATATTTTATTGTTGGGTAGAAGAGAGAGATGGGAGGGAAGAGAAAGAAATAGATTTTTTTTTTTATTTGATAGTGTAGTTTATATTATTTTATTAGGTTGTATGTAAAAATAAAAAATGAGATGCTTAGTATGTTATAAAGTGAATTGCTAAAATAGATAAAATAGTTTTTTAGAGTGTAAATTTTTATTTTTGAAAAATGAATGCTTTGAAAGAAAGAAAAACTAAAAACAAAAACTTCGATTTCATATTATGTATCACATGCTAAAATAGAAAGGAATTACTATAGCTTGATGGTAAAACTAAAATATCATATTTTATTGTTAGGTAGAAGAGAGAGATGGGAGGGAAGAGGAGAAAATAGATTTTTTTTTATATTACTTGATAGTGTAGTTTATATTATTTTATTAGGTTGTATGTAAAATAAAAAATAAGATGTTTAGTATGTTGTAAAGTGAGTTGTTAAAATAGATAAAATAGTTTTTTTATAGTGTAAAATAAATATATTTTTTTTCAAAAATGAATGCTCTAAAAGAAAGAATAACTAAAAACAAAAACTTTGATTTCATATTATGTATCATGTGCTAATTTTGAAAAGGACAAGGTACACCTAAAATTTTGATAGGGCTCTCATCTCCATCATCAATAACCACTCAAAAGAGTAGTGAGCCTGCACGAATAATAGATGTGATATTATGTAGTACACACAAGGGAAAGGGAAATGAGTTTTAACACAAAGACACATCATAAGTACTCCACTCAAAAGCCATGATAACTTTTAAGAGAGGATGGAGTAAATTATACTATACACATCACACTCTCTTAAGCAATATGAGACAAATGTCCTTTTTTTTTTTTTTTTTTTTTTTAGAAACAAAAACATATGTAAGGGAAAGGAAAAGGAGTTTTAACACAAAGGTACACCATAACTCTACTCAAAGTCATTATATTTAGGTAAAATTTTCTAAAACACCCTTATTAATGAAATTATATTTATACTTTTTGTGGATCTAGCTTAACATCTTTTTTACCTTTTTACAACAAGTGGGAGAATATCTAGCTTAACATTTTATTACGTTAAATTAAAAAAAATTAATATATTTTTCAAAATTAGGGCACGTTTGGTACACTGTAATGATTATTACATGAGAATAGGAATAAGTATTACAACGAATACATTAAGTTGGAATGTAATAAGTATTACTATTCATTAGTTTGGTGACCATTTAAGAATAGAATTATGAATATGCATCCACAATTTAGTAAAATATAAAAAGGTGTAATTAAATAATTTTTAAGTCAAATTTCCTAAAATACACTTATTTTAGAGTGTTCAAAATAAAGCTAATAATTAACAACAAAGAAAATTTATTTTCTTCCTTTTGAAAATGTGACAACTAATAGCTTTTTAGGAAATTTTTTTAAAAAAGTTATTACATAAGGTGAAAGAATAGATATTCAGTACTTTTGATAAGGAATAATTGTTCTTCATTTTGAAAAATAGTTATTCATATAAAATAACTATTCATTGTAATAAAAACATAACCAAACAACCGAATAGTTATGCTATAGGAATATTTATTACATTACAGTATCTATTACAATCTACCAAACGTGCCATTAATAACTTCATAAACTTTATAAAAGAAAAAAAAATGATAAAATCTTCTGTAAAAGAAAAGAAAGAAGAAAATTAAATAGAAAGAGAAAAGGCAAAACTTAACATGAAAAAGATGATGATATCGATCACAACAGTCAACAGCTATGGGTTGAAATTGATAAATCAGTACTTGGTCTATTTAAAGTGTAAAACAGAGCTCGGCAAATCAACTATCAATACTTCTCAAAAAAAAAAAAAAAAAAACTATCAATTGATCTAATAGGCACCAAAGGAGAGAGACAGTAACATTTTTTTTTTCTTTCCCTTGGGAGGTTGCTAATGGGTTTTTAACAAATTTTTAAATAAAAACTATTACCATAAATAAAGAAATAAAGATCAGGTATTTCTTGTTTTAAAAATCAACTGAATAGCTACAGAGAATAATTATTAAATATACTATATTATAGTATCTTTGTACCATGCTCTTATCGTATTCCAAAAGTGGCAGTATTCCAAAAGTTGCATGATAAAAACATAGCGAAAGTTTTGTAGTTTCTTTCGAGAATATGAAAAGAAGTTACCGTTCATCCAGTGCTTAGGAGGCTGAAAGTGGAACCTAGTTCTGTGAATTTGTTTCACTTCCACAGCACTAAGAGACTGAAACTCTGGGTAAACCTTGTGAGACGCCTTGACTACATATTGTTGCATTCCAAGCAAAGAGAGCAAAGTAAGAATAAAACAGAAAGAAACTTGGAAATATCCATTATCTAAGAAGAACAGAAGAAAGAATAAGAATTGTATGAGTAGAAAGAGGCTAGGGAAGTGTACTTTATATAGATTATAGTCTTTATAGAGGGCTAGAGAGAGAAGCTGATGCATGGAGATGTAGAAAATAACAAGGAATTTTTTTTTTTTTTTTTGTGGATCCCAACAAGGTTTGGTTTTTGGCTGAGGATTTTTATCTTGTTTTCCACGTGCCAAAAACAAAAATACAATAATCGTAGTAGAAGTAATAATAATAAGGATAAATTTTGTTTTTGTATGTTTGGATTAGTTGTTTTAGTTGTTTTGACGAAACTATATTTAAAATTACATTTAAAACCGTTTAAAAAGTACTATTGTTTATATCAGGTGAGCATTTGGATAAAATTGATCTAAAATTTTTGTTTTGATTGTAAATTACCCAAGGGCTTAATTTGTTTCACATAGTTCTACACACACTCACAGAAACAACTAAAATAGTGACTTAAAGTCACGATTTCCAATCATAAACACTACTTACTACCAAAAGGGATATAACTATATTGTTAGGCACATCTCACCCTATGCTCTGAACCACTCACATTCCTCCCCATTAGACAATTATCCAAACCTCTATTCATAAACAAGTGATCTCTAGCTTCCAATTTGCTTACGCAGAAAGTACACAATAGACCCCTTAGCTTCCAATTATTGAAGTCTCCATTCAGTACACCAAGTGCTTTCCTATCCTTTGTAGCATCTTTTAGGATATGTTTTCTGCAGATCAAATTCCAGGATCTTAGAGCTTTTTCATGTTGCATTGCAAGAATATATATATAGCTGATCTGGGGGAAGGCAGCACTGCCCTTAACTTCAATTAACTTTTGCTGGACGTATGCCAACATTTCAGGCCTTGCTGGAGGCCAACTCAATTCTCCATCTCCATTCTTAATAAAGCAAGAAAGCCATCCCTCAATTTCCTATGGCCTTTCATTGCCAGCATGGTAAGAGGTGTTCGGTATCAAGGATTCAAGATGAAGCTATTTTTTTCAACTTCAAACAGGACCAACGATTCGGGAAAACTGGAGTCAAGCACTTCATTTCTTTTCTTTTTGGCTGAATAGGCGTACAAACTATTTTATTTTGCCTTGTTTACAAAAGAGAGCATATAAATTATTAATTATTTCAAAAATTTAAACTATATAAAAAAATGATAAATTTAATTATTTAGTATTTTAACACTTCTATTCAAGTGTATGTATCAAGAATAAATGAGCTTTAATGCATGCATAATTTTTTTTTAACGTTTTAAATAGGAGATATAATATATAAATATAATAAAATATTTTTAACTTGTAGAATGAATATATAATAGTGTAAAAACTTTAAGTTATTAAAAAAGAAAAAGTCTAGGACTACAACATTTTTTACAATTTTTTGTTATAACTGTGACGTGACAAAGTGTGATTGGTGAAAGAAAAATAATGAATCCGTATGTAAGTGATAGTTAACAACTCACACTACGTCAAAATTATTAAACAATTTATTGTCCAAGAACAGAGTAAAATTTCTCTTAAAAAAATCATTTAGTTAATATTCTAAAAGATCATAGCCAAGATTATTGTGTCTATGAACACAGTTATAGCACGAGAGATGTGAGAAGAGAGAATTCTTTATTATCGTTTTTTTTTTTTTTTTTTCTAAAGAAGTATCAGGTTTTATTATTGGGGAAAAAGAGATTTAAAAAAAATATATATTGTTAATGTGGAAAATTGTGAAGGTTTCAAATCCTACTTCTCAAACTCTCAGAAAGTAAAAAATAAATAAATAAAAAAATGTCGATTTTATAGCATATATAGATTATGCAAGTGAAAATAATAATTTTTTTTAAAGAAACTGAAAACAATAAATCTAGTAAAGCAAGAGCATCGGTATTGATGGAGACAAATAGGTAAAATACTAAATTTAGCAACTAAATATAACAAAAGTTGTTTATTGTAGTAGATATATTATTTATTATGTTATTTATATTGTTTTATTGTGTTGAATACTAAAATAAAATCACTTATATTGGATGTTTTATAAAATGAGGTAGTAAAGTATATATAATAGTTTTTGTGATGCCGAAGGGCTGGTTCAACTATAAATGCAACTAATGCAATAGTCTAAGGCCCCCAATTAAAAGAAGGTCTCTACTTGTGAAAAAAAATTATATATATAAAATATGTTTATCTATATTTTTTATTACAATTTTTTTAATCTTTTTATTGGTCAATAAAAGACATTAAAAAAGTTCTATTATATCCTAAAATACAAAAGATTAAAAAGGTCCTATTGTATCACTATTTCAAAATTTAATTTTTAATCTCCACATTGTCATTGTGCACATAATTGACATCAATGACAGGACAGCATATCGGCACACAGGCACTGCACAAAGGCCATAGCCACACCACAGCTCACAGCAGGCGGCTGGCCCACACACACTAACCCATAGGCCACACTCAACCTCAATGTATACACAGAGCGTAGGCACGCACCCACTGCACTGTACACATATCTTTTAGACTTTTACTTTTATTTTATTAATTATTATAAGTTATCACACAAATTCATAATTTGATGTATAATCATATTAACCTATTTATATTATATTATTACTAATTTATTATACTTAATTATGCAAATAGATGAAAATACTCCAATTAATGTACTTAATTATTTAAAAATGTTAGATTATTTTCTAAATGCATATATCACTTATAGAATATTACTAACAATACATGTTATGGTTGCATATGCAAAAAGAAGTTTTTCAAAACTAAAATAAATAAAATATTATTTACGGTTTACTATATCACAAGAAAAATTAAATGGATTAGTCATATTATTAATTGAAAAAGAAATGTTAGAGAAACTTAAATACAAAAACTTAATTAGTAATTTTGCATCTCGAAAAGTAAGAAAAATAGATTTTAAATAAAATATAAAAAAATTCAATGAGTATTATTTTAATTAATATTTAAATATAAAAAAAAATGCTCCGCTTAAAATTTTCACCTAAAGCTTCCAAAGTTGTTGAGCATACCTTGTGCCAAATTGTTAATCTTTTAACACCACTAATATTAATACTCTAAATACATCATTTTTACTACAACTATCTATGTGATCAATAAACAAAAAGTGGTAGGTTTATTTAGAGCATTCTCATTAAGAATGCCAAATGGTATAAATGCTATAAAAGTTAAAAAACATACTCCATCAAAGCTTTTATATCCTATAAATTTTGCAATTCGTCTACAGTGGACTGCTATCTCTAGCAGTGCACTGTAGCAAGATTGTAAAAAAAAAAAAAAATCATTTTATATTCTCTCTTTGTCTTCTTTCTCCAGACTTTCTTTTCTCTCTCTCATTTCTGTTTCTTTCGTCTCTCATTCTTGCTCCCATTTCTCTGCTCTCTCTCTCCCTCTACTCGACGTCTCTGCCTCCCTCTCCGACGAAACCCAGGCCGGAGCATCAAGCCAAGCCGATCTCTATTGCAATGGGTTTTTTTTTTTTTTTTTGAAGTTTGTGATTTGATGTTAGATCCAGCAGTGGTTGTGTGGGTTATGAATTTGGCGTTTTGGGTTGTGGTCTGATGTGCTCCGGCGATTTTGTGGGTCTAGGTTCATGGGTTTGGGTTCGTAGGTCTGGGTTTGTGGATCATCGACGTGACCGGCGTGGATCGTCGAGTTGACCGGCGTGGATCGTCGACTTGTTCGGTCTCATAGGCGTGGGTCATCGAGAGGGAGAGAGGAAGAGACAGTGAGACCGAAAGGGAGAGGGAGACCAGAGAAACAAAGGATGAAAAAAATAAAAACAAAAGAGGAATAAAAAATTATAAATAAATAATATTTAAATGAAGTTGTAAAAAAATAGAAGTTTTAATGTATGGTATATTGTAAAATGGAGTGTTAAAATTGAAAAAGTAATATTTTGTGATTATAAATGCTAAATTTTTTGCAATTCTTGATAAGAATGCTCTTAGGAGAGTTGTGATAAAAGATAGTAGATTGTGTATTTGAAAATACAGTAATGTCATACAAGCAAAGCTAAGATGGTATCTCATGCGCCGAACATATGAGACTTATGTCTTACTAACACGTGGATCTCATACTGTTGAGTGCATGAGACTTATTTCTCACTGACATGTGAACCCCATACATAAGTGCAAATCAAATACAGTACTGCAAATTTGATTAAATAGAGATTGAAATCCCCTTTTATTCTACCAAATTCAATATTCCCATATGTGCAATCTTATGGGTGCAATTCTTTGCATGGAATAATATGGATTTCTAATTTTGTATCTTAATTTTCTCTGTCAGAGACTTGGTATCTATGCCCTTGCTATAAAAGTTCTCAATGAATTCTTGCCTAGTGAAATTTAGAAAAATAGCTGGCTTTTCGAGTGACAGCAATTCTAGCAACGGTCCAAGGTATCCATCACCTTTCCATTTGGCTAAGTTGAAAAATATGACAATTGAAATTCATGCTTCCTTAGATGAATTGGTAGTACTCGATGTTGTACACTTTTGTAATCTCCATTAGAGATTATCTAGAAATAAAATGTCAAAACGGTAATATTGAAATTAAGAATTGACATATATGAGCAAATGTTACTAAATGTTAAATAAATTGAAGATAATAGATAGTAGAAGCATGAAAGAATAATACAAGAGAGAACAAAGAAAATTATGTGGTTTGGGAATTACATCTTTGATACATGAGTAAAGTATAAATTAATCTAGCCGAAAACATCATTTTGGTCCTTACATTTTGGATTTATGGTCAATTTGGTCTTTACATTTTAGTAACAGTCAATTTAGTCCCTGTTATTTTGAATTTGCAGTCAATTTAGTCCCTACCATTAACTCATTAACGAAAAATGCTTACGTGGCACACGGCGTGCATAGTTAGCACACTTAACACCTATGTGGCTATTGAATTAATAAAATAAATTATTTATCATTTAAAAATGCAATGTTGGCATTAACTAAAAAATTTTAAAAAAAAATCCACATCAGACCAAAAAAAAGGGTGAGTCCCCTTTTGTTTTTTCTCTTTCTTGGCAGCCAAACACAACAACCTAGAAAGACAAAAATCAACCCAGAAAATTCCTAATAACCAAATCCACGTCAACGAAGGCATTATCGGAATTAATCTTTTTCCTCTTGAGAGAGAATGGTGGCAGTGGTTGCTATTTGTTGGGGTGGAATCCAATGGCTCAAAAACTCTACAGTTTTAATTGGGCCACGTTGTGTACTTGCTTGGGTTGAATCCAAGAAAGCCAAGGAGCATAAAGCCATCAAGCCTTATGCTTTTAGAAGACCACCTTCTCACCCTTCTTTTACGAAAAGGCATTGTTGTATAGCATTGTGTAATTATTTACTTGAATCCAAGTTTTATCAAATTTTGAGACGGATCTGTGTGTGTTGTATTGTGTTAATATTGCAGATGGTTAAGGAGGAGAAGATTAGTTTGAGTTAGTATGCAAATGCCAAGTTCATTTTCTTGAAACAAAATTTATTTATTGTGATTTTTCTGGATTGAGTTCGGATTTTGTGTTTTCGGGTTTCTTTGTTTGGCTGCCAAGAAAAACTGGGAAATATTTTAAAATCATATGTTCAAAAAATTATTTTTTTTTGCTTTGGATTTTTTGTTTAATGCTGACATGGAATTTTTTAAATGATAAATAATTTTATTATTATTATTTTCAGTAGCCACATTAGCATTAAGTGTGCCAACAATGCATGCTGTGTGCTACGTAAGCATTTTCCATTAATGAGTTAATAGCAGGGACCAAATTACCTACAAGTTCAAAATAATAATGACCAAATTAACTGCTACTAAAATAAAGGACCAAATTGACCGTGACTTCAAAATGTAAGGACCAAAATAGTGTGATGAAGCTAGCATAAAAAAAAAAATCCCTCATTGCCTGCGAAAAGTGTGTTGCGCATGCTCGAAGACTATTCTATTTTTTTTAGTAAATGTTAATAATTTAGAATATATATTTTTTATTTTTCAAACATATGAAAAATATAAACTTTAGAGACAAGTTAAAACAAAATGAAACGTGAGGGGGGAAAGAAGGCTAATTTTAGGAGTTCTCTTTAAAAAAAAAAAAAAAAAACTGGGTGTTTTACTTTTATTTGAATGAAAAAGGAATAAAAAAGGCTAAATTTTAGGGAATAAAAAGATGAACTTGAAGGGAAAAAAATCCTAAATTTTATGACTTCTCTTTTAAATTCAAAATGAAATTTATTAATTGACATTTGTGACCAAGAGTATTACTCAACTCTTACCCTCTTAACATAATTATTAACTCCTCCCTGTAGGAGTCAACCATATAAATAGCCAATATTTATGTAAAAGCTATTACCAGTTTTAGTTTTAATATAAAATTAGTTGTAGACCTACGCAATGAGTGGGGATAAATAATTATTTTGTATATTAATATAATGTATAATTTTTTCTCTAAATTTTTTTGAAGATAATTTGTTCTCTCTTAAAATTAAACAATTTCTATTTAGTCTAATTAAGTCTATTTTTATCCCATTTGGTCCACTTGGTCAATTTCAGACTAATTGGGCTTTAAATTGATTTTTTTTTTTTTTTTTTTTTAGGTTTCGTTTTCAAGTTTAGCTCAAAATTTTATTTTATTTTCTTAATTTTTGGGTTGAAAATATGAAATTTTATTATATATGGGCTAAATTCCATAGTTTTGAGTTAAAAAATACAAAGAAAATAGACATTAGAAATTATAAATATGAGCCCTAAAAATGCAATGAAAATGATAAATATTCAAAAGTCTCATTTGGTCTATATTGGTTCTATTCGATCTATACAATTGGGTCCCATTCGGTCTATACAATCCTAATTGGTCCACTCAGTCCTATTTAGTCCACTAAAGTTCTATTCAGTCCATTGGGTCTTATTCAGTCCTATTCGGTCTATGTAGTCCACATTGGCTCTATTCAGTTTATATTAGTCCTATTTTGTCCACATTGGTCCTATTCGATCCATTCTTTCCACTTCAGTCTTATTTAGTGACTTCAATCCACATTGGTCCTATTCGGTCTAGTCTATCCATTTAGGTCCAATTGGGTCCCGTTCGGTCTATTTTGTCCACTTCAATCCTATTCCATCCATTCGTTCTTATTCGGTCCACCTTGTTCCTATTTGGTCCATTTGGTCCTATTCTATCTATTTGGTCCACTTTGTCCATTTGGTCCAATTCGATTCATTCAGACTACTTCGGTCCATTTTGGTCCACTTTTGTGCAATTACATAATGGAAAAACACATATTTGGGTTGAAAGCACCCAATCTAAATCCAAATTTATTTAAAATATATAAAAATCTCAAACTTATAATATCTAAAATCTTAAATATAGTATTTATTATTATTACACTTTTGTTGAGTTATATTAATGTAGCATTTTAGTCCACTTCGGTAATGCTAAATTAAAGTAAAAGTCTTTCTAAATATAAGGCTATGAATATACAAAGGTAATCTTTAGGGCAATTATTTATTTTTTTTAACGTCATTAATTTTAAATGAATTGCATGAGATTGATTATACATTTAAGCAAAATAAATAAATATATACATATATGTATGTATGTATGTATGTATGTATGTATGTATGTATGTATGTATGTATGTATAATTTTTATTTAAATAAAATACTCAAATTATTCATTCTCTTAAAAAATATTATCGTAATAATCAAAACTCATATCAAACTTATACTGAATATGTATAATTTATTCTCTATATTTTATTGTAGAGAGAGACTGTTTGTGATGTGCAACTATAAAATACAACACCAAAACGTATAAACTTAAAATAGATTTTTAAAAATCACAATGATTCATCAATATAAAGTAGAATTGTAAGAAAGAATAAAAAGTCAAGAGAAAGAGAATAACCACTTTTTCAAAAGAGAATGTGAGAGTGAATAATAAGAAATTTATAGAAAATAATATGAGAAGAAAAAAAAAGTAAAGATAAAAAATATTGTAATAAACATCAAATTATCCAAGTCATGTTACGTAATAAAATAACATTATATTTTTATAGATTATCTTTATAATACAATATGATAACATCTATGAAATCAAATGAGAATAAAAAAGATAACAACTTAAAAACACAAAACTTAATCACATCAACACAAAGTAGAGTTCTAAATAATACAAAATTCATCAACCTAAAGTAAAGATGCAAGAAAAAATATAAAACAAATCCACCAAAAGTGAAAAAAATAAAGAAAAGAAAAAGAGAGAGAGAGTGAGAAATAACATTTTGTGTGTGGGAGAACTATGTATAGAATGAGAAAGAGAATTGTAAATTTGTAGTGAGATGAGGGGAATAAGAAAAGCAATAAAATGAAGGAAGATAAAGGGATAGAGGAAAAGTGATATAAAAGCAGATAGTAGTAGGAAGATGAAAAGGTAAAAGAGAGGGGAAAAATTAGAGAAAGTATAATAATAAGTTAGGAAATTAATAAGAACAAAAAATTAAAAATAAGATAGAGATTGTTGAAAATAGGTGGATGATATGACTACTGATGTAGCTCAATAAAAACGTAGCAATAATAAATGATATACTTCAACATTTATATATATATATATATATATATATATATATGTGTGTGTGTGTGTGTGTGTGTGTGTGTGTTTATAATTTATAAACAATGATTTTGATTAGTCTCACGTTAACAACATACCCTTCAAAAAAAGAAAAAGCCAAAAACATAAATTAAGGATAAGTACATTAATAAATTTATTACACACCAAAGGTTTTGGCATGTTACTTACATAAACAACATCTGGCATCGATCTGCAATATTAAATTTATTGCAGTGTCCAACCATAATATGTGATAATGCTTATTTTAATGGCTTCTACCATGATTGTTTAAATACTAGTGGCTGATTAGATTTTCAGCATATTAGACTTAAACAAGAAATTACTAGTTCTTCTCTCCTTCAGTTCATTCGAGGACTATTCATGCTTCATGCATTGAGATTCCCTATGGTAACATTCTCTGTCCCATTGTTAAATGCATACAAGTAAGCGTCATTGAAGACTGCAAGTGTAGGATAAACCCTTGATAAGATGCATGTTTTTCCTCCAGCTCCGAAACTTTCCACAACAGAATGATCAATCTGCAACAGAACATTTACAACTCAAACATTAAGAGAGAAAGAGAGAGAAACAAAGATTTTAACTCATGTTTATGAGAGGGCATACCAGACTCCTTAAAGAAAGCTTCCTGTCTGTTAAATCCACATCTACAAAGCCTGCAAATGATGGTTTACGTAGTCCATCCATCAAAGAGGAACTATATATACACGAAAACAAAAGAACAAATAGAAACCATGTCAAAAGGGTGTAATATTTATTTTATACATAAGATATATGTATAATCTTTCTTACAATATATAGATACATCCCACAATCATGTCGAGCCTATATATTATGAGTGGAGAATGTATATATCCAATACATGACATACTTTCTCGGGAAAACAGAAAATATTATAGTAACCTAAAAAGCAACTTAAACCATTAATCACACAAACCTTCTAGCATCAGAGCACATGAGAACTACATGCTTCTTTGGAGCTTTGAAAACTCTAAAGAAGACAGGAGTGTATTCCTCTAGATGATTTGAAGCTAGTGTTAACAACCCAAATGGCCCAACCCCACCTTGAACTTTTGAACCCTTTAGGCCATAGAGATCTTGTGCGTTTACCCAACTAGCATCAAATCCCTCGGCGTTGTCCAAACTCTTCGGCAACAAGAAGGTAACCTCAACATCGGCCTGTGGAAACACCAATAACAATAATCACTATAAATGAATTGTGTTTGATGCTACATGAAGCAATCAATTTGTACCATAATAATGTAGCGATTTTGCTATAAAATCCAGAATGCCAAAGACACAATTTTTTTCACAATCTTCTCCGCAACTAGTTAAAACAACTTGTTAAGGTAATAAATTATGAAACAACTTCACTTTTATATGGTTCCATCATTTTTATTATACATCAATCAAAACAAGTTAAATCAACAATTATGAAAAACGTTAATGTGAAAAACGTTGAGTTGAAAACCTGGGCAGCAATTATGCCTTTAATTTCAACATGCTCTCCCTTTTTGACCTGATTATTGCTTGTATGAACTTTATTCCCTCTAAGAGTTTTTAATTTTTCGACAGGCCATTGTAACACTTGTTTCCCACTACTGTCAAGTCACACCATCCTCGAAATAGCCTGAAACAATTCCAATAAAACATCAATTTTGTAAGTAACTTGCCAGAAATTAAGCCTATACAAATGATAGTTACTAAGTAACAACAAAACCTTAATCTCAAACAAAATCAAGCTTTTGAAATTCAACATAATTATTACCTGAATTCCGGCCCATCCTTTTTCAACATCATTTTTAGTTTAGTCAAGAAGTACATAATTATTTTCTATAGGCAGGATAAAGGTGTGTCTTGTCTGAGAGGTATCTCTTGAGACCTCTTACATTCAACAAGTGGAACCCACATACATGTAGGTTCACACATGGTATAAAACTGATATCTCATAAGTCAATCTTATAAGATAATTTTTTTTCCCCTATCTACATAGGAAACATACAAGAAAACAATCAAAACGAAAATAATAATCTAGTAACACAAAAAATTTCATAACCTTTTTTATATGTGCTAGGGGTGACAAAATGCGATTGATGTACAATAACAATGGTGTCAGTAATAGGAATTAAAATTACACCAATAATCACAGGTTGTACAATCTAAAGACTCTGTACGTTTTTAAACCCCTTAAAATACAAGTTGTTTAACTTAATATTAAGCCAAGTTGATTAACAAGATCTAGGTTAAACACATTCAAATCATATCATGTGAACAATGCGGAAAAGTAAATAATACAAAGATATGATAACCCAGAAAAACCAAACTGGTAAAAAACCTAAGGAGAATTTAACCTAGCTATCTTCAAGGTAAAACAGATGCACTATGAAAAAATTGAAGTTTGTACAACAGCGACTTAGACTACTAACATCCTATTGCTATCTCATGTAGAAAATTTACTACCACGACCATGTGACAGCTCTGAGTCCACGGACTACTTCTTTCTTTGATCCACAACAACCACAGGTACTCCCACTTGTGTTTTCTTTAAGCTCTTGAAACAGCAATTGAAGAGATCACTAAGTTCTCAACATCAATCTTGATCTTGATAACCCTAAGTGTGTATAAAGGCAAACACCTCTAGATCTCACATAAGATTCACACACACAACATATCAACCACACTAAAACGTGGCTAGGGTTTCTCCTTTTATACTTGAAGCAAAACGTAAAACCCTGCACGTCCTATGGGCTTGGGCTGAGTTGAAGTTCTAATACATTTAGATCCTAAAGTCTTAGAACCTATCAAACTCTAAATTTCTTATCATAAGCATTAGCATTGAAGGGTGTAAAACCTCTCATATTGCTATTTTAGATCCACACACCCCCTAAAACCACAAATACCCAAGTGGCTTTGCTAAAACAAATTAGTAACTATGAACAATAAGTTCTTAAAAATACAGGAATTATTGTAGCTTGATGGTAAAGCTAAAATATCATATTTTATTTTTGGGTAGAAGAGAGGGATATAGATTTTTTATATTATTTGATTGTATAGTTTATATTATTTTAGACAAAAACGCAAAATTGACCCTCTAATTTTCATCTTTTTTTATTTCAATCTTCTAACTTTCAGTTTTGTCAATTTAGTCCTCTAACTTTCAATTTTTGTCAATGCAAGGCTCTGTTACAACTCAATTAGTAGTTTCCATTAGAACCACTGAAATGACGTCGTTTTGCATTTTTTTTTAATTCGGAATTAAAAGAAAATAAGAAAAATTTGGAAAAAAGAAAAGAAAAGAAAAAGAAGTCGTTCCCCTTCCCCTGAATCAAAACAAAACAAAGAAGACCCAAATCCCTAACCTGTGTAACTTTGAGAGAGAGAGAGAGAGAGAGAGAGAGAGAGATTGAGTTGAGGTGCAACGCAAATGACCCATTTATATACAGATTAGTTTTGTTTAGTCATTAAGCTACAAATATATACCTACAAAGTGGTTGGGAAAGAAGCGGAGGACAGGCAAGGAGGTGCTACGGTAAGACAAGACAAAGCAATTCTTGGCTGGAGCTGGAGCTACAGAGTACACCATCACCGATTCAGTCAAGGTAGAGCAGCGAGGGTGGTGGTGGTTTACACGGCGAGCAGAGTAGCGAGGTACGGTGAGGGACAACGAGGAGAGCAGCTGTTGATTTCAGTCCTCAACTCAGTCTCTCTCTCTCTCTCTCTCTCTCTCAAACCGGCTCACTTTCTCTCTCACTCAAAGTTACACGAGTTAGGGATTTGGGTCTTCTTTGTTTTGTTTTGATTCAAGGGAAGGCCCTTAATGTTTTCTTTTCTTTTCTTTTTTTCCAAATTTTTCTTATTTTTTTAATTCCGAATTAAAAAAATATGCAAAAAGGCGTCGTTTCAATGGTTCTAACGGTAGCCACTAATTGAGTTGTAACGGAGCCCTGCATTGACAAAAATTGAAAGTTAGAGGACTGAATTAACAAAACTGAAAGTTAGAGGACTGAAATGAAAAAAGGTGAAAGTTAGAGGGTCAATTTTGCATTTTTGCCATTATTTTATTGGATTATATGTAAAAGTAAGAAATGAGATGTCGGGTCTTGGGTGTATTGTAAATTAAGCTGATAATAAAATAGATAAAGTAGCTTTTTAGAGTGTAAAATAGATTTTTTTTTTCAAAATCAAATGATGTAAAAGAAATAAAAATAACTAGAGACAAAAACCTCAATTTCTTCTTATGTACATGTTAATTTTGAAAAGGACAGGGCACAACTAAAATTTTAATAGGGTTCTCATCTCGATCATCAATAACCACTCAAAAGAGCCTGCATGGTGGTCCATGAATCCAAAAGCTGTTCATTACATATACCATTGGAAAATTAGGGACCAGTGTACACATGCATCCAAGGTGGGTACTGGTCCATCCAAATTAACCCAACACTTGTTTACATGCTAGCTGATCGGGTTTGGAATCATGCTCAAGGATCTTTATTGGTGCTCCTCGATGATCAACATCAACATGTGATGAAA
The DNA here is from genome assembly GCA_033629205.1 of Lithocarpus polystachyus. Classification (NCBI taxonomy): domain Eukaryota; kingdom Viridiplantae; phylum Streptophyta; class Magnoliopsida; order Fagales; family Fagaceae; genus Lithocarpus; species Lithocarpus polystachyus. The sequence continues at coordinate 45,787,721 of CM066168.1, forward strand.
AACTTAGAAGGAGCTGAAGAAAACCTAAGTGCCCTACCCTACCCCCCATAAAAAGACCTGCAAGACAGTGTGACAGTAACAATACAAAATTTCGATGTGGAACAGAGCAGGCATTAACATCATGGGGGATGAAAAAGAATTAGGTCATATTGTTTTGGAAGAGAATCTAATATGCTGCCCATTTAAACAATGAAAAAGCTAAAATGGTGGTGACCCATCAATACAAAAGATAAAATAAAACCAAAAACAAAAGCGACATTTATGGACGCCTATAGAATTAGAAATTAAGTTTCATGTTAGAGTAGTTCTAGTACCATATAAAATGTTTAAATTTTTTCCATAATTATTTTACATGTTAGATTGTGATTGATTGCTTGTCACATTCACATAGATCTATCACTTTCTTTCCGCCATCAGTGGCGGCTCCAGGATTTTTTTCTAGGGGGGTCAATATTAGCGTAGCTAGGAATTTATAGGGAAGTAAAAAAATAAAATGACTAGATTTTTTTTTCTTTATACACCACTTTCATACAATTTAGTATACAATACAACTATATTTTACAATAGTCTAAAAAAATTATTGGTAGTTTAAAGATTGGTAAGACAACAAATGTAGAAGGAAAGTGCAAGGAAAAAAAAAATTTATTTTGTTGTCAATGCCAAAGTAAGCCAAATTCTGAGAGAGGGCTTTTAAAAAAATAATAATAGTAATGAATGAGCAAAAATTTGAACTTTTTTATTTCTTATAAAATTAAATATTTTACGAGTAGTGCTATTAACAATTTGACACAACATTTTCAAAAAAATATCGCAACAAAATCCAGATAGTAGGTAAAAAAGTTGTATAGGTCCAGATAAAAGCCAATTACAACTTACTACTTAACTTTTATTGTGAAAATATTGTGAAAAATAGCAGTAAAATGATCATCTTTAAGTTGATTTCAGTTGGATTTTTTTAAAATTAGGATCAGGGTGTTCAAATTTTTATTTTAAAGGGGTCAAAAATAATTTTAAGTTTATGTATAATTTTCTTTTGGGGGCATTCAAAGGGTTCATTTGAACCCCCTGTGGTGTGTGTAACGCCGTCCCTGTTCACCATTCACAGTCTGCCACATGGACAATTGTGGCATAAGTTATAGCATTTTATGCTGTCTTAAAATTTTTGTTCATGTTCTCGTTAGGACTTTATTAGGAGTGGTGTCGTAAACTCTCCCACCAACATATATTACACTCATGTATTACTCTAATTCCATGAAATAACTAAACAGCAGAATGATTAAAGTGTCTATCTGGTAGTGGATTATAAACCAATTTTCTTTTTCTTTTTTTAGCTTTTACAGTTTTATATACAACTTTTTAAAACCTCATTTTTTTCATATTTTTTAAAGTACAATTATATTTTAGTACAAATTCAACAAAACAAAAAACCTAAAAGCTATTCCCAAACGGATATGAGTGAGGAGCTATATATTATAGAAGCCTCTAACAAAAACTGGTCTATTACTATATTTGGATATTCCTTCCTCCATGCATATTGCTACATCAATACAATAATAATTATCATCTCTGCATTCATGCATGTTACATAGTACCACATAATAGCAGGTGGGGCTACCTTTTTAACTTATATCTAACCGGGTACATATTACAGGTGAAAATGGCCAAATACCATCATTTTGCAAAATTTGTAGTAATTTAGCACTATTTCGGAACTAATCAACAATCTACCACTTTTTTAGTACTCGAGCTCTACAAACTCAAGTTCCAAATGGTACTCGAGTGTAGTAAACTCAAGTTCCTAGTAAACATTCCACTGTGGCACTATCTGACATGGCATTTGGGCATTTAAAAATGCCACTTAGTACTCGAGTTTCTAGTACTCGAGTACAGTGTTAGTGTGTACCCAAGTTTCTATAACTCGAGTATGGCTCGAGTATATAAGTGAAATCATCTAGGTTCATACTCGAGTTTCTTGGACTTGAGTACTGTTTTAGCAATACCCGAGTCCTTTAAACCTGAGTTTGGTTTTCAGATATGTTTCTTAACATTATCATACTAACTACTAGTACTACTCACTGATATTTGTGCTTCTTGAAACTAAGAAATCTTTGTTTCATTTCAGCAAACAAGTCTTGGTCCCCATCAATTTTGCCCATATTTTCCACTATATAGCAGGTAAGTTCTTGTGCAAGTCCAAGGGAACAGCGAAGCCTTCGGTCTCGAAATTTGGTTTCTCCTACAGATACAGATGCCAAATATTGAAGGGCAGTTATAATAACTGTACAAAGTTTACTTCAGACCCTTAAGGTGAATTTTCTCAGAACAAAATGTTTAATAAAAATGGGCATCCTTATCTTCTAAGTCAGCGGCAAAAGTAACTATTGCATTGATATGTCTACAATGATAAATGTGTAGGATCCTTTTAACAATTAAATTTAAAACTAGTATTGCAATACATGAAATAGAACTCTAGAATTGTCATGAATCACTCTCTGATTATGCAGTGTCATCAGCTAAAAAAATTAGCCAGGTTTTCTAAATGCATAAACATCACAAGGAAAGAGAAGAAAGATCATTATATAAAGTATAAGTTTATAATCAAAAAATACAAACATGTATACACATAAAAATGATGTGACCGTTTGGTTGTGAGTAATTGGAAACTCAGCACAGCACTACAAGGAGCAACCATTCAGAATAGTAGCAACAGTTAAAGCAAGTGTGTAATGCACAATGCATGACCTCTGAACCAAAATTGATGTATTTCATCACTGCTAACAGCAGAAATTAACATTCATGAATAGGAATGACTTACATTGCCATTCTTGACAATAACATGGATATATCGTCAAACAGTGAAGGACCTATTTTTGTCATTTTCAAACCTTAACCAAACTAGATTATCCATAACAGTAATTTGTAGATCACAAAAACCTAACAGATATCTTTGCCCATAAGCTCATACTAAAGACCAGTAAAATTCCAGTACTCTACCTTAGGTTTTCCAATTCAATTCAACCATGTGGCTGCATTGACCAATGAACCACGTGGCTAAATTTTATTAACCTCGAAAATAATAACACTAATTTTGTTGCAATGGTTGATAGTGGTTGAATTCAATTGGAGAACCCACAGGTACAACACCTAATGAATTGTACCTAAGTTTTGCCCAATACTAAATAATGTTTCTTAATTGCTTAAAAGGAAAGGAACACAATATAATAGCTTGGTACTTAATTAATCATAATCAAAACGTACTTTTATCATTACAGTGATACAAGCAAAACCCCACTAGGACAAAATATAATAGCTTTGTACTTAATTAATCATATGCTCATGTACCACAGCTATCTCTTTTATTTTTATGCATGTTTGTCATACCACTTCATGGCAATATATATCCAAATCCCAAAATGAAGTAAAAAAAATTAAACTACGAAACATTTGGACAAAGATCACACTTTGTATTTTAAAAGATAGATACAATAAGATTCTTCATGGCAGACTAAGGTTCTTCACCCATATTGTTGTTCACTAAGGCAAAACACACCAACAACATTACAAACATGAAAAATAACCACGATAAAACCAGCTTGTATATTCTCTCACACTCTCTCTAACCCTCTTAAGTTTCTCCCTAGCTTCAACATAAAGCTCATAAACTTCTCTTTCCCTTTGAATTTGACTAATGCATAGGTCTGTTCTAGACTTAGACGCATAGGTCTATTCTGGACTTGTGTCAAAATGCTTTTATCTTATTCTCCATATCTAACCCCAGCCCTTTCTCAATATCTACAATGAAAAGTAGTTGTTTCAATATAACCTAAATTAGGCTCAGTTTGAACCAGAGAAATCACACATAACTAAAATTAAACTTCTTCTCAAGCAAAGAAATCACTATAATAGAAATAGTAAATAGAACTAGTAAATTGAACTTCTTTCTGTCAGTAATATCCCATCCTCAATGCCAAATTCTGTTGAACCAATCAAATAGTCTCGTAGCAATTTTAAGATCTAAAAACGTTACCAAAGAGCCTCCTCAAAACTCATCAAGCACATATTTTTTGAGTAATACAACTTGTAAATAGGAAGAAAAAAGCATCCATAAGGTTGCCTAAAGTAAAAGGAAGTTTCAGTTTTCAAGACATACTGATGACAAACAAACAAATTGACGAACAAAAAGTGAGAAACAACGAAAACCATACTTACAAGAAAGCAAGCTGAGGAATTTTGGCCAAAAACACGGGAAAAGGCCCAGACAAGCTATTGTTGTTCAGCCCCCTAGTCTCATAAGATGACAAAAATAAACAGTATTAATTAAGATCATGTAATTGATTACATAAAAAATCCCAAAACATAAACTATGCACAGTATATATATGGTAGGGTACTTGAAGATGATCATGTTAACAAAGGCCAAGTCAAAGTTAACACCTTTAATGGTAGGGTACTTGAAGATGATCATGCTAAAGAGAGTGCCTTCACAATTGTAAAATATGCAATCAGATAAAACTTCTAAGATCCAATAGGTTAAAAGTGGAAAAGTGAAATTATGGCCAACCCACAAATGACCTAACACCCCTTCGAGAAAGAAAAAAAATGAAAAACATTACATTGCACATAAGGCAGTTACACATTACATTACATTAACCAATTAGTATGCAATTTTTGCAACAAACCAAATGGCAATGCTAATGACTTTTTGTTTGCATCCTATAGGGAAAGTAGCTTATTGTATAAATGCCATATTTTGTCCTTAAAATTTTATCCAATTTTTCTCAAGTTTTAAAAATACATAATTGAATGGCATATAGCATGCATTTTGATCTAATGGCATATATCATGCATTTTATTTCAAGTTGCATTTAGAAGGATGCCACGGTCAAACTTAGCGTACCTAGTCTGCGTGACCACCACTTGTCGGTACCTCGTTCCGCTTAGGGCATGTTCTTCGGTTATGCCCCTCTTAGTCACACAACCCGCATTGCACCTTCCTCCCCCTCCCCTTTCATGGTGTGGTTCTCGGCCGTTTCCCGCCCTCGTCCATCTCATTCTTGATTCGTGTTGAGACAGGGCGACCTTTCTCTCGAATCAATCGGGGGTTAGGGACGACCCTTCGAGTTTCTTTAGGATCCGGCCATGATAATTTATCTTTCAATGCAGGGAAAACGGGAGCATAGCTATAGAACAGTGCGTTCACGCAATAGCATTAGTCAATGTACTGCTCTACATCATGTCGATACCTAATACAAACTGCAATGACATGTGAACATGATATCTTGTACAATTTCCATTTCTGACATGTGCAAGTTCTTTGCAGCAGATTAACTCCATGTGCGTGATCCCCATGTCCAGTAGTCCTTGGATTATGCAATGTATATACTTGATATGATTGTTGTTGCGCGCTCAATCTCGTCACCCTGTGATGCTACGCCTACGCCTTATTTCTCATGAAGATATCCAAGGCATATTTACACCATTTTTTCCTCAAATTCAACTGCGCTATGCTCTTATTACGACAATCATCAAAGTAAGTATTCAGTTTGAACCATGTGTATTTTACCATTGCTGTAATAGGCAGGCTACGAGCACCCTTTAGAACACCATTGAAGCACTTGGAGATGTTTTTAGTCATCGCCCCACAATGGTAACCCTCGTCAAAAGTTACAGCCCATTTATCTTTGGGCACATCCTTCAGATATTGGTGCGCATCCCAGTTGACATTCTCAATCAATTCGAAGGTGGCATTAAACTTTCGCTCCTGGGTAGCACTTGCTGCCCTCCATACTAGATTCTTTAAAGTTTCATTGTTCCATCTAATGTTGACATTATTGCATACATGACAAAGGCAGTGACGATGTTCTGTCATGGGAGGCTGCAAAAAGTCTCGACTAATATCTCTGAAGACAACTTGTATCCCAAGGTGTCTGTCAGATATGATGCATAGCTTGCTCTGGTCGGTAATATACCCTCTTATACAAGCCAAGAACCAACCCCAAGTCTCTGTGCTCTCACTCTTGACAATGACGAAGGCTAGCAAATAAATCTTATTATTAGCATCTGCTGCCATTGCAATCATCAATTTCCCTTTATATTTTCCATAAAGGTGGGTTGTGTCAATGTTGATCACAGGCCTACAGTGCTTGAATCCAACAATACATGGACGAAATGCCCAAAATATGGACTTGAATGTACATGTTTCCCGTTCATAATTATTGTCCACTAGTAACTTATACTTTTTACTTGGACTTGCATCCTTAAGTCCTGCCAAAAAATGCGGCAACTCTGCATAAGACTCCTTAAAATCCCCGTATATAGCTGCAACGGCCTTTTGTTTGGCATCCCATACCTTATATGTGAACCATAATGATTACGTTAGAAATAAATACAAGTTAAATAATTATAGTTGAAGAAAACAAATCGTAAGACTGCAATGGCTATAAGATGAAGATAATATTTCTTTCTCTTTATTCCTTTTTATTTCTTTTTTTTTCAATTTAATTTTTCATAATATAAGGTATTCATGGGCTTTGGGAAAAAAGATAATGCTTATACTTCCATGAGGACTGATGTCTCTACATTGTATTGAAAAAAAGAATGCAAGTTAAAGAATACCTTGTAGTGAGATACTTCGTGTTTTAAGTCTACCAAAGCAACGTGGCATAAGTTCTTTATCTTATATGCGAGGTCTTCTCATATATAGCACCTAAATACGTATGCTAGGAACGCCGAATCAATCATCTGACCATCATGAGCATTCTGAATTTTTTCGCACGTGTGGGGGCCCTTGCATTTTGCGATCTTCCAGACATTTTCTCCCTTGCAACAAATCGCACGGATTGACCATGGACAGGAATCTTCCTCACAACTCATCATAAGCCTCTCTAAGTTTGAATGCTCAGTTTTAAAGCTAAAATTCTCTTGCACTGCGTACCAAATCAATGCATGTCGTACCGCCAATTTAGTCGCGAATACCATCCTTTTCATTGAATGCTCCACAGGCGTCCAACATGATACTTCCGCTTCATAACCGGTGACGAATCAAACATATTATCCCAAGTGTTTTTGGTGAACCATTCCGGCGTAGGATCGGGATTGGGGCATGTGTCTTTATTGTCTTCTATAAACACATCTTCGATATGATCAACATCCTCATGTTCACCCATGGTATCTAGGAGCTCCTCGAAGTTATCCCTAGTAACATTAATATGGGTTACATCATCACCAAGTCCATGATCATCTTCATTTTCGGATGTGGCCCCATGCACGTCATCATGAGATAAATGCTCTCCTTCATGCATTTCTTTGGGCCCTTCCTCCTCCTGAGTCGAGTTCACATGCGAAAATGTCTGCCACGGTTCACTACCATACCCATCTTCTGTATTCTCTGCACACCCTTGATAAGACTGTAATGATATTGAGTCGATGTGCTCATCTACAGTTTCATCCAAAACAGGACGTTGTGAACCCCTCTCCAGCCTCTACTATGGCGGGCTCAACAGTGACATAGAGATTTGAAGCAATGAATCCCTTCACCAGCATTTGTTCAACAACTTCCCATTGAGGTGCTCAATACACGATGGAAATGTTATGCCTAGAGTGGTCTAACCTCATCGCCCTCAATATTCTTCGTTTCAATGGCATAAGGCCTATCCCACACTTCACCTTAACATATTTATGCTTTTGGTTCGAGCCCTCTCCAGCCTCTACTATGGCGGGCTCAACAGTGACATAGAGATTTGAAGCAATGAATCCCTTCACCAGCATTTGTTCAACAACTTCCCATTGAGGTGCTCAATACACGATGGAAATGTTATGCCTAGAGTGGTCTAACCTCATCGCCCTCAATATTCTTCGTTTCAATGGCATAAGGCCTATCCCACACTTCACCTTAACATATTTATGCTTTTGGTTCGAGCCTTGGTATAACAACCCATGCAAGTCATGATAATACGTTGATAGGCCAAGAATATATTGACCCCTTATGATTAATTAATTGATTAATTAGCCAAGTTTATTAATTAATCAAATTAACATGCAAACGCATGGTAACACAAACAAATCACCAATTAAACTAAGTATGCAGCGAAAAATAAATGACACAGTGATTTGTTTACGAATGAGGAAAACCAACACGGCAAAAACCCCACCGGGTGATTTTAAGATCATCACTCCCAAGAATCTACTATTATCACAACAAGTGGTTACAAATAAAGGAATCTCAATACCTTATACCAACCTACAGTTGAACCCTTACCCCAATACCCAATTGGACTTGTTTTGTAGTGACAATCTATCCTTGTATTGCACAGCTCCTAATACGTGATTAACAAATTGTGCGGATCTCAGTACACAACTTGATTCACCAACCAGAGAAAGATGTTGGCTGCAAAGTTCTTCAGTTCATCACACGATAAAGATCCAGAAGATGCTTGGTCATAAAACCCTACTGTGTACAAAACACAGCAACTTCTTCACAAAAAAGATGAACTAGGGCAAATTCTGTCTCTGGTCATAATTTGTTTGAACAAACTTTGCTCAACACTTGTGCAACTTGTGTCCATTTTGGCGGCCCTTAAAATAATCATTTTATATGTCTAGGGTTATAAGAAAAGAAGGCTTAAACACATAATCACGGATTGGAGTCAAAACAAAACTGAAATTCTGTTTTTCATAAACCTCGACAGATGCCTATCTGTCGAGCTAGCTATCGAGCTGTAGCTATCGAGCCATGGGGCTGGAACAGCTCTTCAAGCTCGATAGATGGCTAGCTGTTGAGCTTTAATAACAAGCATTTTTCAGACTTGAATCTTAGACAGACTTGCATAGCTTCAACACTTGATCTTGAAACAAAGTTTCTTGAAGTATTGAACACATCCTAAATCTACCCAAATACAAGTAAAGTGCGTTTTATCAGAGAATTAGTCAATTACATAAAAACAGTGACATATGTTCCTAACAAGTGAATCACATATGTCCTAACGTACGTCTCTCCATCGTAGTACACATAGAAATAGTGAAAATCCATCACCAACCTGTTCAAAGAATATTGTAGTTGTCATAATCTATAACCACTTAAATAAATTTGGCATATGATAATAGCAATTTATATTTAAACTCAAATAATTGAATCTCGATCATTCAAATAATTTATACACATAGACATAATGTGCACTTAACCATATATATATATATATATATATATATATATATTATACACATATAAAATAAAAAAGGTCAACCATTTCGACTTTGTTTTATTAAGCCAATTTCTTTGTTGAGTAATGAATTCATATTATTATGAACACCCGTATTACTGTAAAAGTCAACAAAATATCATTTTACCTTTATCTATCAACCCATGAGTTTTATACAATTAAGTCACACGTGAACTATACTTGTCACTAATTGGGAATTCAACTAACCTTTACTAATAAATGTGTACATACACACACACACACACACACACACACATATATATATATGTAATTCTAGCACTTGCTTATTCTGAAGGCGTTGTTGGATTCAATATTTTTAAAGGATTTGTTTAATTTTATTGTGTTTACACCACTACGTGTATGTGTGTAACTTACAAATTAAAAGGAATTGCATATTTTTCAGCTAACAAGCAATTACTTTTTCATGTGTCCTTCACATGGTTGTTCTAAATAAAATGATCTTACTATGCGTGCTCTCTATTTGCTAGCATATGGTCAAGCTTGATTCTTTTATATTTGTGCTCCATTTGTTTTGACAAAAAAATTATATATATATATATATATATATATCAACAGTTGTACATAGTTAATATTGCAAAACTCATCACATGAAATACACCCCATGCATAAAAATCTCATTCGAACTACATGCAAACACAATCTAAAACTAAGCATATAACTATTACCTCTATGTACTGATCACAGTATGGTTGACCCAAAGGTGGCAATGGACAACACGTTGGTCTTGGATGGAGACACTGACACTAACAGTCAAAGACTTGCAGATGGTGACCCAACTACTAGTAAAGCTTCTGCTTCTTCAAACCTTACGCCTTCTAACTCGTCACATGTATAACTTGAAAAGATAAATACTGAAAATAGTTGAAAGCTAGCGAGAGGTTATTTCGTTAAGAGGTACTCGAGTCCACTATTCTCGAGTACTATTCATTATGCATTCATTGCGATGGTTGGCGCCAATAAGTAGGTGTGGGTAATAAGTATGCCACTTGGTACTCAAGCTTCCAGGACTCGAGTACTATATTAGTGTGGTACCCAAGTTTCTATAACTCGAGTATGGCTCGGGTATACTAAGCAAAATAGGTGAAATCATCGAGATTCATACTCGAGTTTCATGGGCTCGAGTACTGTGTTAGCAGTATCCGAGTCCACTAAACTCGAGTATGGCTCCAACCTCGTACTTTGCATGTTAAAATTTTGAATATTATTTTTTACCAGTACAACTTCTTTGCAGTTTACATAATGACCATTATATTTGAAGAATCCAAAAATTTATATTTGGATGGTAGGAATTAAAGTACAAGCAGATGATGGTGCATGCATGTGCAAATCTAATTAGATAGTTTCTTATTGTTCCTCAAATCTTTGTTTTCCTTTCTTTCTTTCTTGTAAGTGGATTTGTAGTTGTAGATAATAAATTGTGTGATTTCTTTCTTTCTTGTCAACATATTAACCACATATTAGGTGATTTTGACACTTATTTCCTCTCTTTAAAAAACACTCACAATTGTCCCTCCTCTTTCTATTTCATCTCTACCTCATTAATTTTTAAGCCACCTCTTTAGATGACAAATACCTTTAACAAAGCCCAAAGCTGACCTGCCCCATTGCAAATAGATTTATTAGAGTTCGGTAATCAAGTTAATGTTTGGGTATCGCCAAGATCTTTGTAATTCAATGCCGCTTCCCACTTTTTATAACATTTGAATAAAAGAAGAAAGAAGAAGATAAAATTGGGGTATTGAAAATTCTGGTTTAGTTATAATCACACTTTTAAGGATCAACTTTCTGTATCATGAATAGATCAAATACATATAACATGACTCCCGAAAGTTATACATTTGGCAATCTAATTAAGTAACTGAAAATATACATTAATTCAAGAACCATGCCAGAACAAACAGATTCACTTTTGTCTTTGCACCAAACAGATGGGCATAGCTTTCTACTTCACGTATATTCCACCACTACATGTATAATCAGTGATGTTCATACTACCATATAAAGTTTTACACTGCTCTAAGTATCCAAAATACAAATTTTTGTACTCAACCATATGGTGAAATCAACAGATTTCTTCCGCAAATATGATATCAAAGATGAATTGAACTGCAAGGGAAATGCCACAGTCAGATGATAAATGTATATAATCAACAAATATTTATAATTAAATAAAAGCAAAGACAATATAAATAAACTACAAAATTTGGTGAAGTAAAAGCATAACTATACATTTTACCCTGAGCAAATGTAGTCTTCAGCTATACGGAAAATTGTATAAATCAATGTCAACTTGGTATGACAACCCCATTTGCAGTTCACAATTAGAAGGTGAAAGTATTATGCATCTTTTAATAGGTATTATGCAATCCAAACACACATTTTTTACTTGAACATGTAAGGGTTATCATGCATTTCGTGACACAGCAATCAGGGGAAAATTCACTTCAAAAACATAAACTTTCTTCTTCTTTATTTATTTATTTTTATTTAAAATTAAATAATATATATCTAATGCACTTCTTTTTGGGGAAATTCACTTCAAAAGCATAAACTTCACTTCTTATTTATTTATTTTTAATTATAAACATATTTGACTGAAAATGGCAATAATATATATATCTAATGCAGCCTTCACTGATTTCATAAAAAAAAGTGAATTAAACTTTAGAATGTTAAGTAGATTACAACATATTCAGCTAATAGAAATAGAATACATCAGCATACAAGATAAAACATTTCACCCCTAAATAAATAAATGAGAAAGCCACAAGTTTCAGATGCCAATATCGGAGAGCTCATAGTTAAACTTCACACTCATAAGGCATTATCCAAAGAAAGCTAGAAACTTGCTAAATCATTTTCATTACAAAAATGAAAACACCATTCAATATTCAAGAACACCATTCAATGAGTAAGCAAACGAAGCACATTGTTATTACAACACTGCAAAGTAGAAGCAATGCACTTAAGATGACAATCTACAACCCCAGTGTGCAAAAGGAGCCTGAAGTTGCCATCACTGATATTACATATATAATAGCCTAGCTGCATGGCAATATTTATGGTCAAATTTAAAGTAAAAGATGTGCATCAATTTAATAATGTTTTTTAAAATAGAAAGTAATCAGAAATAGGCAACAATGTAGTGATGACCCGATTAAGAAATAATGAAGTATGTAGTAAGTGGGTTTTTCATATTGTGTAAATTTTACAATCTAATTGATCAATTGGATTACGAGATACCAAAAAAACAAAAACAAAAAAACGAAAATTAAGATCAGAAACGACATGCAAGACAAACTCTAGATAGAGTGAGAAAGAAAGAGAGACAAAGAAGTACCGTTGTTGATGATAGCGCTGGTCTTTGAACTCTTCGGCTGTGAACTTGAGAATGGCTGTGAAAGGTGCTGCCTCTGAAACGCTAAGAGAGAGAGACTTTGATTTGAATGAACACTTTGAAAGGAGAGGTCAGAGTCACTTTGAAGGAAGACTGAGAGCCAGGTTGAGACAGTGAGAGCGCGATTGTGACAGTGAGAGGGAGATTGAGAGTAAGTCTAAGTGAGACAGAGGGAGATTGAGAGACTTAGGGAGACTGAGAGCAAGATTGAGAAAGTGAGAGGGAGATTGAGAAAGCAAGACTGAGTGAGGGAGATTGAGAGATAGTATAGTGAAATGGTGAGTATTACTAGTGAGTGGAACGGTGAGTAAGATTCAGCCAACACAATACTTGAGTTTAATGGAATCGAGTACTGCGTTAGCAGTACTCGATTCCATGAAACTCAAGTATCAATCTATATGACTTTGCTTTGCAGTCAAGAATTGGGGCCTCACATACCCGAGCCATACTCGAGTTTAATGGACACGAGTACACACTAACATAGTACTCGAGTACTAGAAACTCAAGTACCAAGTGGCATTTTAAATGCCCAAATGCCATGTTAGACAGTGCCATGGTGGAATGGTTGCTAAGAACTCGAGTTTACTACACTCGAGTACCATTTGGAACTCAAGTTTGTAGAGCCTGAGTAATAGAAAAGTGGTAGATTGCTAATTAGTTCTGAAACAATGCTATATAAATTGCTAAAAATTTTGCAAAATGATGGTATTTGGCCATTTTCACCACGTATTACATACTACATAGTACCACGTCATATTTTGTTTTTTAGAAGATAAGATTTAAAAAACCACACATATAGTGTAAAATAAATATTGCCCTTTAAAGAACTGTAATGCGTGTTAAGGCAATTAAAGAAACAAAAAGAAAAAAAAAACAAACAATAAAAGCACGCATTACTCATCAAAAAAAGAAACAAACAATATTGTATGTCCATATTCTTGTACATATATTTAAGTTTTTCTATTATGAAACTTAAAAAAAAAAAAATTTGCTATATTTCAAAGAGTAATGTTAGAGATAATAAATTTCACAATTTGTTGAGTTTCAAAATTATGATTGATAATGATATTTAGCATTACTTATATTGTATGCCAATTGAAACCTATCAATTCAAAAGTTGTGGGGGGAAAAGTTGTAAAGTTTATTGTGTAATTAAGTAAACTTAGAGCATATTTGGTATACTATAATGGCAAATATATGGTAATAGTTAGGAATGAGAAATGCTACATCTACAAACTTTTTTTCTCCTGCATGAGAGGAGCATTCTTCTCATTTTAGAGTGAGCACTTCTTACCCTTTTCTTCTTCCAAACCAAGTGAGGAAGGAAATTAGCTGGTCCATGATAATACATTTCACTCAAAGACTTACGTACGAAGATTGCTACAAACACTACCATGGAATTTGAGGTCCTCAAACGTACAGAATATGACACTCACAAAAGATGAAGATAAGGTCATGCCAATCCGCCCAGTGAAGAGAGAAAAAGTATTGGAAGAGTTCTCCCTAAGCCTCATACGAAAGTTCCTCACAACGAAGCCAATTAATATACGGGCAGCCAAGTACTTACTACGATCCATGTGGAAGCTAGGGGATGACTTAAAGATAATTGAAGTGGGGGAAGGGCTACTCCCGTTCAAGTTTTCGATGGAAAGCCAATTGATGTGGTTCGAAACAACGAGCCATGGTGTTTCGACAACCATCTCTTGGCGCTTCGAAGATGGGAGAAAGGAATGTCAGTGAGGAATGTTACGTTCACGAAACAACCATTTTGGATCCAAGTGCAGGGACTGCCTTCGACCTTATTAATGAAAAGGCAGGGAGCGATATAGGGCGGAGTATCAGCGAGCTTGTGGAGGTGGACTGCAAAGCCTTCACTTCGAACCAATCATGGTTTATGTGCATACGAGTGGAAGTTCCTTCGAACAAACCTCTCAGGCGTGGTGGCCCAGTAATCAGCCCAGAAGGAAAGGAAACTAGAGTGGTTTTCCAGTATGAGAGGCTAGTTGGGTGGTGCTTCAACTATGGTCGAATTGGTCATGAACAAAGTGACTGTCCGTTCCTTGTGAGCACAGAACATGGTGAGCGACCATACGGCGAGTGGCTTAAGGCTAGAAATCGGACAAGAAGCACTGAATCAAGCAAGGAATAGCATCATGCACGTCGGAATTAAAGGGTGACAATCGCACGTGCTCCACCTTCCGAAACCGATATGCACGTTGAAACCGATATTGAAAAATCGCCGAGACAAACCGAAATCAAGGGAAGCTCGAGATTCACGAACCAACGTCCACGCCCCATTAAGCCCATTAAGTCCGCCACACCTACACCAAATGGATCCCACGTGCCTTAACACCACACTTACTCCATCACAGCTGGATGCACCAACAGTTACTGAATTAAACACCCATGAGCCCCCAACCGAAATGAACAATCCCGAGAATCACGGAAACAATTTATTCTCAGTCCCAATAAGCTACGGCGCAAACCAAATACTTAACCAAACCCTAGGCCCACCCTCACGTGACCAACTAAAAGACCAAAAACCAAAAACTCAAAGAAATAAACCCACCCGACCAGCCATAACACAAAGCAATACCCCACAGCCAAGCCGAGTGATATATATATTGGGCAGAATGAAAAATGCTACGTCTACTATATTTTCACAATAAATTCTAAGTGATAAGTTGTTATTAATAGATATAAAATTACTGTCAATGGTGGGCCTAGTTTAAAACTAGTAACAGCTTATTACCTAGAATTTATTATGAAAATGTTGTGGAACTAGCAACTAAGTAGGAATTAGTATTACAATAAAAACAATAAGTTGGAATGGAATAAACAATACTTTCTTTTTTTTTGGTTGAGAAATCCAAGGAATAAATACTAGTCCACAATTTAGTATAGTAGCATAAGCTGGTAGGAACCACCGCGCACCCTTGGCACGATTGTCACTTTACAAGTATAAGTGCTTATGGGGTGTCGGGAGGTAAGGACCGGAGTTCAAATTTCCAGCAGGGAGTTTCACACACATATATACTTACATTATGCTAGATTAAAATTTATATCTTATATAAAAAATAAAAAATAAAAATAAAAAGCATAAGGTGGTGGGATGAAATTATATATATTTAGGTCAAATTTTCTAAAACACCCTTATTAATGAAATTATATTTACACTTTTTGTTAATTAACATCTTTTTTTCCCCCTTTTACAGCAGCTGGGAGAGTATCTCTTTTTTTTTTTTTTTTTTTTGGAGAAAAAGGTGGGAGAGTATCTAGCTTAACATTTTATTATGTTAAATTTTAAAATTTCAATAATTAATATATTCTTCAAAATTAATAACTTCATAAACGTTAAAAAAGAAAAAAATTAAAAATGATAAAATCTTCTGTGAAAGAAAAGAAAGAAGAAAATTAAATAAAAAGAGAAAAGGCCAAACTTAACATGAAAAAGAACTCAACAACTCAAATTCATCGATTAGTATAGATGATGATATCAAACACAAGTTCACAACAGCTATGGATTGAAATTAATAAATCAGTACTTGGTCTATTTAACGTGTAAAATAGAGCTCGGCAAATCAACTATCAATTGATATAATAGGCACCAAAGGAGAGAGACAGCAACATTTTTTTTTTCT
The DNA here is from genome assembly GCA_033629205.1 of Lithocarpus polystachyus. NCBI lineage: Eukaryota > Viridiplantae > Streptophyta > Magnoliopsida > Fagales > Fagaceae > Lithocarpus > Lithocarpus polystachyus. The sequence goes on from CM066168.1 coordinate 45,803,997, forward strand.
TTTCCCTTGGGAGGTTGCTAATAGGTTTTTAGCAATTTTTTAAATAAAAACTATCACCGTAAGTAAAGAAATAAAGATCAGCTATTTCTCATTTTAAAAATCAATTAAATAGCTACGGATAATAATTATTACATTATAGTGTCCTCGTACCACAAGTACATGCTCTTATTGTATTCCAAAAGTTGCAGTATTCCAAAAGTTGCATGATAAAAACATAGCAAAAGTTTTATAGTTTCTTTCGAGAATGTGAAAAGAAGTTACCATTCATCCATTGCTTAGGAGGCTGAAAGTTCTGTGAATTTGTTTCACTTCCACAGCACTGAGAGACTGAAACTCTGGGTAAATCTTGTGAGACGCCTGGACTACAATATTGTTGCATTCCAAGCAAAGAGTCAGAGCAAAGTAAGAATAAAACAGAAAGAAACTTGGAAATATCCATTACCTAAGAACAGAACAAAGAATAAGAATTGTGTGAGTAGAAAGAGGCTAGAGAAGAGTACTATAAATAGATTAGGGGAAATTGCACTAAACCCACCTGTGGTTTGGCCCGTTTTAACAGTGCCCACCCGTGGTTTAAAAGTTGTCACTTAACCCACCTGAGGTGGCCTCCGTTAGACCCCCGTTACCCACCTTTGCCCTTTCCGTTAGAAAATCTTCTTTACTATATAAGCCAAAATTAGAACTCAAATAGAACCCTAAAAAAAAGGATTGAGCTCTCTCCCTCTCTCTACCCTAGAATCCCAAACCCATTTCCTCTATATCAACTTGATCTTCGGCCATGGACTTGGAATCTAATTACGAAATTATGTAATTTTTCATTCAGAAATTACGTTCAAATTCTATTCCTAAATTTCTATCTGTGATCAAAGAGAGAGGTTTAGGCTGACTTTCAATGTTCATTAGTCGAAATCCAACTGCATTTTGTTTGAATTTCAGTTTCCAGATGAGTTATTGAAGGATTCGACTTGAGTGGCGAGAGCTCTGCGTGGACAACTTCATTTTTTTGAGAGAACGGAGACTGATATTGAGAGAGAGATTTTAAAATATGAGAGAGTGAGGCCAGATAAAATTACTCCCAACCCAGCTCGGCGTCACATACTCCACCACAATCCGAAGCCGCCGGCCCAAATCTCCGCCGCCCTCTCCACCCTCAATCTCACCTCCCTCCGCATCCTCAACCCAGACCCAACTCTCACCCGCACCTTCACCTACACAAACACCTCTCTCCTCCTCACAATCCCGAACTCCCTGATCCCTTCCATCTCCTCCAACTGCTCCGTCGCGCTCCGCTGGCTCTACCTCCACGTCGTCCCCTTCTACCCTCGCGCCATAATCACCACCATCTCCGTCGGCCACGACTTCCTCGACGAATACTACTCCTCCCCCGGCCTCTCCTCCTGCTTCCTCCCCGCCGTCCGAAACGTCCACCTCGCCCTCCGCGACCTCGGCATCCGCCGCATCTCGGTCTCCACCACCTTCTCTTTCGTCAACATCATCTCCTTCACTGAGCCACCATTGCTCCTCCACCTCCTACCACCACCGATAACACTGCAACCCAAAAAAAGCCACAAACCCAACGATCCCAACCCTTAAAAACCCAACTCACAGCACCCAACCACCGCACAAAACACAACCCCCACCGATCTCACCATCAGAACCCACAAACCCATGATGTTGAAACATCCTCAACCGCACACGATGGTTCACCTGGGTCAAGATCTCAGAAAATAAAGCTAGAGAAAGATTGAAGACCCAAAAATCGCCAACAAGTCCTTCAAGAGAGAGAGGGAGAGAGAGAAGGAGGGAGCTCTGCGTGGACAACTTCATTTTTTTGGGAGTGTTTTTAGGAATTTTGACATAGAGGAAATGGGTTTGGGGTTCTAAGGTAGAGAGAAGGAGGGAGCTCATTTCTTTTTTTTAGGGTTCTATTTGAGTTCTAATTTTGGCTTATATAGTAAAGAAGATTTTTTAACGGAAAGGGCAGAGGTGGGTAACGGAGGTCTAACGGAGGCCACCTCAGGTGGGTTAAGTGACAACTTTTAAACCACGGGTGGGCACTGTTAAAACGGGCCAAACCACAGGTGGGTTTAGTGCAATTTCCCCTATAGATTATAGAGCGTTAGAGAGAGAAGGTAGTGCATGGTAGATGTAGAAAATAACAAGGATTTTTTATTTTTTGTGGATCCGAAGAAGGTTTGGTTTTGGGATTTTTATCTTTTTTCCACGTGCCAAAAACAAAATACAATAATGGTAGTAGTAGATGGTAATAATATTATATTATTGTATATACAGGAATATACATGAATAGGTTGTAATAATGATATTTGAATTTGGAGAATATTATTTCATAAAGTGAAGATTCAAGTTCTGGAATTTTCTCCTTCTCAAAAAAAAAGTTCTGAAATTTTCTAAGTGAAATTCGAAATTCAGTATTTTTGATCAGTCAAAACTTTTGTTCGATTAATCAAAATGATGAAGAAAATAATCCTGAAATCACTGGATGGTTCGATTATTGTTTGATTCCTATTCGATTGATCCAAAAGAGTATTCGATCAATGCTTGATTCCTCTTGACCGATCGAAACTCATAATATTGAATTTTCTGCAGAATTTTCTAGTAACTGTTCTGAACATTTGAAAAGGTTTCAAGCATTGTAAACAGTTTTATGAAACATTTTTACTCTTCATAAGTGCATTTTGGTGAAATAAAACCCTATAGGTATAAATAGAGACTTATGTTCACTTGAAAAATAAGACAAGAAACACAACAACTTGGTTGTATCCTGTGGTCATTCTCCAGAATTGCTATCTGTAGAACCCAACAACTTGGTTGTATCCTAGGGACAAGTTTGCGATAACCTTTTAGCAACAATTGTGTCTCCAAGTTATTGTCTAAGGAAAACAATATTGTGCCTTCAAGTTATCTATTTTCTGTTTGTCTTTTGTGTTAACCTTATTCTTCCATTATTACTTTGTGTATTATCCCCAACAAATAATAATAAGGATAAATTTTGGTTTAAACATGTTTAGAGTTATCTTTTCTACCAACTAGATGACAAAGTGTATGTTTAGATTAGTTGTTTTAAAAAGTGTTTTTTTTTTTTAAACAATGCAATATCAAGTGAGAAGCACTTAAAAAAAAAGATTTCAAGTACTTGCAAGATCGGCTTGAAGCTAGGCTTATGGGTTGGAGAAGCGTCTATCATGGGTGAGCAGGTGCACCCTTATAAACTCAGTGGCTTAAACTCTTCCAACATATGTCATGTCCTCCTCTAATATCCCCTCCAAAATCTGCGATTGCCTAGATGCAACTACAAGGAGGTTTTGGAGGAAGCCTAAAGCCTCTGAAGGTAAATTCCTTGCTTGGAAAGCTTGGGATAAGCTCTACCTACCGAAAGGTAAAGGCAGACTTGGTTTTAAAAAAGCCCTAGACTCTTTTTTTTTACTGAAGAAGATAGAATTATATTAAAAAAAGCAAAAGTACAAAAGCATAAAGAAGTATAAAAAGTTTCTGAGCCATACAAGCCTACAACTGACACGGCATCAAGACAAGGACAAGCTAGCCACTATGAAAATATAAAAGAACCCCAAGCCTGACAAGATAAAATAAAATATTAAAACACAGTCAGGAAAAGGCAGCCAAAAACACAGAAATCACATCATCTGGTCGGCCATTAGTGTTTGGTATTCATGCAAGAGAGATTTTGCACTACGTAAAATAGCTTCTGGGTGAGTTTGTATATGCTCAAAGCAGTGCTTGTTACGTGCATTCTATATAGCCCACGTTACCATGCCCGACTATTCCAGCTCATCCCGAGTCAAGCATCGCATCATGATCCGGGTTAGCATGAAGAAGTCTGAGGCAGCAGCAGGGCTCTTCTGCGTTCTTCCCTTTACTAGGGCCAAACGTTGCGAGCTAAAGGGCATTCCCAAAGGATGTGCACCCCCATTTCACGGTGCTGGTAATACACGGTGCATGACGGACATGACGGATCCACCTGCGTTCTCTTCAAGTAAATGTTGTCACGTGTGGGTAGGATATTCGAGCATGCTCTCCACAGGAAGTTACGCACTTTTGGTGGGACATTGAGGGACCACACTGTTTTCCACAATTTCTCATCCGTACCCGCGTTTGAGTGACTACGCGTTGAGGGGTCTAGCATACCCAGTGCTACTGAATACGCTGACTTGACAGAGAAAGAGTTGGCTTTGTTTTCCTTCCACACTAGCACATCATTGGACAGTACATTTGGCAATGGTAGGTTTAGGATATCAGTGCATGTGTTGCGTTCGAACCAGTAGGCTAACTTAGCTCTATCCCACTGCCTCGTTTCAACGTTAATCAACTCTCTTACTAACACCGGACTAGGTCCTTCCCCACGAAGGCGTGGGGGTCTTGGCAACCACTGGTGATCAAAGATGTGTATTAGGTCCCCACTACCCACCTTCCACTTTGATCCTGCTAGTATGACGTCCCTAACTCTTAAGAGACTTCGCCATACGTAAGACAGGTTACTTCCCAAGCCAGCATCCAAGAATGAGACATTTGGGAAATACCTTGCTTTATAAACTTGAAAGAACAAAGATGTCTGATGATTGATTAGCCTCCATGCCTGCTTTGCTAGCATTGCCAGGTTGAAGGCATGGATGTCTCTGAAGCCAATACCACCCGACTTCTTTGGATTACACAGTCGCTTCCAATTGATCCAGTGTATTTTTTTCTCGTTGCTTGTCTCCCCCACTAGTAATTCGCCATTATAGAGTTGATGTCTCTGCATAGTGTTTTAGGAAGCTGGAATAAGCTCATTGAGTATGTCAGTATGGCTTGTGCTACGTTTTTTATCAAGACCTCTCTTCCTGCTTTCAAGATGAATTTTTCCTTCCACCCGGTGACTCGCTTAGCAATCCTTTCCCCGAGGTCTTTAAAGGTACTCATTTTGCTCTTACCTCCCACCATCGGCAATCCCAAGTATTTTTCAAATTCTGTCACAACCTAGGCATCAAACATTCTACGGATTTCCTCCCTCACTTCAGGTACGGTGTTGGGGCTAAAGAACAAGGCTGTTTTCTGCCGATTAATGGCCTGGCCTGAGGCGTGCTCATATGTAGACATGATGTTCAAGAGGCTAGTGCACTCCGGTGGGGTGGCCGGACAAAATAAGAGGCTGTCATCGGCAAAAAAGAGGTGGGAAATGTTTACACCATTGCGGCATGAATTTATTCCTTGGATCCGATTTGCTTCAATGGCTTTCCGTAGTAGTGGGGATAGGCCCTCCACACAGAACAGGAACAAGTAGGGTGACAACGAGTCGCCCTGTTTAATACCTCAGGATGGGGAGATAAAGCCTCTGGGTTCGCTATCAATCAGAACCAAGTAGCTTGATGACGATACACATCACATAGCGAGTTCCACTCACCTGTTCAAGAAGCCCATCTTCACCTTCGCAGGAACTCCCACTCCACGCGATCGTAGGCTTTACTGATGTCTAGCTTAACTGCAATATGACCCACCTTCCCATGTCTTCTATTCCTTAGCCTATGTAGCATCTCATAAGCCACAGCGGTGTTATCGGTGATAAGTCTGCCTGGGACGAACGCGCTTTGCGCATCCTAAATAACGTTCGGTAGGATGTCTTTTACTCTATTTGCTAACACCATTGATACCATCCTACTGACCACATTACTGAGGCTAATGGGGCGGTAGTCCGGCATAGCTTGGGGGTCTTTCTTCTTAGGTATAAGCAGGATATGGGTGAAGTTCATCTTGGTTAATACATGGCCTGAGTTTAATACCGAAAGCACTGCCTCCGTTACATCTCCACCTACTATGTGCCAATATTTTTGAAAGAAGAATGGAGACATGCCGTCTGGGTCCGGTGACTTCAACGGGTGCATTTGTAACAGGGCTTGCTGAACCTCGTCGCCTACAAAAGGTTCGAGGAGAGACTGGTTCATTTCCTCCGTCACTACTCTGTCCACCGCATTTAGAACCTCCTCCATGTTCCTTGGATTGGACGTAGCAAAAATATTGTTAAAATACTCCGCTGCTATAAGCCCAATGCTCTGCTCATCTATTCTCCAAAACCCATTCCTATCCATCAATCCGTCTATTTGATTTTTCCTTTGCCGCTGGCTAGCTCTTTTATGGAAGAACTTTGTGTTTTTATCGCCTGCAGGAAGCCATATAGCCCTAGATCGCTGCCTCCAAAACACCTCTTCCTGGTGTAACAATGCATTTATTTCGTCCCTTAAGGTGTTAATCTGTGTTAAGTTGGTTCCATACCCAGAGGTGGACAAGGCCATGAGTTCCAGTGTTTCCAAACACATCTCGGCTCCATGCCACCAGCTTCATATAACATCGCTTTATCTTTTCAAAAACCTTAAACATAGGGCTTCCGCCGGGTGGGTGGGAGTTCCACGCTTCCCTGATCAACTCCTCACAGCCTTGGTGTGCCACCCACCGCTCCTCAAATCGGTTAAGTCTCTTACGTCTCACCCTTGCAAGTTGATCACCACATTAAGTATCTAATAAAATAGGGTCATGGTCAGAGTACGATACCTGCAGATGCGAGACTTTTGCTAATGGGAAGTGTCCCTACCATCCCGTAGAAGCACAAACTCTATCCAGCCTTACTTCGATGAAAGCTTCACCCGGTCGACCGTTGCACCATGTGAAAGGGTAGCCATGGTAACCAAGGTCCTCCAAGCCACATTGTAGCAGAGTCTCCTTAAAAGCCAGCATAGGAGCCAAGGGTTTCGGGGTACCTCCTTGCTTTTCCTTAGAGTTTAGTATTTCATTGTAGTCCCCTAGGCAAACCTAGGGCAAAAAAGCTCTAGCATGCAAGTGTCTAAGGATTCTCCACGATTCGTGCTTCCTATGACCTTCTGGTCATCCGTAAAACCCTGTTAACCTCCACAGTGGTTTATTTGCATAAACGATGTGGGCGTCAATATGGTTAGGCGAGAACGTTTGAATATGAAGGTCACACCCTGCCTTCCAAAATAATCCCAAACCACCACTTTGGCCGTCACTCGGGACAGCCAAGACTGACTGGAAATTTAGATCATAACAAAGTTTCCGCATTTTTGAGATAGTCCGCTTTGTCTCCATAAGGAATAAAATGGTGGGTCCTTTACTTCTCACCATGTTGGTGAGTACGTCCACTGCTCATTGGTTCCCAAGCCCCCGACAGTTCCAGCTTATAATGATCATTGTGGTCGGCGAGGCTGCATCGCAGCCTCCACCATTGGTATGTCTAGTACGCCAGGTTTGGTCCTTTTCTCATTCCTTACGCTTACTGAATCCGGGTTCACGTTGCTTTCATGAAGCTCCCTTTTTTGGCCCACTAATTGTCTCTACCCGCTTTGCTTTTCGAAAGCTTCACTAGACTGTATTCTACTCATCCTAGTCCAGGTTGGTTGTTTAGAAGTAGGGGTAGCATGGTTTCCCACGTTAACTAAGTCACATGTATTTTTGTCTCCCCCAGCCCCACTATTCCCATCCGTTGTTCCATGCACGTGCCCTATCTTTCCATAAATATGGGATGGAGTCAAAGGAGGTGCCCTATTAATTGCACCAGCTGTTTTCCTTCAAAGCCGGGTACGTTGCACTGCATTAGTTCACCCTCCTCTGATTGCGTCTCCAGAACAGTCTGCTCCGCCCTCCCTGATTTTGCACTGGTTTGCCCACTCACACCCCCAAAATCCAGCGTGGTTTCCTTGCGTGTGGTAGCCATCCTAGTTAGCCCACTAGGGTTACCTAGGTTTGGAAATGTCCTGTCAGGTGTACTGTTGTCGCCGTGTTTATGGCCCTTCACTTGACCGGTTTCGTTGCTTCGCAGTTCATCCCCACGCTGCTTCATCCCTGCTCTCAACCAATCACCGTAAGGGAGGTTGCAATCCTCACTCACGTTACTGTCTGAGCCGCAATGGGGGCATGTTTTCACCTCGTGCCCTAGACGACCACATGAGTAACACAGGCCCACAATCCTCTCATACTTGAAGGCCACCCACAATTTATCTCCTTCCGGGTTGATCACCGGAGCTCCCCTTCTCAACGGTTTATCCACCGATAAGTTCACTCTAACCCGTAAGAACCTTCTTGCAAAACTAGCTTGGATGGATGCATCTAAAAGGGATAGTTTATGCATGGAAATTCTTAGAGCCAAATACAAAGTTCGAAATGATTGGCTATCCAAGGAGCCTCCAAAAGTTGTGTCTCTCATTTGGAAAGCCATCAAGGGGGTTAAAAACATCATTGTCAAGGGCGCTTGTTATCTCATTGAAAATAGAGCTTCTATCAATGTTTGGCAAGACCCTTAGGTACCTTGGATCCAAGGCTTCAAGCCCCATCCAAAGTCAGCCAATTCCGATACAAATCCACTGATGGTCTACCAATTGATTGATCAAGTGTCTTTTATGTGGAATGTAAGCCTCATCAAAGATTTGTTTGAGCCTGACTCTGCCAATGCCATATTATCCATACACCTTCCACCTACCCCAAGGCCAGACAAGCTCATATGGACACTAAACCCCAATGAAAAATTCTCTGTCAAATCAGCCTTCCATATTGTAACCCAACCCCCCTCTCCACCACCTCATTTAGATGTCAATTAGAACAAGCTATGGAAGCTCAAAGCCCCTGAACGGACCAAAATGTTTCTTTGGACATTAGGAACCAACACCATTCCAATGAAAGAAAATCTGCTTCAAAGAATGGGCATAGATGGCCCATCTTGTGTGCTATGTGGTTGTGAGATTGAATCTAGCTGCCACCTCTTCTTTAGTGCCTAGTTGCTAAAGCAATTTGGCACTCCAGTTGCTAGGGCCTTAGAGCTGATGAGTTGCACATCTCCTCCAGCTGCAACACTATCAAGCTAGTATTGAATCCACCCCAATCCTTATTCCCTCAAGAGGATCAATGGCGTATATCCTTGAACATGGCTCTTGTTCTTAATGAAATTTGGCATTTGAGAAATAGAACCACATATCAGGAGGCTCAAATTGATATCTTTGACTCTATCAAGCAGATTCAATTTAAGTTCCAAGAATTTCCACTTTGATTGTATTGGAGACACTCCTTACTGCTCAAGAAAATCACCTATTTTGGGAGCCGTCTCCCATTGGCTGGATAAAGCTCAATGTTGATGCAGCCATGGCTGAATCCTTCTCCACTCTTGCAGTCGTGGCTAGAGATCATAAGGGCACAGTCATTAAAGTTTGGTCCAACAAGTTTCACCAACCTTGCTCCCCCATTGTTGCTGAGGCCTATGCAATCCTTTGGGCAATGCATCTTGCTAACCATGAACAGTGGAGTCATGTTCATATCGAAGGAGATGCAAAGTGATGTTTTGACTCTCTTTCAGCTGAAGATGTCCCACTTGATTGGTCTATCAATAATATTATTAGTAGTATCTTAAGTTTTTAAAAAAAAAATTGTGACTATTTGTTTCCATTGGGTCAATAGAGAGTGCAATGCTGCAGCTCATGCTGCTGCAAAGCACTCAGTAGCATCTAAAATGTCTCTTTGTTGTAATAAGGACAATCTTCCCATAGTGGTTTACTTTGCTTGTATGGATGATTGCCTCCACGTTCCTTTATCTTGAATGAAATTTGAAGTTTATCAAAAAAAAAAAAGTTGATCTAAAATTTTTGTTTTGGTTGTAAATTACCAAAAGGTTTAATTTGTTTCACACAGTTTTACACACACTCACAAAAACAACTGAAATAGTGACTTAAAGTCATGATCTCCAATTATAAACACTACTCGTTGCCAAAAGCTATGAAGCACGGGTGCGTTTTCGGACTCGGGTGCGGGTGCGGGTGCGGGTGCGGGACTCGGCAATTTTTGAAAAAGGTGGGTGCGGGTGCGGCGGGACTCGGCGATTAAAATATTATTAAAAAAATTATTATTTATATTTTCTATATATTTTTACTATTAAAATATTCTTAAAAAATTGAGGAATGACAGATTTAGGATGTTTGGGCTCCATTTAAAGCCAATTTCGGAGGTTCCGGCAATATTTGGCGTGTATTTCGGCCGATTTCGGCCGTTTCGGTCCGTTTCGGCCGTTTCGGTCGCCGGCCGATACGGACCGATACGGCCGAAACGGCCGGTACAGTCCGATTCTGGCCGATGTTGGCCCGGTTCGGCGCGAATCGGCGCGAATCCAAGCCGATTCGGCGCGAATCGAGCCGAGTCGGCGCGAATCGAGCTGAGGGAAAAAAAAAAAAAAAAAACGACGCGGCCTGACGCGCAGGCAGCGGCGTCGCCCACCGCACCCCGCGTCGGGCGGCGTCGGACGCGGATTCGCCGGCCAAAATGCCGCGTCCGTGCATTCCAGGCCAAAAGTGACACAACTATATTGTTAGGCGTCTTTTGTCATCTTCTAAGACATATAATAATAATAATATTTTTTATTTAATAGTGTAATGGCTTCTTATAAATAATAAGGTACACTCACATTCTTTTTTTTTTCTTTTTTTTAATAGAAGGGTAAAATTTTATTGAGAAAAATTACAAGCGTAATAGGACAGGCCTCGCAACAAAATAACACCAAAGGTTCTGCCATATTACATAAATACTAAAGGTTCTGCCATATTACATAAATAAACATCATCATGCATCTACAATGTTTTTTTTTTTTTTTTTGAGGTTCAAAATGATTATTTAAATACTACTTACAAACACTAAATTTTCAGCATTATTAAGAAACTACTAGTTCTTCTCTCTTTCAGTTAATTTGAGGTCTCTTCATGCTCCATGCATTGAGACTCTCTATGGTAATACTCTCTTTCCCGTGGTTAAATGCGAACAAGTGAGCATCATTGAGGCTTGTGAATGTAGGATAAACCCTTGATGTAATGCATGTTTTTCCTCCAGCTCCGAAACTTTCCACAACAGAATGATCAATCTGCAGTAGAACATTTACAACTCAAACATTTAGAGAGAAAAACAAAAACTTAACCCTTACCATGTACTAAATAACACACCCTTAAAGTTCTAGATTGTTTTCATTTTAGTTCATAAAGTTTGATTCTGTTTTCGAAATGTTCATTTTAACAAAATTAAAGGATCAAAAATGAAAACAACTTAAGGTTGAATTTAATCTTATGTTTATGAGAGGGCTTACCAAACTCCTAAGAGAGAGCTTCCCATCTGTTAGATCCACATCTACAAAGCCTGCAAATGATGGTTTATATAGTCCACTCCTCACAGAGGAACTATATACAAGCAAACATATAGAAACCAAGTCAAAAAGGGTGACAAGAGGAGATAGAAAAAATTACTATTCTACTCTAAAAGGCAGCTAAATTAACCAATAATCACACAATTACCTCCTTGCATCAGAGCACATGAGAACTACATGTTTCTGTGGAGCTTTGAAAATTCTAAAAAAGACAGGAGTGTATTCCTTTAGATTTTCTGAAGCTAATGTGAACAACCCAAATGGCCCAACCCCACCTCCATCTTTTACGCCCTTTAGAGTACAAACATCTTGTGCGTTTACCCAGCTAGGATCAAATTGCTCGGCACGGTCCAAGTTCGACGGCAACAAGAAGGTAACATCAACATCAGCCTGTAAAAACATCAATTAGAATGATCACTAAAATGAATCGTGTTTAGTGTTGATTGAAAGGAATTAATTTGTACCATTATAATGTAATGATTTGTTTGTAAAACAAAAATGCCAACGACTGTTTTCTCACAATCTTCTCCGGAATTTGTTATGATGATAAATTATGAAACATCACTACTATATGGCCCAATCAACTACATCACTCTTATAATATAATATCGATCACAATAAGTTAATTCAAGATGTAAAAAAAAAGTCAAGAAAAAAATATTGTATTACTAGACTTATCGAACAAAAATACAATGTAAGTAGCAAACCTGGATAGCAGTTATTCCTTTAATTTCAATATACTCTCCCATTTTGAGCCTATGGTTTTTTATTTGAACTTTATCCCCTCTAAGAGTTTCTAATTCTTCGATAGGCCATTGTATCAATTGTTTCCCGCTACTGTCAAGCCACAACTCCCTCGGAATAGTCTGAAACAATTCCAATAAAACATCACTTTTGTAAGTAACTTGTTAGCAACTGTGCCTCTATATAAATACTTGTCACATAACAAAAACAAAGTCTTAATCCCAAAATAATATTCAACGTTAGCGTTACCTGAATTCCGGCCCATCCTTTGGCAACATCATGTTTAGCTGCGTCGGACTCATTGGCCCAACCCCACAAAATCCTTCGGTTCTTATCAACATCAAAGAATGTCTTTGAGGCATAAAAGTTTCCATAGTCATATCTCAGTCCACTCCAACCATCTACTGAAGTATTATCAGGTATATACCTATCTATAGCTTGATGATATTGTCCAACAGTGTAGTACTCATACCTTGTAAGGTCAAGGCTCACCTTCAAAACATACTTTATATCTGGCCCATCAAAGGAAGTGTCCACTCCATTTTTACCATTCAATGAAACTGGGAAAAAATCTGGGCATTCCCACATACCTGTTTTATCTTTTGAATGTAGAGGATGTTTGGCTTTAATCCAATGTACAAAATCCCTACTCCTATACAAGTATGCTATGCCTCTATGTTTCCTTTTGCTACCCACTACAATTCTCCAAAGCCCATCTTTTCCATACCAAGCTGTTGTTGGGTCACGGAAAGCACTTGCATTGACACTTCTATCAGGATCAACTATGGGGTTGTCTTTGGGCTTAACCCATTCACGGAGATAAGGATCAGAGTAGTTTTTTGGGATAGCATAGTTTTGGACTTGGCGATTTTTGGGGTCAATTCCAGTGTAAAGAATAACAGGCTTGTTGCCTGGGAGAATTGTGGCTGACCCAGACCAACACCCATTTTTATCAAAGTGATCAGTGGGATAGATGGCAGGCTCAAGTGGCTCCCAGTTGATCAAGTCCTTTGATACTGAATGGGCCCAAACAATGTTGCCCCACACTGCACCTTTTGGGTTGTATTGATAGAATAGATGGTAGAGTCCATTGTAATACATAGGCCCTGTTTGCATTCAAATGAAAAACACAAAGCCAAGGAAAAAAAAAAGTTAAAAGGGGGTGAATAAGAATACAATGATTTATAGGATATGAAAGAAGAAAGTTCATTAGCAAAGACACACCATTAGGATCTGTTGTTGGTTCATTGTTACGCGAATTTGAACACCCAAGAAAAAGAAAAGAAGTCAGTGACTGTGAGTAATTATAATACTTAATAAGCAATTAGAGACAGAATTAAGGGTAAAACACTAGTTAATGACCAGAAAAAAGTTATTGGTAACTAGCAGATTAACAGGACATCAATGTCATGGAGAATATGAATTGCAATCTTTCACAAAATAACAATTAAGTATCCACAATTATTGAAATCTACATAAGCAAAATTTTCAGAATCAGTTGTGGATCTATTTGATAATAAATAACTATTTATTACCTTAACATTTGTTAAAAAATGTTGTATAGGTAACAATCTGATTAGATAAAGATCTTCAGTACCTAACACAATATGACCATTTATTGTATCTTAATCATGGTTAATGCATTCTTTTTGGCCACCATAGCAGCAAAGTGATTAGAATGTTCATGTAGAGAGCACTGTACCAATATTACCCGTAAACAATTATATTAACATGCATTCAGACAAATTGTGTCAAAACTTATAAAGGTTTCCACTACCTTATAGATGGGATAAATTACACCCAAGTGTGCCCAACCAAACCAAACCAAAGAGAATACAATAGTACCAACTATTGTTGAATAGGTACAATACAACAACAAAGGGACCCAGACCTTTAAATGTTATGGAACGGTCCAAAATGAAAAGGAATCAATAAAATAACATTGGTCGGTCCAATGATGCCACTTTATTAAAATTATAGAATGACATTGGAATGTGCTTCATCCTTCAAGAACGTACATGAGGAAGGGTAGGTTTGAACTAAAAACTTAAATTCCCTTGAGGAAGGGAATTACTTTGAACCATAAGGTTATTCACAAACAGGGGCGGCCCAACATAATTTGGGGCTTGAGGCGAAAAATTTATACAGGGCCTTTAATATGTAAATATTAATTAAAAAAATAATTTAATATTAATCAAATCAATGTTAATTTGACACATTAAATACATAAATAATACCAACTTTTTTTTTTTTGAGAAACTAAATAATACCAACTAAACTAATGTTAATTTCATATAGAAAATTGAATATCATAGTTGAACTATAATTATTAATAAAAAGAAATAAAAATATATTATGATTAAAAAAGATATTTTATTTTGGATATATAACTTTTTGTGATTAATAACATGGTAATATGTAAGCTAATAGTAAAATTTGTAGTATCCTTAACATCACTAATAATAAAAAATGTACAACCTTTATAAAATATATATAATTTTATAAAAATTTGGGCCTTTAACTAAGGAAAGTGGGGCTTTTTTCCCTAAGGAAAATTTCATTTTTTGGTGGGGCCTTAGGCAGTTAGGCCTAGGCCTTGGGCCGGCCCTGTTCACAAATGCAATGCATGTTAAGTTTTTCCTTCAAAATATGCTCTGAAATTTTAAAAAGCTATATATAAAAGGTAAAAACTAAAAACTTAACAAGAAAATTAGTCTCAATCACACTCTAAATTAGAGAAACATATAAATATCTTCATTCCATATTTGTATATAAATTCAAATGTTTCAATCAAAAACTTCTAAAATAGTAGGTTATATTACAAAGAGTAAAGAGCAATGTCAGACGCACAAAATTTCATAACTTTTTTTTTTACAACTCATTGAATCAATAAAAGTAATTAAAATTCACTGCTAACATTATTTTTATTGTATACCTATCAAAACCTCTCAACTCAATTTAGAAAAAAAAAATTGTAAAATTTATTTTGTAATTAAGTAGAGACTTGTGTTGTATTCCAATCGTTGCATGATAAAAATATAAAACCAATTCAAAAAATTCTAGACTAATAATTGAAAATTATGCTTAGTTGAGCTGGGCTAATCAAATGTAATATAAGCATAAACACATAGGCATTAGCCCAACCGATATAATATAAGCATAAACACATAAGCATTAAGACTGAATACAAGTTAATTAAAATTCACTATTAACATTATTTTTATTGTATATCTATCAAAACCTCTCAACTCAATTAAGAAAAAAAAATAGTAATTGTATAATCAAGTAGAGACTTGTGTTGTATTCCAAATTTTGGATGATAAAAATAAAAAACCAATTCAAAAAATTCTAGACTAATCCAATGTAATATAAGCAAACACACTGAGGAATCGACATATAAAAAAGCATACATGGCCCCTTGACTTCTCAAAAATACTTCCCCTATTATATTTTGGGTTAAAAAAATGAATTTAAATGATCTAATTATTCTTATACCACAATAGCATGCATATTCTAGAAATATATAAGTAAATCTTGTTAATAAAATTCTTCTTTATTTTTTAGAAAATTAGAGATACTGTTAGGAAAAAAAAAAAGTTAAATGTGGTTTGTTATAAGTAAGAAAATAGCATTGTTAAATTATGTTACAAATATGTGTATAAAGGTTATTCTTTGGATTTAATTTTTTTTGTATATATATTTATTTTGACCCTTAAAGAAATTTTCTGGCTTGCCATTCCAGCACAATTATACAAACGTAAGACAAACAAAGGGGTAAAACAAAACAAAACCATTCTTCTGGAATTCAGAAACTGAAACACTTGGCATGCAAACAAAGAAACCGAGACAGAAAAGAAAAAGGAATCGAAAGTTGAAACCATAAAGAAAAAACCATAGCAAAAGCTTTGTACTTTCTTTCTAGAATATGAAAAGAGAGTACATACCGTTTATCCAGTGCTTAGGAGGCTGAAAGTGATACCCAGTTCTCTGTATTAGATTCAGAGTCTCAATACTTTGACTCGTTTTCTCAGAATGCAGAGACTGAAACTCTGGATAAACCTTGTGCGATGCTTGGACAGCAACACAAAGAGAGAAAAGGAATAGCAAAACAGGAAGAAACTTCGCCATGTCCATTTTCAAAGGAAACAGAGAGAATAGAGACGCTTGGAAAGTTGGAAAGGTGACTAACTATATATATATATACATAGATAGAAGAGAGAGAAAGAGAGAGATAAGGTGGTGGTAGATGTTGAAAATAACAAGGATTGGTTTTGGATTATTGTTGGGATAATCACTTTAAATTAGCCTGGCGGTTTATTTTAATCCTAGTACTACTAGGAAAAAACTTCTTCTCCTGTTTATGTGGGATTTTAATCTTGTTGGTTTTCCACGTACCAAAAACAAAAAAACTACAATAATAGTTGAAAACTAGACTTACAGACAATAAAATCCAAAGTAAGAGTCTGTTTAGGGATTTTAATTTGAATCAACCATTGAAATTTATTTCTTATCTACCAATAACAGTAGCAAGTAACAATTTGCTACCACTGAAAATATTGCAGACATAGTATTTTTTCAAAAATAATAACATTAATAATTTATCAAAAAAATAAGATAAGTGTTATGTTTACAATATTTTCACAATATTTTTAAAACAAATCCTAAATAGTAAATTATTACTATATAATAAAAGTTGGGTTTAGACGCCGTGGTTGCGCCACATGACTTCACCAAATTGCAGAAATTTTAATAAATTTTTAGATTTTAAGAATAGATATATACATATTTTTTGGATAAATATGGCAAATCAAGTAATGAAAGAAAGTAGTATTTCATTTACAACTATAACAGTTATGTCTATTTAAAATGTTAATAAATTTTTAGATTTTAAGAATAGATATATACATATTTTTTGGATAAATATGGCAAATCAAGTAATGAAAGAAAGTAGTATTTCATTTACAACTATAACAGTTATGTCTATCTAAAATGTTATATGTCTACCTAAAATGTTATCAACAAATCCTAAAATTAATAGAATAGGATTACCTAAAGATAGAATTTGAATAAAAAAGAGAGAAAAAAACGTAAAAGAAAAAAAAGATCGAATTTGCATTTTCTTTTTCCTACGTTTCTTTAAAAAATCTTAAAAGGAAAAAAAGATAGAACTTTCATTTTTTTTCCTACGTTTCTTTATTTTTTTGGTGGATGAAAGCATACTTATTGTTAGAGTCCCATTTGATATAAAATTTAAATCCTATTAAAATATAATTGTTAAAAAATGTGTTATATTGCCATACTAAAAAAAATAGAATTAAAAAAAGAAACGTCATATGAATAGAATCAAAGAAAAAAAAAACGTGATTGATGGTTGAGGCAATAAGGATATAAGATAGATTTTTTTTAAAGGATATATATTTTGAGAGTCCCATTTGTTATAAAATTTAAATCTTATTGAAAATAGAATTATTAATCAACGTGTTATATTACCATACTAAAAACAAAATATAATTAATAAAATAAGAAAAAGAAAGGTCTTATAAATAGAATGAAGGGGAAAAAAAAGGTGATTGATGGTTGTAAGGAAATAGGATTTGCTTTCTTCTTAATTAAAACCTAATTATCAAACATAGAAAGTTTAAAATAAATTAAAAAATCCACAAAGAACGTCACAACTTTATCCTAAGAAGTGATAAAACTATAAATGAAAAGTTGATAAGAATAAATAATATGTTATATATATCTAAAAAAATCATTGTAATTAAATATAACAAATAATATGTTATATTTATCACCCTTCCTACCTATCTACGATACTATACATCCTAAATTCCTAAATATCAAGCTTTTCAATTGGGAGGATCAAAATCTTCTCTAATAGTTTTTTTTTTTTTTTTTTTTTGGTTTTTCTCTTGCAATAGGCCTCTGAATATTTATTTTTCCCTAATTTATATTTAATTGAGTCCAAACATTCAATTAAATTTAATTATATTATCAAAATATTTTTTACTAAGCCGTGCATCGCACGGGCATAATACTAGTTATTACTAATTCTAATTTTTTTTTTTTTTTTGAAATATAAATTTACTACTAAAATTTCTTTTTTTTTTTTTTTCATTCGTAACCATCAATAACAATTTACTATTTATGATTATTGTTGTAAGGACACAAGTTACAGATTGGGCCTAACGGAGAGATGGACTCTGGCCCAACGAGTAAAAGATATCCTCGCAATGAATTTGTAAGAGAGTGGGTTGAAGAGCTAAGCTTTAGTGGGTCAAACAGAGATGAATCGAGTGAAAGAGCGTTCTCGGCACAATCCGAGGAGCTTTGTTCTAGTAAATATGTTCAATGAGAATTGTTACAAGAGTTCTTGAGATTGTTCCCCTCCCCTCTTCCATGGTGGATTTTTCCCATTATATATTCCCTTTCAGACGATCTAGGCCTTCCATTTGTTGATCATCCAAGCCTATACTTGAGTGTCTGTCCCATCAGACACCCTCTTTGATGTTCTGTGAGTTGCGGTAACCGAGGTAGCACTGTTCAAGGGTCCTGTCAACATAAATGCGGTGTCAGCAGCTTTATGTGAAATATCTCCTTGTTGCCACCTGTCCCTTTTGGCCCATAAACGTTAGGGGATTCCTCGGAAATACCAGGGCTGGTGCTGGAGTATTCGCCTGGGTCATTTCTCTGATTATCCGAGCAGTAAGTTCTCCTCGGACAAGTACTTTTCTCCTTCACGTAGTTTGTGCGTCAGAGGGGAGTAAGGCCAGGTACTTCTTTCATAACGGGGTGTCCTCGGACCAGCGGCCTCCTGGGACAGGCCCGTGGCCCATTATCTGGTATTGGGCCTTTTCCCCCTACAATAGCCCATTATCTGGTGGGATTTTGATTTCCCTAGGGATAGGACCCACTTAAGCTTCTCCACTTATCCACGCGGAGGCGCCCCCAAGCTCAGTCTTGTGAACGTGCTCGGCTTGGACCGTCGGCAGCGATCCGAGGTGTCGGGTCCGTTCAAGGAGTGCTGATTTACTCAAGGTATGTGGTTCGAGGGACAAGGCATGACCAAGGTTCCATTCTGCGCTTAGTGATATTAGTTTACCCAAGGTGTCTGGTCCGAGGAGCCAGGCACGACTAAGGTTTTGTTTGAACACTTGATAAATCGAACTTAGTGCTAATTTCCCCTAAGAATGTGGTCCAAGGACACTGCATTGACTTAGGGCAATGCTTTTGTACTCATCGGCAAGGCTCTGGGCGCAGTACCGAGGAAACTTATAGCGATGCTTTGTACTCCTCGGCAAGGCTCTGGGCGCAGTACCGAGGAAACTTATAGATGCTTTGTACTCCTCAGCAAGGCTCTAGGCGCAGTACCGAGGAAACTTATAGATGCTTTTGTACTCCCCGGCAAGGCTCTGAGCGCAGTACCGAGGAAACTTATAGCGATGCTTTGTACTCCCCGGCAAGGCTCTGGGCGCAGTACCGAGGAAACTTATAGATGCTTTTGTACTCCCCGGCAAGGCTCGGGGCGCAGTACCGAGGAAACTTATAGATGCTTTTGTACTCCTCGGCAAGGCTCTAGGCGCAGTACCGAGGAAACTTATAGATGCTTTTGTACTCCCCGGCAAGGCTCTAGGCGCAGTACCGAGGAAACTTATAGATGCTTTTGTACTCCCCGGCAAGGCTCTGGGCGCAGTACCGAGGAAACTTATAGATGCTTTTTGTACTCCCCGGCAAGGCTCTGGGCGCAGTACCGAGGAAACTTATAGCAATGCTTTTGTACTCCTCGGCAAGGCTCTCGGCGCAGTACCGAGGAAACTTATAGATGCTTTTGTACTCCCCGGTAAGGCTCTGGGCACAGTACCGAGGAAACTTATAACGATGCTTTTGTACTCCTCGACAAGGCTCTGGGCGCAGTACCGAGGAAACTTATAGATGCTTTTGTACTCCTCGGCAAGGCTCTAGGCGCAGTACCGAGGAAACTTATAGATGCTTTTGTACTCCCCGGCAAGGCTCTGGGCGCAGTACCGAGGAAACTTATAGCTGTCCCACATTGAAAGAATCTTCCCCCACTTTCAACCTTATAAGCTTACAGAACTAGCCCCACCGCGGAGCCCCTTTGATTTGCTGTACCATCAACATATACTGTCTAGAATAAAGGTTCTCGAGGCATGTACTTGATGTCAAAAGCCCCTAGAGCTTTGCCCCATTTAGCAACCCTCCACATGTAATTAACACCTCAAAGCATAGATTCTGGTCTCATGTGGTGACTTGCTTACATAGTATATTGGCCACCACAACAGCCTTACCCAAGGATTCTTGCGGATGGGGGCCTAACCGTTGCACTCACTATCACACAAGCTCTCCCCACAGACTGCGCCAATTGTAAGGACACAAGTTACAGATTGGGCCTAACGAAGAGATAGACTCTGGCCCAACGAGTAAAAGATATCCACGCAATGAATTTGTAAAAAAGTGGGTTGAAGAGCTAGGCTTTAGTGGATCAAACAGAGATGAATCGAGTGAAAGAGCGTCCTCGGCACAATCCGAGGAGCTTTGTTCTAGTAAATATGTTTAATGAGAATTGTTACAGGAGTTCTTGAGATTGTTCCCCTCCCCTCTTCCATGGTGGATTTTTCCCATTATATATTCCCTTTCAGACGATCTGGGCCTTCCATTTATTGATCATCCAAGCCTATACTTGAGTGTCTGTCCCATCAGACACCCTCTTTGATGTTCTGTGAGTTGCGGTAACCGAGGTAGCATTGTTCAAGGGTCCTGTCAACATAAATGCGGTGTCAGCAGTTTTATGTGAAATATCTCCTTGTTACCACCTGTCCCTTTTGGCCCATAAACGTTAGGGGATTCCTCAGAAATACCAGGGCCGGTGCTGGAGTATTCGCCTGGGTCGTTCCTCTGATTATCCGAGCAGCAAGTTCTCCTCGGACAAGTACTTTTCTCCTTCACGTAGTTTGTGCGTCAAAGGGGAGTAAGGCCAGGTACTTCTTTCATAACGGGGTGTCCTCGGACCAGCGGCCTCCTGGGACAGGCCCGTGGCCCATTATCTGGTATTGGGCATTTTCTCTCTACAATTGTGTACGTCATATTTCTCACAATAAAATAATAATAGTGAAAACTTTTCTAAAAAAATATTAGTGACAACTAGTGCAACACTATAAAAAAAAGTCACGAAATAATGAGGATTTTTTTTAGGTAAAATCTAAAATGAAGAGAAAACTATTTTGATTTGTGGGATTGACTATCTTCGGGATTTTTGAGGAAATATAATTGACGGACTCCATCTGTATTATTGTAAGATTTAACATTGACGTATTCAAGGTCAGAGTCAAAGGACATATATCATAATTCATAGACACGTAGAATTGGGAACAACTAATTATCTTGTGTTTATAATTTATCTGCTTGGGAGCCTGGGACTTTTTCACTATAAGCATATTGGATTATCTTTTTATAATTTAATAAGGACAAAGTTTAATTATAAAATTAGTTATAGTCTAAGGTTAAAATTGTAATATCTTTTTTTGGAGATAGAATTTTGGCAAATCTATTATTGAATTACATTTTTTTTTTCTTATATCATCTATACTTGTAAAATTTTTAAAAAATTAAAAATCAATAGCTATGACATCAAAAAAAAATTTAAATTGCAAGTTTTTATAGTTTAAAATTATGCAAAAAATATAATCTTATAGATTATATGGTAAACAATATCTGATTGGCACAAAATTTGACATGTATCTTAAGAGAATAGAAAACATGTAATTCAATAGTTAGATTTTCGAAATATATAGTAATATTAATTATATTGAGTAAAATTGTAGTCTTAAGCTACCACCAATTTTGTAACTAAATTTTGTCCATTTGATAATTACAATAAGGATAGGGAATTTGGGATTGTGATTAAGTACAGGCATAATAGCCCTAGATGGATGAGATTAAAAGTTGGAAAAAAAATTCATTCTCAAATAAAAAAGAGTAAGAAAAAAGTTAAAATTAAAAAGTGAAAGTAGCAAAAATATTTTGTGAGTGGAGATGGGTAATTTCACTGGGTGCAATATCTTATACCCAATACTAATTTGGAAATTTAAACCCTAAAATGTCTTGAAAATATCAAGATATATGTGCTAATCAAAGTACAAGATTCTTAACAGTATATGCTTTCTCAAAAAAAAAATGTTCTTAGTAGTACATGAGATTTTTATTTGGACCCACTATTAATATGTTTTTTTTATTCACTAATAACAATTTGACACCTAAAATTTATTTTAAAATTAATCTAAACATAGCATTACTAGTGAATAATAGTAGTTATTATAGTAGCTATTAATATTTAATTGAAATTTATTATGTTAGTACTTGTATATAAAACTATCAATTCTACCATTTAATGAATATATAATATGATTTCAGAAATAACTAGTCTCTAACCCGTGCGATGCACGGGATAGTTAAATAAAAATTAAAAGTACTTATTTTACTTAAAGGTATGTGACTTAAATTTTAAAAATGTATAATTTGAAAATGAATGAAAAAAACTAATTTCTTCAATATAAAGATTTAGAAAAATTCTTTTTCTTTCATATCATTGGTTTCACACAACACATTTCGACGTGGACTATTCTATAGTGATAACTTTACATAATATTCAACTGTAATTATATCTACTATCAACTACCAATCTAATCTATGTTATCTTGATAGTAGATCTACAAATTGCATTCTCGTATTCTTAGAGCTTGCCATATTATTGTTATTATCTATATATAATATAAAACTGAAAATTTTAACCTTTTGAAAGACTTACATTAGAATTAGGATTAAAAAATAAATTTTTTTTTTTAAATTAGACCTCAAGTTAGTTTTTTTTTTTTTTTTTTTTAAGGGCTCACTTTAGGTTTAAAAAAAAAAGACTCACGTGAAAAAAAAAAAAAAAAAAAAAAAAAAAAAAAAAAAAAGAGACTCCTATTAGGATTAAGGAAAAAAGAGAGAGACTCCTATTAGGACTCTCTCACTATTTAGTTTAACAAATTGAAATTTTTTATAAATTAAAATGATGAGGAAAAAAGAGGGAGAAAGACTCTTGTTAGGACTCTCTCACTATTTAATTTTAAAAATTAAAAAAAAAACTAGTCGCCAACCCGTGCAATGCACGGGATAGTTAAATAAAAATTAAAAGTACTTATTTTACTTAAAGGTTTATGACTTAACTTTTAAAAATATATTACTTGAAAATGAATAAAAATAAGTAATTTTTTGTTCAATATAATGATTTAGAAATTTTTTTTTCTTTCATATCATTGGTTTTACATAACATATTCCGACGTTGGCTATTCTGTGGTGATGACTTCACATAATACTCAACTGCAATTAAATCTACTATCCACTGCCAATTTAATCAATGTTATCTTGATAGTAGATTTACAAATTGCATTCTTATATTCTTGGAGTTTGTCACATCATTATTATTATCTATATATAATATAAAATCGAAAATTTTGACTTTTTGAGAGACTTACATTAGAATGATGATTAAAAAAATAATTATATTTTTTTTAATTAGACCTCGCGTTAGAATTTTTTTTTAAAGGACTCACTTTAGGTTTTTTTTGTAAAAAAGACTCACCTAAAAAATTAAAAAAAAAACTTTTGGATTAAGAAAAAAAGAGATAGAGACTCCTATTAGGACTCTCTCACTATTTAGTTTAAAAAATTATTTTTTTTTATAAATTAAATTGATGAGGAAAAGAGAGAGAGAGAGAGAGAGAGAGAGAGAGAATCCTTTAGGACTCTCTCTCTATTTAGTTTTAAAAATTAAAATTTTTTTATAAATTAAAATGATGATGTGGAAAATTGTGGGAGTTTTAGAGGTTTCGGTTTTATATACCTCGCGTTAGAATTTTTTTTTTTTTTTAAAGGACTCACTTTAGGTTTTTTTTAAAAAAGACTCACCTAAAAAATTTAAAAAAACTTTAGGATTAAGGAAAAAAGAGATAGAGACTCCTATTAAGACTCTCTCACTATTTAGTTTAAAAAATTATTTTTTTATAAATTAAATTGATGAGGAAAAAAGAGAGAGAGAGAATCCTATTAGGACTCTCTCACTATTTAGTTTTAAAAATTAAAATTTTTTTTATAAATTAAAATGATGATGTGAAAAATTGTGGGAGTTTCAGAGGTTTCGGTTATATATATATATATATATATATAGATTATAAATTAAAATAATGATGTGAAAAATTGTGAGAGTTTCAGAGGTTTCAGTTTTTAATATATATATATATATATATATAGAATATATCGATAAGCTATTACAAACCAAAAAAACCCACGTAATTAACTACTTTAATTAAAAAACTTAAGGTACAAACCTAAATAATTGGACCAAAATTTTACCGTATACTAGTCAAATGCTAGATTCCTAAAAATCTACCCTCAAGTCCAAGCCCTATAGAATTAGAAACGCAAACCAAGACAAACCAGTTTGCTGACCCAATCAAAAACAAAACACAAAGATGAAAACATACCTCATGTGTGAAGTCCAGAACCAACATTGGATTATGTTAAGTATAGACTACAGTACTTGCCTGACACATATATCTTCAATCGATGTAGAATCCCAAACTGAGAACAGCATTTAATGCACCATTTTGTTTTGATCAATAGGAAAAACTGGTACAAAGCTAGGCATGCCAGGGCAAGAATTAAAGTATGAGCCCTAATCTTTTGTTATAATGAGACATATATGAGACATGACTACATAGGTCGACTAGTCTAAGGCTTTTGCAAGCGGTGCCACACAACACAATTGTGAAATTGAATGACAAGTTAGATGATGCTGGATAAGTCAGTTTCAAGTTTGTATTTTTTACCACATTTCAAGACTTGCACTAAAAAAATTCATCACATGAACAAAGACAGGACTGAGGAGTAATTGTATGTAGTAACAGATTTCAGTGATTTTACCATGCACTATGTCTATAAATCAGTGAAACTATTTTCTATTAATGGCATGATGGCAGTGAAGAAGATCAAAGTTCAGTTTTAACCGATTTACCATATATGCAATACACTATAATAAGTCTGTTTCATCAAATATTAATACAATAACATTAGTATAGTAGTATTAGACATAATATTACATTTACAAGTTAAAAGTCATTGCAATAGTAACTTAAAAGTGGTAAATTATTATTATATTAATACTAAGTAGTTATAATAACTTATAATTTTTAGTTGCAATAGCGGCTTTAATACAAAATTCTATTAAGAAAATTTGTTGCGATAACTTAAACTAAAGAAATCATTGCAATAACTTGATACCAATTATTCTTGTAATCTATTACAATGAAAATTTCAAAGTGATAGTTTATTGCAATGAAAACATTTTTGCAATAGCTAAATATCAATTATTTTACAATCTGTTGTAATGACAAACATGACAACGAAGATATTATTACTGTTGTAAAAGCGGAAGTTTTAATACCAATTTGTTGAAAATAGCAGAAGTATGAATATCTATTTGTTGTGTGTGTATCCAAATAACAGTGGGTTTATGCAAAATAGAAATAGAACGACAAAAGAAACAATCACACGGGACCACAAAAATTTACGTGGTTCTGCTTTTGGCCTACATCCAAGGGCGGCGTCGAGGAGAAAGTTTCACTAACAAAAGAAAGAAATTACAAAGGTGGTACCAACATACTCTCACAAATCCCAAACCCCAAATACACCCAAAAGAGCTCTTAATCACCAGAAGCACGTGACTAGAGAAACCTGAAAATCTCTAGAACAAAGTCACGCCTTAGAACTCTATACTATATGCGGCTCTCATACACTCCTTAGAACAATAGCTGCATAACTAGTGTATATATAGAAGAGATGTGGGCCTTTTGTGGTGGAGTACAATACAAACTCCACCTAGGAGTAGAATTACTTAAGTCAGCAAAATATAGTCCTATTAGTATTAGGACTTGGTCAATTCCTTTGACCAAATTAAAAGTCACGTAACAACAATTACAATAATTCAATATGAATTATTTTACAATCTATTGCAATGACAAACATGAAACAATTATCCATTACAACAAAGATATTGTTCCAATAATAATTGGTTCAAATTATTTTTGTCAATTATGTGCATTCTATTACAATAAAATTCGTAAAGTATTAGCATATTGCTACAAGATATTCGAAACAATAAATTGTTTATTGCAATAACAAATATACATTACATCAAAGTTGTTATTAAAATATCTAAAGTTTATTGTAATGAAATTCTTTGTGCACAAATCTATTACCTCAAAATTTATTGCAACACCTTGCATACTATTATAATGACTCTGATGTTAGTCTAAAATTTATTGCAATGAAATTCTTTGTTGTACAAATCTATTACCTCAAAATTTATTGCAACACCTTGCATCAACTATTGTAATGATTTTGATGTTATTGCAATGTTTTTTTTAGCTATAATAAACATTTTTTCTTGTGATGATGACAACCTTGCTTTAGATGGCAAGTTGTCATTAGTGAAATAAATTTTAAAATATTATTATATATAAATTTTAAAAAAATTTATAATTTTTTTATCCTAAAAAAATATGTGACCACTATAATTTTTATTTAAGGCCCAGCATAACTAAAATTTGGATAAAGTTTAGCAACAAACTTGGTTGTAGACTACTGCTACAACTTTACTCAATATTTTTTTTATTAGATGTAAATTTTGACAAATCCACCATTGTATTATATTTTTTTCTTATATCCTCCATGCTTGCAAAACTTCAAGAAGATCAAAGATTAATTGCTATGTCATCAATCAAATATTTAAATTTCAAGTTTTTGTAGTCTAAAATTTTACATAAAAAATAATTTTATGGATCAAATAGTAAATAACATCCAATTGGTATGAAATTAAACATGCGTTTTAAGAATGTAAAGAACATACAATTCAACGGTTAGATTTTCAAAATATGTAGTCATGTTAATTTGTTTAGCGAGAGATGTAGTATTACGCCACAACTAAGTTTATAGTCAAAATTTTGTCGTTCAACTTTGGTCCTCTTAAGTCTTAACAATATATTAGGCCATTATAAACAAAAATAAAAATCCAAGAAAAATTTTATTTAACTAAAAATTTGAAGCAGATGTAGATTGTAATATTGATAATAAGATTATCATATAATGATTTTAAAATAAGAAAACTCTGTAAAAAAAAATAAAAAAAAAAATTGTAAGATCTTATGCATTTGCATTTTTTTTTTTTTTTTTGTAACTATATAAAATTATCTTTTTATTAAATTTTTTATAATTTCAATTTCTTAATGACCATTCTAGAAAAAATTTCTAGAGGTGTCACTTTTACCTAACACTAGAAATAAATGTGTAAATAGACAATGTCTACCACATGCCTATAGTTTAGACAAAATCATCCATTTTGTATATATTAATGAGACAAGTATTGATGTAACAATACGGTCTATCTCTTATTCCAGCTGAGCTTAGTACCATCATTACCTGCTCTATAGTTAAATGTACTAGTAATAAATTAATGTTATACATATACTAATTTGAAAAACATTACATCATGAAATTTCCTATTTCTTGCGTTAATTTGTTTGCATTGAGAAGAATGTCGTTGTGAGACTTAAGAAATCCAATCTTGGTTGCTTCCTTCGCCCAAAGACCACATATGTAATAAAATTAAGGCATAAATTCAAAACTAATCCTCTAACTTTTAGCCTTTTTCAGTTCAGTCCTCTAACTTTTAATTTTGTCATTTCAGTCCTCTAATTTTCAATTGTTGTCAATTCGATATTCTGTTAACCAGTTGTTAAGTGTCTCCGTTAAATGATCAAAACGATGTCATTTTGGCTTCTTTTTTTTTTTTTTTTTGAAATTTTCGTAATTAAAAGAAATTAAGAAGAAAACTGTTATTAAAAAAAAAAAACATTTAAGGGAACGACGTCATTCCCCTTACCTAAAATCAAAACACAAATTGTGTTATTTTGCTTACAGGCCTAAACTACGAATTTTGGGGGAAGAGGGGAGAGCCCGTCTAGGTCGGCAATGGCAACAGTCAGTGACCCATCACTCAGATACCCGGAGGTCCGAGCCATTACCACCACGCTCCAAGCCGTCGGCAACCTCCATAAGCTGTCGCACAACCAATGGGCCTCGTACATGGACCTCCTGGACTAGCTCGCCCTCTTCTTCGGCTTCCAAAATGACAACGTTCGCAACCAGCGCACCTCGTTCTCCACCTCGCCAACGCTCAAATGCGCCTCTCTCCTCCACTAGACAACATCACCCTCGACGCCACCATTTTGTGCAAGTTTCGAAGGAAGCTCCTCCAAAACTACACTAGCTGGTGCTCCTATCTCTGCAAGAAATCCAATATTTGGATCTCCGTCGCCGATCACCACCTGGAGCTGCTCTACGTGTCGCTCTTCCTTTTGATTTGGGGTAAGTCTGCTAATCTCCGCTTTGTTCCCCTAAATGTTTTTTTGTTAATAACAGTTTTCTTAATTTCTTTTAATTACAAAAATTATAAATAAAAAATAAAAATAAAAAAGAGTCAAAACGGCGTCATTTTGCTCATTTAACAGAGACACTTAACAGCTGGTTAACAGAATATCGAATTAACAACAATTGAAAGTTAGAAGATTGAAATGACAAAACTGAAAGTTAGATAACTGAAATGAAAAATACTGAAAGTTAGAGGGTCAGTTTTAAATTTTTGCCTAAAATCAATGTTGAAGTGTGTGAGGGTGCTTTTTTTCTTAGCACACAGACCCAAGTAAAGACAAGGATCCCGGCCCAAATACTTGTTGTTTAGTGGACTGGGCTTGGTTCACCGCAGCTAAATGGGGCTAATTTCAAACCAAGTTGTGCACAAGTCACATAAAACTCCTCAAGGCAAAAACGCGATTCCTCCTAAGCAATAAAATACAATTATAAGTGTTTTAGTATCATAAAATGACCCTTTACTCTTACAAAATAAGTAAAATAATTATTCACAATGAGAAAGAGATTGAAATAGAATATTTTAGGCTTATCTTTTATTGTCTAAACATTTAACAGAGTTCCTTCACTTGGTACCCCGGGCATACTGTCGTGGTACCCTGAACATACTGTTATGGTACCCCGGGCGTACCAGGCCTGTAATCCTAGAATGTTGATTCTCTGAACTATACAATCTCTCTCCATGCTTATTATGCAATGGAGTTTTGTCATTTCCCTTTACCTCTATATGTCCTACATAAGAGCACGCTATACAATACACATATCTTTAAATAATTGTTAGTTTCTTAGATTAGGATATACATTTTAATACATATATGTAAATAAATTTCATGAGAATGATTCACCCACGAGGATCCTGGCCCCAATTCTCGCAGGCTTAGTACTTTTGCACAAGACTTGTGGGATTTGGAACTCAAGTCCAAGTGGCTTTGCTTGGGCATTGCTTTCCAAGATAGATAAGTGAGGAGAATTAGCTTATTTAGGCAATTATAACTCAAAAGTAAGCAATATATGTATGTATTGAAAAAACAAGAAGCAGTAAATGAGCAATGTATAAAGACAAACACAAAATAAATATTAAGGATCCTCAAAACAATATAGAATATCTCATTACTTTTCTTAATTTGTGAATTACAATGTGCTCACTAAGACGTGATACAAGGTTCAAATAAGCTCAAAAATTACAGACTTAGATGGTTATCCAAGCCTCTTAAGACTTGCAAAGTTTGAATCCTTTTGAATCCAAGTATGTACTATAGTGGCTATTTTTGGGATACCGGGCGATATTTCCTTACTTCCTTTGAGTTTTGACAGAGTTTTCTCAATGATTTTATTATGATTTCACTACTGCTGAATGCCCCTTCAATGTTGGCTGCGTCTCCCTTTTATAGTGTCACTTTAGGGTTTTGAGGTACCACTGATTTCCCCCCTTTGGCTTCCTAGGTACCAGAGCCCCTGCTGTTCCAGCCCTATGGTGGAAATTTGGGTGTGATGTTTGATATAATGTCATTTAATTGTACTTTTGCCACATCCTTATTAGCAAGAATCAATTAAGTTATTTTCTATTATACATTTATGCTAAAAGAAAAATGTTGTGATAAAACTTTGCAAGCAAAATTGCTACAGTCAACAATTTTGTTTCATACTACTATGCATGTTCTTTCACATGGCTAGCACAAGGGGGTTCATGTACATATACCTAAAATAGAAGATGCCCATTTTTTGTGATTGGTTGAAAATATTGTAAAACAAAGAACTTTGTTTGGTACTTTGATTTGCTTTTTGATATGACTGATAACTAACTACTTTATTTGATCCGAAGGTGATTTCTTTCTAATTTGAGTTGAAAAACTACATAGAATATGTACCGCAAGATTTTCCATATATTGACATTATGGTTCGCAAAGCTCTTATATATGACACTTAACTCTTATCTTATGGTCCTACTCCTACCCTTCCTATATTTATGTGGCTCTACCATAAAGGATCGCATCATTCGTTCTTATTTTCTAATTGTTATTAAAAATAAAAATGTACCAAATGTTGAAGTACAAATTACAATATATATAATTTCAAGTTACTTGAAACAACATCTACAATTTTTTTTCCCTAAAAAATTGATAAGGACAAATTCCACACTCGATCTTAACCGAAAGGTCAAGAAATTTATTCTAAATAGATTTGAGAGAGAGAGAGAGAGATTTAACCAAAAACAAAACAGTAACACCAAACTAAAAGGGAGAGGAAAGAAGAAAGAAAATTGGGGGGTGGGGGATGTGGTGGGGGTGGGTGTTGGAATAGGAATTCACTAACAAAGAAGCATACCAAACAAAACCGTAAATTAAACATGCTCAAACAAAGGTATCTTTTTTTCATATTTAGTGAATTAGAACCCAACTTCCCCTACTCATCAGCAAAAAGAATGGAAGAGACATTGAACCAGTTTGGTTCCTCAATTATTTCTTGTATTATAATTCCCAAAAGGACAAAAAGGGTACACCAAGCCCATACTACATTCAGCAAAATAATCTTCCTTTAATAAAATATGAGGACTGTAGCTCAAAAGTTGGACCTGAATAGAGGTTTTTCTTTTTCTTTTTTTGAGAAGGAACCTGAATAGAGCTAGGTTGCTTATAGTTCCAAATACTACTCAAAAGTCATGATGAATGCATATTACGTAAATGACAAAACTCATTATAAATGCATATTACTTAAATGCCCTATGTCAATTCGATGATGATTTTCAATGCATAACCTAGGGCAACTTTGCAGAAAAATCAATAATCTCAAATCAGTAAATTTCACTTATTACAAGACCAACTGATCTAATCCAAAAATAGTGTTAAAATTGGTTGAAAAACAGCCACTCTAGCTTTGCTTCAATGGTGCAAAAGATAGCAGATCCGATGTTAAATTCTTAATGCAAGACCTACTGATCTTCATGACAGTGGCTACATCATTCTTGAATAATTAAGTGCCAAGAATGGCTACACCACTATCAGAGCTGAAAACCATTATGGCAGTCGACACTGTTCTGCAATTGGCACAAACAATGCAGAATTGCTGTCCCTTGCCAATGTGAACCAAGATTTCCTTTGAAGTGACAAGCCCCTTGGGAATATAAACAAGTCTCCATCCTTTTGGTTTGTTACCACAACAAAAACAACCAAACCTTAATCACAAATTTTTGGGTTCTACTATGGATACATCCTTTGGTTTGTTACTGTATCATATATTATTTGTGTTCACAAACTTTACTTGAAGGATTCTGGCAATAAAAAATAGCAGTGCAAGCATGGATTAAAGTATGAGTTATTGAATTGAGAGGGAAGTTTATCACTTAATGGTGGTCCACAGTGCATACCCAAGTGAAAGTAACCTTCAGAGGAGAGGAGAAGCTAAATGGCCTTTAAGAATTAAGACCAACATTGCAGCCAAATAAAAGATTACTTCTGGTCTTCTTACAAACAAGAGCTGGACTTGACCTACTCTAGAATATTTTTGACTTGATAATCTTTTAAGGGTTACATATAGTTTTGGATCCCCTAGCTTCTAGAAGTTTCAATTTGGTCGCTGTGTTATTTTTTTTTTTTTTTTTTATTGAATTCTTTGATTTTTTTAACACTGAAATCCAATTGCTAGACAAGAGTCCAATTGAGATCATGAGATTTTCCCAGTTAGAACCTTTTTCTGATGTAGCAAATTCACCAGTCAATATGATATAACGGAAGGCAGACATGGAAATGCAGTTGTAGGAAATAAAAGCCATGTGTTGTGATCTAGTGTCATGTCAGCCTCTCGCTAATGGATTGACTAGTAAGTGAGCCACATCATGTAGGAAAGTTTTGTGACCTCCAATGGACTCCAATGAAGAAATTAAAAAATAGGGTCCAAAAGCATATTTGAACTACCTTTTCCCAGTAATCTATATTTTCAATAAAACAAGAATAGCATCACAAGCCATGTCAAGAGAACAGTTCAATTGATCTAAGACAAAACTAATCAAGATAAATTGATCTTTGATCGCAGGCTTATTTTGAATCATATAACTGATTTGAATTACTCTCATCAAGCTCAGTAGTCAGCTAATCACTAGATTTGTGGAGCAGCAGAGAAGACCATAAGGATAGGTCCTCATATGACTTCTGCCTCTGTATACAATACAAGTGAATCAGTATTATCTGTCTAAA
Organism: Lithocarpus polystachyus; assembly: GCA_033629205.1. NCBI lineage: Eukaryota > Viridiplantae > Streptophyta > Magnoliopsida > Fagales > Fagaceae > Lithocarpus > Lithocarpus polystachyus. The sequence goes on from CM066168.1 coordinate 45,836,661, forward strand.
TTATGATGTGAAGCTAACACAGAATCAACAGGTGATATTTTCACTGCAAGTCCCTGATGGCTTCTAAAGCATAAAGTTATAGTTCATAAATTAAGTGGTGGACAATCTCATTCCATAAATTTCAGATTAAATGAATCAACTAACTATACAATGCATGCTTTGGCTGTATATGGCAAGAGAGGAAAACTAAGATTACCAGTATCAATAAGCCAACTACCAATAATCCCCACGAGCACACCCCCTGCTAGAAGTGGTGAAACCGATTGGAATCTCAGACAGTGATCTCCCTCTTTGTAATGGCTGACACCAACTTAATGAATGTGTGGCAATCACCACAAACCCTAAGATTTTTTGTAATCCTAATTGGAGTTCCCTTAGATGTTGCAATAAGGCCAAATGCAATTGCCAACTTCTTACTGTGTGTACAAAATTCCTAGCTTAACTTCCTCGTCAACATCATGCAACACAAAATTTGTATCAGGGTCATAACCAGCCGACTCCAACTTCTTCCACAAACTTTTCAGCATGCCATAGATCTCCTTTGACCAAGCATGAGTCTTATCACCAACACTGAATTGATAAATTTTTTCATCCACCTCAATCCGAGTCCAACAAGGAAACTTTTTTAATCTCCTTTGCATCATCAGATCCCTGATCTTTGCCACATCTTTCCACTTACCTGCTTTTGAATGAATTTTTGAAAGCAATACATAGTGCCCTGGGTTCTGAGGCTGGAGCTCAAGAAGTGATTTTACAGCCTTTTCGGCCAGGTCTATACGCCCATGGATTCTACATGCCCCTAGCAAAGCACCCAAAGCCCTTCATCTTTCTCAACTGTCATATTTTCAATCAGTTTCAGGGCCTCATCAAGTCTCCCAGCACGGCCTAAGAGATCAACCATACAAGTATAATGTTTCACATCCGGTCTCACAGCGTAATCATCTATCATCGACGAGAATAATTGAAGACCCTCTTCAACCAAACCTGCATGACTACAAGCATATAATAGTGAAACAAAAGTGATCCTATTTGAAAATATCCCACTGCCCAACATCATAGGAAATAAAGCAGGAGCTTTCCAGCCTTGCCCTTGATACCCATAAGCTGCAATCATGGCACTCCATGAAATAACATTCTTTTCTTGCATTCTATCAAAGATTTCCCTTGCAGAATCAAAATTCCCACACTTAGCATACATATCAACCAGTGCCCAAGATGACATCCAAGGAAAACTTATTCCTACATATATAGTCATGAATAACTCTAGCCTTATGCATAGCCCCTAATTTTGCACAGACATAAACAACAGTCACCACAGCAACTTTATCTAGTACAACGCCTTCCTCTTCCATCCGATCAAACAAAACCAATGACTCATTAGCATTCCCACACACGGCATACGCGCCAATCAACACTGTCCACATCACAAGGTCCCTCTGTTGCATTCTATCAAACAACTGACAAGCATCCTCAATTACCCTGCATTTTGCATACATAGTGCAGCACAAACAAAATTATTCAGCTCCAACCCACATTTCAATCCAACTTCGTGAACCATTCTACCCATTTGGACATCCATTATAGCCCTACAAACCCTTATCACAATGGGCAATGTATAATTATCCAGCCGCACCCCACATCAAATAACCTCACTAAATGTCCCAAAACAACTCACAAAATCACCAACTTTAGCAAACCTACTATCCATTACACTATAACTAACTGGGTCTCTCTCTGTCATCCAACCAAACAAGGCATAACCATCACCCAGAACCTTAAACTGGGCATATATGTAAAGGACTTTGTTAGCAACAACAAGGTTTTGGCGCATCCCATTCATAGCAACTTGGGCATGAACTTGTCTAATCTGAGATATGGTTTTATTTCAATTCTCAATAGGGGTAATTCCGTCAATTAACTCAGCTACCACAAGTTTCAAGGAGTACCTTGAGATAGTTACTTCACCAACTTGTGACTCGATCACTGCTCGCAACTAATTCTGTTAAATAATTAACTACCCGCCAGTCTAACAGATTCCAAGTCAATCTTTTACCGTCCAAAATTTCTGATTAACGCCATCAAAAAAGATCAACGGCCTAGATTAAAAGAAACCAGCATAACGAACAGTATATAAGCAAGCAACACTAACAGCTTTTCCCTCCTAAAATTATTCAAGCTCTTCAAAATACCTCTCTCTCTCTCTCTCTCTGAGAATCACAGAGAATCCATGGCTCGTAGAGAAACAACAAGTTTCTTGGTTCTGATACTGGTTGCTCTTCCAGCTCTGGTATTCGCAATTCGAACTCTGAGAACTGAGCCTTCAATTCTCTATGTTCTGAGCTTCACTTTGAATTTCTTTTGATTTTTGTTCAAGAAACCGTTTAGTTTCTGAAGAAAATAATCACAAGAAAAAAAAAACAATCTTAATTAAACCATTTGTTAATTGTTAGCGAGCGAAAATAATAAAATTCGATTTGATTAGATAATTAAAAGAAAAATACTTTCAACTCAATCTTAGGACTCACAGTGAAAAATATATATGTTATGGGTCAGTGCGATTTTGCTGGGGAAATTCATGATCCTATGCCTTACGCTACAGCTTTCATCATTTTGGTCTGGCTTTTTATGCTTTATGACGTGACTTTGGCATACCTTACAGATTATTCAAGCAGGCCACTGTATTCAGCTAGTGATATGATTAAATCAACTTCTATTGCAGGAATTCTTATGGAGATGTAATGGTAGCAGCTACAGGGGTTACTCGTCCTCGTCATATTCATGGTGATGCGTGCTGATGTCCACGGTACTCGTCCCTACTTGGGGCCATTCTAGGTGTTGGAACTCAACTGTTCATTATGTAAGTCATATCGGCCACATAATGAAAAAATGTCTTAATTACTGTCTTCTAATAAAATTTGTAGTAGCCCCCTAGAAGGCTAGAATTACTCAAGAAAATATGTCATATCTGCAACTAGCCTAAGCTTCTATCTCTCTCGCGGGGCGAGAGTAAGGTCTACGGTCACTCCTAACCACAGTAGCTATGGCTCAATCCAACATTCTCTAGCGGCCCAGGGGCGAATCACAATGGCCGCCTCTGCCCCTGTTTAGCCCAAAAAAAAAAGAAGTGAAGTTGTATACACTTGACTAAGTAATGGCGGTCAGATTGGTGATAAGTTGGGAATGAACAGCTTGATATTTGAGTATGTACAGCTTCTTCACAGATTTATGTGACATTTTTTCCTGTGGGTTGTTTTGACAATTTGTTTTTGGATACAAAGATGAATACTTGTACCAAAACATGTGTGACACAAACAATTGTCTTTTTCTAAGTCCACCAAAACGCTAGCATAACATGGTTAACTGATGGGCCATCCAATGGTTTCAAAAGACAGCAAACACAATATGCTTATAATGATTTATTAGTGTCCCTAGAGGAGCCATCCAAAGGTTTCTTTCACCATACACTTTCAAAGTGAGATTCCAAATCAGGCTTGGTACATGAGGACACCTGCTCAAATGTTCCTTGGGGGTCTTCTCCCTTTCAGCATAATCTACTCCATGATAGATGATATCTATGCAAGCTTGTACAGTTTGAAAGTCTGCGGTGCATTTAGTACTATGTTTACCGCCTTCATTTCTGTCATAGCATTAACTGTGTTGATGGGAATCATCTGCACATGCTATCAGCTTTACAAGCAAGATCACCAAAGGTGGTGGAGGTAATTCTCTCACAACAATGTTATAGACACTCTAAATTTCACAACTTATTCACATTTGAGGTGCAAGAATACGATTAGCGCAACAAGAATTTCACAGAGGACCACTATTGACATTACTTTTATTATACACCAATCACAATCTACAACCTAGTAGTTGTGAAATTTGTTGTGCATATAGACTCGTTGAATCTCTTAACCAATTATAGGAACAACCATCATGATGGAGTCCACCTAATTTTAAGGGTACTTTCATTTATTAATTCTAGGGAATTAAAACTCTCTCTGGAAAATTACCAGTCCCAGGGTTGGCTCAACAACTTTAGGGGCCTTAGGCAAAAATTTTAAGTGGAGCCTTTTTAGATTTAAATATTAATTAAATAATATATATATTGAATTTTTTTTATCTAAAATCTATTTTTCTTACTTTTTGAGATGCAAAATTGATACAATAATTTATAATAATAGATAAAGTGAGAAACCGTGTTCAGATTATTAAAAAAAAAAAAAAAAAAAAAAAAAAAAGTGAGAAACCGGGTTGTCGTATAACCGTTGGCTTCTATGCTTCATCAATTGGTTTCCATTACATGCGCCGAGTCCTAAAGAGGAGAGACTAAAAAGCTCAATTCTCTCTCATGTTGACACACAGAGATAGCACATCATTTTGGTTATTTTCTTGACTGACAGGCTTGAGGAGGCCTAAGTAATTGTTTTGCAATATTTTGCTCTTTTTGGTAGAAAAACTCAACACCATGGATTCAAAATCCTTGACCTCACCCATACCTACATTGTTATTCATGGTCCAACGCCATTAATGATCACCTCATAGGCATCCTTGAAGTCCTAATTGCAAGGAAAACTGACATAATCGTCAAAGTCTTCGTAGTGAGCAAAGTTTGACTGCATTCACACCAACCTACCGCTCAGGAACTCCAACAATTGGGGTCGGCACATAATAATTAAGGTGATATGTTGTTGCTACATTAATCATAAATTGTCATATATAAAATCTAGAACTCTCTCTCTCTCTAAATAGAAGATCAGAGATTTTATTGAATCAGAAAAGAATGATACAAGCAATTGATCTTAATACATAAGAGCTATCCCTAAATATACACGTTTCATTATATACATGACAGCCTAATTATTACAAGCCACGTGTATCACAGTCTCCAAAGCTATGTATGAAGACTTGTAATAAGGTATTGCCTCAATAGTCTCTAGCACATCCCTGCAAGCCCATTGGTGCTCTGTATCTGATGCTTCTGCTGCACGGTTGCTACACAATTGCTTATTGTTGTGGCTGACCTTGTCTGCTAGTGATGATGCTACTGTGCATCAGTATAGCTACCAACCATCTCTTTGCTCTGTTGGCCTGCTCCACCATTGGACTGCTGCCCTGCACTAGTCCAGCAGATAATTTCTTAAGCCTTGAGCAAATTGCATCAGTTTTAATTATATTAATAAATTGTGAAAAAAAAATGGTAAATTTTTTTTCTCTAAAACTCTAACCTTGCCATTTTTTTTTTTTTTTTTAATTAGACAAACAATTTGGATATCACAAAATGAAAGAAACAGTTTACAGAATTCCGTTAGAGCTAAAAGAAACCTTCAAGGGACAATCGATCTCAGGCGGCTTAATTGAGAGTCTTGATCTTAATTACCACAAGAGCCTCACCCTTATCTCAGCGTTGAACTTTGAAAGATCGCGAGGCTTAAGAGACAGCAATTTGTTGCCCCACAAAAACAGGCCGCAATTTACTTCTTATTACAGGAGTTTAAACGTGGCGAACAAATAATGACGTATGGAAGACTATACTTCATTCGGCCCATTTTGTGACATCCAAAATGTTTGTCTAATTTAAAAGAAAATAAAAATTAATGTTTAGAGTTTTAGAGAAACAAAAATTTAAATTAAAAAAAAAAAACTACTTTTCACAATTTTTTAAGATGACGATTTCTGATTAATGCAACATCAACATATCACCTTAATTGTGAAAAAAGTTATTGAAAGATCAATAAAAACATTTTTTTTAACTTACATTAAATGAAAAAAAAATTTAAAAAGAGTTCAAATTCAAGAGGGTAATTTTAAAAAAGTAATAATATTTTATTTAAGACAATACATTAAATGAAATTTACATAAATTTTTAAGATGAACAAACAAACTGGGATGGGAAATATAAGACAATTTTTGTTTCTGCATTTTTTTTTTTTTTCTCTTTTTTTCACTATAGAAGGAGAAACCTGAACCCCAAATACCCATACCAGATGGTCCGAAAATTTACCAAGTGCTTGAATTTTGTCAAGATCTCTAGCCATTAGGTACCTTACAAGATTGAATTTTTTCAGGGGAACGATCAATTTAGGATTAATGGAGTACATAGTGCAGGACTTGCTCCTATCAAGGTCGGCTACTAGATCAAGCTATTTCAGCAAATAAAGAGAATGAACAAAATCATCTCGTTTAGAATTGTACTTAGACAATAGTTTACATTCAAGAGGAGAAAAAAAAAACAAGTGGATAACAAATATTCAATTTTCACTATCAAGTAAACAAAAATGGTCTTACATTACACGGCAAATTGCTGAGCAGTACGGTACCTTGGGAATAAATTCTAATCATGTACCGATCTTTGCATCAATATACATTCCTTTTTTTTGAGCTACAAGTTGCTAAATCCCAAGATAGGATTTACTCTTACTCTTTACCGGACTTGGCCATTACACCCTCCTACCACCCTCTGCTGATTGCTGCATTCTTACAATTATCATATTCGTACGACGACAATGTGTACAAGAATAATACAAATACATATTTCATTCCATAACACATACAAATAAGCTAAAACTGCACCATTTTTAATTCAGTTGGGTAAGGGGTGAGCGTGGTATAAGCGAAGGTTTCAATTCCTTCACATCCAATGAGTCACATGAATGGTTTTCTCTGAATTCCTCAAGAAGGGTTTCCATTGGCATGGCTCGAAGTGACTCAATGGTTACCTTACTTGGAACATCTGACTCACTTCTTGTTGGTGTTGTGCCACTAGGCTCATAGTCCTGCACATTATTTAAACATCATTAGTCAACGGTATCTTGTAGAGGCCAACAACTAATTTACGTTTATCACATCGGTTTAAAATTAATGATTTGTGGACATTCACAAGGCAATTTCAATGCTCTCAATAGAGAGAGACAAAGCCAATAACAGCACATTAACATTCTTTGGCAGAAATACAATTCAGCATCCCCAGCAGTGAAATATTAATCAACCTACCATATATCGCTGCTGGAAAGTCTCCCGAGCCTTCTCTTCAATAGATACCGCTTGGCCAGAGTGATCCTCCCTAAATCTTTGAAGGCTATTTGTGTGGGCTTTCACAATCTCAAAGATTCCAGATATAGATCCTTGCTCCTGCTCAGATACACCTGTAGCAACATCCATGAAGAAAACATCAATTTCTAGTCTCTTAACAGCAATAATAATTACAATAGCCACCAAGAATTACCAATGCTTATTGTCTATAAGAAAATCTGCACACAAATAACCTAAGCCAATTCAAACATGCTGAAAATTAACTATTTTTTGTTATATTTAGACCAAAAATGTGTTTATCAATTTCAAAACCGTTCAATTTCCCAACTTTTCACACACTCCACATGTTTAAGTTTCAAGATCAAGATATCCCAGATTCCCAACAGGAATGAAAAGTTAGCCAGTTAGAAAACCATAAAATACATAAATATGTTTTTAAAAAGAACACCATAAAATACATAATATAACATTAGCTCAATAACTATGACACATTGAAGAAAGTGCAACTCATTCAATGTATCCACTTGTCTCAACCAGATTCAAACTATATTGATGGAGTGCAAAATATTTTGCTCAGTGAATTTCTCACACATTTATTCATACGATTTAACAGGAAATCCTACATGAATTGCAAATGTGTGTGCGTGTCTATATAAAGCTTCACTCAAACTAGTTTAAAGCACCTCAAAATGATTCAGTGTTTGTAGGACCAAAGTGTCATAATTAAGTTTTGAGTGCATAATACTCACTATTGAGATGCTGAAGAAGATCCTCGCTATTCTTCGACACATCTTGCTCAGCTGCAACCCGTGCAGAACTAATCTCAACATCATGCTGTTCATTGCCATCAGAAGCATTCCTGTATTAAAGCATTATAAATTAAATTCATATAGTAGAAAATAAGAATGCAACCATTTGATTTAGTTAGAAATATTTGTCAAAAATAAACATTAATAAAGTAATATATAAGAAGGAAATGCTTTTCTGTCCCATGATCCAATTAATATACAAGGGAGAAAAAGGTGTTCAATAAAACTTATTAACCACTGACCTGATAATTGATGCCATAGTTGAAACATGTTCATTGCCCATCTTGTTCACAGACTCGTGTGTCCTTTTTAAGTGCTTGAAAGCCGATTCAGCAGTATTTACACTAAGCCAAATAGAGAACGATAAAATCAAAGAAGGGCATAACATTAATCAAGAGTAAGAGCAACAAATTGATCCAAACTTACCATTGCTGAATGAGTTCCTCCATATGGCAATGTTTTGCAGCAGAGTAATCAGCACTATCTTTGGCATCACTTTCCGCTTGTGTAGAAAATGCCTGCCATTTCCTTTTTGCATCTGTTGTAATGCCTTCCATCGATGAAACATGTCCATCCAAGAATGCCTTGTTTGCCATAGCACTTTCTCTAAGATCAACCAATCTTGTGTCGACCTGTCAGCTCAACTATTAATAAAAATTTTGAAAACTTACATAAAAACAGATATGTCAATAAAAAATTAGAAAAAAAAAAAAAAAAAAAAGTGTGCACACGTGCACAAAACAGACCAGCTCTTTCTGACGACGAATGTGATCAGAGACTAAATTGGTTACATCAGCTATAAGCTTCTCTGCATCAGATTTTGACTGCTCCTGCAAAATATCAGCTCAACATGTCAGATAATTACACAAAAAACTACATATCTGTGCAATAAAATCTTTTTCATACCTCATAAGCCTTCTGAAACTCAGCAATGCTCTTCATTTGAACTTCATCAGCTTGCAGTGCATAATTTTCAAGCTTCGTTGATTCTTCCACAAGTTTTTGCAGAACTCCTTGAGTGTAATTAGAAACTTCCGTTGTTTGCTTAATACTAACATTAAATCTCTTTTGAATTCAAAAACAACAAAAGAAAAGAATATATTAAGTAAACAAGTTGAATAATTCAATCCAAAACCTATAATAAGATTCAAAAGCAAAACACTTAAATTAAATTACTACTTGTCCCAAAAGATTAAGCCATTAGAAAATTGTGAATTTAATTATTTAACCATTATTCTAACAAAGCACCAATGAACTCTAGTTCAAATGACACTTCCTACCATTGTAAGTGCAAAGCAAAGGGTGAGGTCATGGGCCTGGGTGCACTTATAACTTAAAATTTTAAAAAATTATATGTATAAAAATAAATAAACAAAAAAAGAAGATACATCATAGACTGTAAATATCAAGGGACAAACCTGCCGCAGTTCCCTAGCAAAAAGTGCCAATTCTCCCTGGTTATTTGATAGCGTACTCTGAACATCATTGAATATCGAATCTGCTTTACCAGACTCTGATTCTAGAAACTGATTAACAAACAGAAAAATTCAGCAAAACACATAATATAAAAATTAAAAGGAGTAAAAGCCACACACACACACACACACACACAAGAGACTAAACTAAAATAAAAACCCACAAATGAGGTAGAATAGTGGATAATAAAAAACAAGTAAACTCAATTTGTTGCTACCTACTTGTTCAATAGAATGTGCATTAGAAGCAGTCAGAGATGAAATTTCCTCTAGTCCAGCATTAGAGCTTGCCTTGTGCAAACGCACAACATTTTGCAACGCCTCAATATGAGATATATACAAAGTCCTTAAACCTGTAACTTTCTTCCTGATATCCATAAAACCCTGAAGGCAAGGACAAGGTGATTAAATCAAAGATGAAAGGAACTCAATAATGTGACTAACCACTACTACCATACTAAAAAAAACTAACATAATTTTAAAAAAAGAGAAACAATCAGGTAAAAACAATAAAATTTAATGATGATGCATTTATCATTCAATACCTTATCATGTGTTCCTGTAAAAGAATGACAAAGCTTCTCAACACAATGAAGGTGTTCTTGCTGCTTAGACGTTGAAGTTGCCACCAAGTTGCAAAGAGAACCAATTTTTTGGGCAAGCTCAGCTTGGAAATTGGTCACCACCAATCTGTTATCAGCATTCAGTCTGTCTTCTCTTCCTATATAGTAAGTATCACATCAGAAAGCAGGTTTCAGTTGCAAAAAATACAATTCAAAGCTTATACTAACTTTAAACTCCATACCAATTTTTGAAAACAATGAAGCATTATCCTCAAGAGCTTTCTCCAAGTCAGATCTTAAGACACAAGCTTGATGAGCCAGTGCGTTTTCTGTTTCACACATCAAGCAACATATGAATACACACAAGATATAATCAAAACACTACAAAGAGATAAAGTTGAGAATACCTGCTTTTCTCTGCTCAGAGATAATAAAATCCTTCTCCCTCAGAGTATACCGACATTTCTTGAGTTCTTCCTCAGTGTTGGCAAGCAGTGTGCTGGTTTGATTCAAGGTTTTCTGTGTGGTTTTTTACTTGTCATAATAATATCAACTCAAAAATTCAAAAGCATCTACAACAACATAAGAAGATAACTGACCTCAGTGGCTTCAAGTTTATTGCTCAAATCAGAGCATTGCCGAATTTGGACATTATATTTATCTTGCAAGTCCTCAAGTTGCTGTTTGTGACATGAAAAATATGTAATAAGTGAATAGAAACATCAAAAAATATGTAAACATACTCTAGAAAAAATTATCACATGAAAAAACCTTTTGATGGGTTTCTAGCATAATCCCCATTTGTTCAATCTGATCTGCCATAGCCTAAGCACAACAAAAAGAACACATTAATGAAAGGCAACATAAGAGACCCATTGGCATTGGGAAATTCATGAAAAGAGAATAAATAAGGTGAATATCTTAAACAGTGTATGTATCCAGTGCTTGCTTCAGAGGTCAAATACGGACAATCAATGTCAACCCCCCCCCCCCACACTCCCAAGCTGCCTCCAAAAAACCCTTTTTTAGGCAAAAGAAAATTGAAATTGACCGAACATCAATACCACATTCCCAACAGCATTAAATGAATACCACTTTCAAAAAATGGAATCAAAAGCCAAATGATGCATAGGAATCTTGGTCATAGGGTATGTGAATAAGTAAAAGCACAAAGAAAAAAAAATTGGGGGAGAATACTATACCTTCTTTTCACTCTCCTCCTGATAGTATCGTTCCTTTGGAATATAGACACCATTTTTTTCACGGGTTGCATAGACCTCTGAAAAAAAAAAATCAAATTATGAAAAACAGGAAGCATACAAGCCACATAGATTTCACATGGCACATGTAATTGCCTGCAAATACACTATATCACCAACTAAAAACATCCAAACTATCTCACCTGCCTTCAGGCGTTCAATTTCACCATAAAGGTCCTTGATTAGAGTTGACTTCATCATCTTTTGGTTAATCTGAAAGTAACAAAAACAAAGAATGAACGCCCTATACAGATTGACTGCACGGCAAAAGGGAGGGGGAAAGAAACCCCACAAAGAAAAGAATACATGCACTAAATATCCTAACCAAACACTAAAAAGACATCTAATTCGTGAAAATCAGAAAAAAAAAATTTCATGAAATTCCAAACCGTCCCAAAAAGACATCTTCATGTGTCAACAGTCAAAAAACTAACCTCAGGCTTGTTTTTTATATTTTTTGCCCTATGTGCATAATCCAGTGTACTTAATGTTTCCTCCAGACAATGGACAGCAGGTGAAACTGTGGCTATAATGCACGTCTTGGTTCTTCCTCCCAGCGAATCACGAAGTAAACGTGTAAGCTTGCTATCCCTAAATTCCAGTTCAAAATGTAACAAGAACTCGTCAGAAATGAGATATGGGCATTGGTTACATAACTTTTCAAATGATAATAATAAAGAGCAAACCTGTATGGGATATGGCCAAGATGCTCTACTAGAGCATTAATGACTCTTCCCAAAGTCAGTAAACTTTTGTTGATTTCTCCAGCTTCTCTAGCACGACCCTGATAAATTATGACAACAAATAAAAATTTTAAAATCCCAGCAGAAAATTTAATTAGGTAACCCCAAATGTGAATACAAAAGCAGCAAATAAAATAGTGTCATAAATCTAAGTGTGCCTACCTCCCGAGCACCAGAACGAGATATATTTTCCGACCCTGCTAAATCAACCAAGTTCAGCTTGCCACATTTGATTAGTTCTTCACCTTCCGGTGTTGCTTCCTTGATGTGTATAGTGATTGAAAACAGAGAATGTGACCGACTGAAATTAAAAACAGATGTTAAATTACATGGGAAACTTCAAAACCATTCTAAGCATAAATTACCATTAAAAAAGGAAAATTACCTTGACTGCTTGTTTAGTAATGTTTCTGCAGTGCGACGTTTTGCAGACCCTCTTTCTAGAAGAGTGAAAATCTCACTCGCACTAGTCACAATTTCCTCCTCCAAACCTCTTACAAGAACTCCACCTTTCCCATCCTCCATTAGAGGCAACTGCTTTTTTTGCTTTTCCTCCAAAGCAACTCTTGAAAGTTCCTCGGGGGCAAGCAAATCAGTGATCTCCTCATTGTACAGTTCCAAGAAAGTAACTTTTACACTGTATTCTGCATTCTGGCCCTCAAGAGTATCAAATATCTGCTTAACAGCCCTAGGTATAACTCCAGCTTCTGGAGGCAATTCTCCTTTCGGTCCACTCTGTCACAATGTTACATGACATTATCAGATTCTTGTTTTCTGATTTATGCATGAACAGATATACAAACATCAACACAAACCCTAATAATTTAGTACCACAAGTATTATACCTTTGACCTCTTGCATTCACCTTCCATCGTGTATGTTTTCCCAGTACCAGTTTGACCGTATGCAAATATGGTACAATTGAAGCCTTCTAAAACTTCATGTACTATTGGAATCACTGCTTGATCATAAAGATCTCTTTGCTGAGCTGAAGGACCAAAAACCTACATATTACCACAAACAAAATCTTAGCATCTACCACCAAATATGAAACAAGATTCTCAAAAATAACATTGTTTAGTATTTTTTACATTTATTTCCAAGTTTTTTTTTTTTTTTTTTGCTAACATTAAGTGGGGGAGGGAGATTCAAACTTAAGTTCTCCTGCCTCTATAGAGAATTGGCCAATGTGCCAATGCTGGTAAGCTACAAGGCTCTTGGTGACATATATATTCATGTTCATTCAAATTATAGGACTCCCGACTCCCTTGTCCTTTCCAATTCAGTGTTCGGATGTAAAGGTGTACATGGTGGCACATCATTTAAAATTCCATTCCAACTAAACCAAGGAATGAATACTTATTTTAGACGACGAGACGCGATGCACGCCATTAAAATCCTAAAAACTAAATCTGGACCATTAAAGGGACATTTTCCATTTCAAAGAAAAATGAAGAGGACCCTTTTCCTGAAAAAAAAAAAAGTACTTAACAAAAACATACCTCTTTACCTACTCATTTTACCCTAATCTGTCAAAGTTTTATGTATATAGCCCTTACATTAGATTACCTTGAAATAATGTGAAACCAAAGAATCCCTCATAAACAACTAATTAATCTTCGAACCTTAAATCTTGAAAGTAACAACTGAAAGTAAATATTGCACCACACTTTGAACAAACACCCAAATGCCAAAACATCAAAGTCTTAAGTAAAACCCAATACCCCATTTGTGAAAAAAAAAATCTACGTATAACACTTTACCCTCCTCAATAACTTCACCAAACAAAGCATCAAGTACAAAAAGTTCATACAATTTTCAAAAATCCACATCCCATATCATATATATACAAACTAATTGAAAGTGAGTGAAGTAGTACCTTATCGAAAGTGAAAATCCTATCGATGTGTTTGCCGGCAATGTTTTGAGACACGGACACTTCTCTACTGTACTCATTGCAACTAACAACCTGCGGCGCATTGCTCCGCAACTCTTCGTCGCTAAACGGCCTGTCACAAATCAAACAACCGAAAAAATCAAAATCAAAATCCTGATTCAACGGATTCAGAAATAAACAAAAACAAAAAACAAAAAACAAAAAACAAAACAAAACAAGCCCTAGTACCTGCAACGAAGAAGGACCTGAACGTTAACGCCTTTCTCTTTCTCGTGGCGACCGGACATTTTTGGATCCGTGACGAGAAAGTTGAGAGAGAGAGAGAGAGAGAGATCGGACAGTGAAAATCACAGAGATGCGAAATGGTTCTTCGCTATTGTCTCTTTGGTTTTTTTTTTTTTTTTTTTTTTGAATGTGTATTTGTGTTTGTGTGTGTGTGTCTCTCTCTCTCTCACTGTCTTTGTTTCACTCGCTCTCTGAAATATTTGGGAAGGAATAGAATAGAGCGGGCTTGACAACTTTTGAGATTTGAATTTTCGTGAGCCGCTCTCTCTATCTCTCTGTTTGGTGAATATCGACGGCTCTACGTTCACGACTGCGGATCTGGACGGTTTCGATACTGTTTTATCGTTTTTACTATATTACCCTTAGTTTTTTTTCGTAATGACGATTTAACCCTTTTTTTAAATTTTTGGATTTCGTATGATATGGGCTGTGAAACTGGGCTGGGCTCTTTTTAAACATTATGTTGGATAGAAACCCAATCTACTATTCGACCCAGCTTCACGAGCCAAGTATTTCTCTTTTTTTAGATATTGCTTAGTCATAGCCTAACCACAGGAGGAAAAATTATCTATTGCAACAAATGTGAGTTCTAATTTGGTTAATATTGTCGAATAAGAGATTTTGGGTTTGATTTTTGTTTACACCAAAAAAACAATTGGTATTTTAATCTGATAATAGAAGGCAATCAACATGAGCGAACAACATATATATATGTCCGTAAGTTGAAAATACCTTTAACAGCATATAAGCTTTCTATGTATATCAACTTACCAACTATGATACGTAAATATTTGTAATAAGCGATACTTTCTCCTTGATAGAATACAATCAAATATGATAGTCAAATTCATCAACTCTGTATGATTGTCTAATGAACATCAATTAAATTGCTTTGATCTTTGATATGTCAAAACTTGGTGAAGGCAAAAAATTCTAGAGAGAGAGAAAGGGAGGGAGAGAGAAGAGGCAAGACACATATCATTGCTTGAATCAAGACAAGATATAATCGAATAATTAAGCAAAAGGATGTTTTAGTTAACTTCTATTTACAAATCTTGTACGGAAAAGGCAGTAATTTTATTTTTTATTTTTGTTTGGAGAAGAAAAAGGCAGTGATATCGCTTCTGAGAGCATAATAGTTTGGAATTACTTCGAAATTTAATTAGATCAAACCTTTTCTTTTAAGTTTTAAGTGGAATATCCAGTCTGGTTAATTTATAGAATTAATACATGTTACTTTGTTTTTCTTAGTACAATTTGTTGTAGTTATCTACCTTTTTTATGGTCAGTTTGAGCATGTTTAATTTATGATCAACAATTTGTGGGTTCACCTTTTGCATTTTCTAATCCTTAAAAGGCTTTGCCTGTGTAGCTTATTGGTAGGTATTAATAATATTAATATTATGTTTTTTTTTTAAGTTAACTTAACATAGTAAAATTATTCTCAAAAAAAAAAAAAAACTTAACTAGTAAAATTTGTGTCTTAGCCTAAAAATAGTAATTAATTAAATTATTGGGTGTCATAGGCTCAAATTTATCATATCTATATATAATACTTTTTAGTTTTCACACGCAATTTATAAGTTTTTAGGAACTTTGAAAAAAAATATATAATATCTTTAAAAAGTTAAAATTACAAACATTTTACGAGTTTGAATGAATTGGGATTCTATCTTAAATCTTAAATAAAATGTTAGGGTTTTTAAAATTTCTCTCTATTATTTTAGCCTAATTTGTAGATCTTTTTTATAGTTTCTTTGTAAGGTTATTTTGGACCTCTAAAAACAATCTGACACTAAAATTGCATGAGGTGAAGCCCATCTATATATATATTAAAAACCGAAGCTTCTGAATCTCCCACAATTTTCCACATCATTATTTTAATTTATAATTTTTTTAATTTTTAAAACTAAATAGTGAGAGAATCCTAACAGGAGTCTCTTTCCCTCTTTTTTCCTCATCATTTTAATTTATAAAAAATTTTAATTTGTTAAACTAAATAGTGAGAAAGTCCTAATAGGAGTCTCTCTCTTTCTTCCTTAATCCTAATAGGAGTCTCTTTTTTTTTCACGTGAGTCTTTTTTTTTTAACCTAAAGTGAGCCCTTAAAAAAAAAAAAAAACTAACCTGAGGTCTAATTTAAAAAAAAAATTTATTTTTTAATCCTAAGTCTAATGTAAGTCTTTCAAAAAGTTAAAATTTTCAGTTTTATATTATATATAGATAATAACAATAATGTGACAAACTCTAAGAATACGAGAATGCAATTTGTAGATCTACTATCAAGATAACATAAATTAGATTGGTAGTGGATAGTAAATATAATTGCAGTTGAATATTATGTAAAGTTATCACCATAGAATAGCCCACGTCGAAATGTGTTATGTGAAACCAATGATATGAAAGAAAAAGAATTTTTCTAAATCATTATATTGAAGAAATTAGTTATTTTCATTCATTTTCAAATTATACATTTTTAAAATTTAAGTCATATACCTTTAAGTAAAATAAGTACTTTTAATTTTTATTTAACTATCCCGTGCATCGCACGGGTTAGCGACTAGTTTCTAATATTACAGATATACATTTAGAAATAGAATCACTCTTTTTTTTCTTTTTTCTTTTTTTGAGAAAAAAAAAATAGAATCACTCATTTACTTCATTGTTTGAGATAAAAAAAATCTCAAAAGAAAAAAATGATATCATGATCTAGCATTTAATTACTTCACAACCAACCAACCACACAAGGTAGGTATATGCATCGATCAAAGTTGTGATAGACCAAATGTGGTTCTCATCATGATTGGGATGAATATTTTGTTTACTTGTGAAAAATTGCTACCTTGTGCATAAATCATGCATAAATAAGGAAATACCATTTGCTTTCAACCAGAGAATAATCACTGTTCACGACGGGTGGGCCCATAACAGGGTAAATCGCTGGCCCAGGAAGTTTTTTCAAAATGCCGGTGCCTGGACTTAAACTAGGGAGCTCCTAGTCAAACTCAAGACAGCCACTTTGAGACCAAGTACCCAACCACTTAGCCAACCCTACTGGGTTGTCATTATTTACTTTATCAAGAAGCCATGAACAAAAAAGCACATGGTGCACACAGGCTGCGTTCGATTAATTTGGTCGGTATGGGTCAATGTTCAAACTGTGAAACTATATACTATATAGTAGCCCATGGATTGTGACATAAGTCACATAACGACATTTTTATTGCAAGTACAATTCTAGAATATATAGTATCACGTGTAGTGATGACCGTATATTTCAAAGAAAAGTATATATTACACACACTTGCACATATAATATATACACTCTTTCAAAAGCAAGAAAAACTGACTTTAAGTCACGGTTTTGAACTTCAAAGAAGTCACAGTTTTCTTTATTTTTAGAGAGTATGTGTATTATGTGTGCATTAAGAGATGTACGCAATCAAATTGTAGAGATTAGAGAAAGACCCCAATATTTCTTTCATTGTCTCATTCAAGGTCCTGTTTATATTGTTGTTTTGTTTTCTCTTGACGCCATCAATTATATTTAAGAAGAAATCAAAATAGTCTCAGCATTTCTCCTTATTATTTAGATAAACAGATGTATCAATATCAAATACGAGGACTCACTCAATATCAATATCAATATCACGGAATTGTGGTAACCATGAAGTAGGTCTCCGCAATTCCGTTTTAGAAGGAGACTCAAAAACTATCATCAAAGCTCTTCAAAAAGGTGATAAGTTTCAATCTGCTTTTGGCCATTTTTGTCGAGATACTTTATTGTATGTAAAAGTGTTAAGTTCTAAGAATTAGGAACTAATGTATTAGAACTTCAATTTGTAATGTTGGCAAACCATGATCAAAAAGTTCTTTAAGTTGTGTGTTAGACTTGCTCAAAGTATGGCTCTTAATGTAAAGTTGGAATCGAGTTTTATGCAGAATTCACTGTGCACTTTCTGCCTGACTCGATCGATTGAAAGTCGTGCAGATTGTTTTTCTGCAGAATTTTTCCAACTCAGCCCTAGCCCATTTAATGTATAGGGTTTTATATTTGCCCTAAGTATATAAGGGAAAACCCTAGCCACGTTTTTAGAGTTCTGTTTTGCTGTGTTTGTGAATCTTATTGTGAGATCTAGAGGTGTTTACCTTCACATATACTTAGGGTTTCCAAACTCAAGACTCATGTCAAGAGCTTGGTAAATCATACAGTTGCAGAATCAAAGATCTTCAAGAAATACAAGCAGGTGCGCTTGTGGATTGCTGAAGAATTCAAGAAAGAAGGAGTCCGTAGATCTCGGAGCTATCATGAGGTCATGGTAGTAAGTTTCCTACACTTGGGTAGCAATAGGATGTTAGTGGTCTAAGTCTTATTGTGTAAACTTCGATTCTTTCATAGTGAATTCAGTTTTACCTTGAGGATAGTTAGGTTAAATCCTCCCCAGGTTTTTTACCGGTTTGGTTTTCCTGGGTCATCAGATCTTTGTGTTCTTTATTTTCCGCTGCTTTATTGTTTATAATTATTTGTGTTTAACCTAGATCTGAATAATAAACCTAAATATTCACTTGGTTAATTAATTAGGTTAAACAATCTAGTTTACAGGGGTCTAAACGAACTTACAAGTGGTATCAGAGCAGGTTGCTTGTGTTTTTTATCTTTGAGCTGATCCTTGACCCCTATTGTCATGGAACACGGACACTCTCTTGTTGTTCCACCTCACTTTGATGGAAACAATTATGCTTATTGGAAAGTAAGGATGAAAGCATTCCTGAAATCCATTGATGAGAGAGTCTGGAACTCCGTTGAGTACGGATGGGAGAAGCCCACTACTCCTGTGAGTGAGTGGCAAACTTCTCAAAAGGAGGCAGCCGCTTTCAATAGCAGAGCTATGAATGCTATTTTTAATGCTGTTTCCATGGAGGAATTTAAGAGAATCTCTAATGTTGAGGTTGCTCATACTGCTTGGAAAATCCTCCAGACTGTGCATGAAGGCACAAAGGCAGTTAAGATTAATAAGTTGCAGCAATTAACTACTAGATTTGAAAGCATTAGAATGAATGATGATGAATCTTTTGATGAGTTCTATGCTAAACTGAATGACATTGTTAATTCTGCATATAATTTGGGTGAAATCTATGATCAACCTAAAATTGTTAGGAAGATTCTTAGATCTTTAACTGAGGACTTTAGACCCAAAGTGACTGCCATCACTAAGAGTAAGGATGTGGACTCCATCCCTATTGATGAACTTGTAGGATCTCTTCAGTCCTATGAGTTGGACCTACCCAAGACAAACAAATCCAAATCAATGGCGCTTAAGTCTGTTGATAATGTTGAGGATGGTGGATTTGATGATGAACTCTCTGCTACAGAGATTGTCTATCTTGCCAAGAACTTTAGAAACTTTCTTAGGAATAATAACAGAAGGGCAAGAGGCAAGAACGCTGCTGAACCTAGAAATTTTAGGAGGAAAGATCCCACTAAGGTTAATAACACTGAAAAACCTAAAGAGAAAGTAGGTCAACCTTCTAATAATTCTTTGGGACAACAATGTTATGGATGTCAAGGGTATGGTCATTTGAAATCTGAATGTCCTACATACTTGAAGTCTAAGGGTAAGGCTATGGCTGTAACCCTTAGTGATGATGAAGTTTTTGACAATGAATCCGCTAGCGATGAGGATGGAAACTTCATTACTTTCACTGCTACTACTGTAGTTAATGAAAGCATGTCTGTTGAAGAGAACCCTTCTGATGGGGAACTCTCTGAGTATGCAGATTTACAGGAAGCCTATAATAAACTTTACAAAGTTGCTGCAAAAGATGCCATGAATGTTGATTTAGGCTCGAAGAAAATTGCATCTTTGCAGGCGCGTCTCGGGTGGAGCTCGGTCTCGCCGGCCCGTCTCGGGTGGAGCTCGGTCTCGCCGTCTCGAAGGTGGAGCTCGGTCTCGCCGGCCCGTCTCGGGCGCCTGTGAGAAGCTTGAGGCCGGACTGCGTGTGAGATGCTTGAGGCCAGACTGCGTGTGCGTGTGCGTGTGAGGAGCTTGGAGAGGTGTAATTCATTTGAAGGAGTTATTTTACCTTCAAATGATTTCCGGGTCTGAGGGGTGTTTTTTACGTCAACGGAAATGATTTTCCGTTTGACCAAATTTTTCGTGTGCAACCAAACACACAGCTGGGTGTAAAATGTTTTCCTGAAATGCTTTTCAGTCGAAACAAACGGACCCTAGAGAACAAACTAATAGGTCTGCAAGCTCCAAACTTGATCACATACTGAGTGTTCAAAAGTCTTCCTCTGACAAAACTGGCTTAGGTTTTGAGGAAAGTATTTCTGTGCTTAAATCTTCCTCCACTAAATTTGTTCCCTCTTCTGAACCTCCTAAGAGTGAGATTGTCAAACCCTTGGTGAGTGAACCTGTCAAATCTGTAGATGTTGCTCCACCTAGGAAGATTAGGGTTGATCTTCAAGCTTCTCATTCTAGAGCTTTTACTTCTACTAAGGGCAAGTTACATGATAAGCCTGCATGGGTTTGTCATTTTTGTGGAAAGTCTGGACACATTCGTCTAAATTGTTTTAAGTTGCAAGCTGCAAAGCATGCAAACAAATCTAAAGTACCTGTGCCCCAAACACATGATCCTATGGTACTTATTGGTGAATTGGTAAAGGCGTTAAACCTTTTTTCCAATCCTGGATTTGGTCAAAATTCTAATATGAATCATAACTCCAATGCAAGAATTGCATCTAAAAAGTTTTGGATGCAAAAGGCTCGATCTAATTGAGTCTGTCTGACATGGTCCTTGTGCTTCATTGCTCTATCTTTTGTGACCTTTGTTTCTAGAATTTGCATTGCATAACATTCATGCATTTCATTCTAGGATGTTTGTTTTTTTATGTTATAAAAAAAAATTTTTTTTGCAAATTGTGTTTTTCAATTTTTCCTTGAACTTGAAGACAAGGTTGGTCAATCAAATTTTGCATATCATGTGAATGTACCTTGTTTAGCTTTGATGCACTTATTTCTGTTGCACTTATATCTATTGCACTTTACTAGCTAAAGTTTTGTAGTGCATGTTGTGTGAGAAGATGCTATATTTGTTGATCACATGATCTTGATCTTGAAGTCTTATGTTTTTGATTGTCGGACTTGGTCTTATTGAGAAATGCATAAATAACCATCTCACCACTGTTTACTAGCCAATCATGAACACCTTAGTGCATATCGTAAGATTCTGTGCTCGAGAAAGTGTAGCACATGCACAAAAAGAACATAAGGTGTAGCCTCTATTAAAATTGGTGTGTACATTGTTGGGCTATAATAATTTCACAATTCATAAAATTGGTGTGTACATTATCCCGACTTTTATTAAGTTTCTAATCAATTAAATTGAATAATGAGGCAAATCAAGAAACTTACATGATTGCAAGCTTTTATTCTATGAGATGTGAGAGTTATATGATGTAACTCTTTAAGTAATAGTCTCTTTCAAATTCATGTGATGAATTTTGTAGAAATTGTGATTAATCAATATGTGCATATCACCTCACATGTTTTTTATGCTTATACTAGTTGCACACACTATACAAGTTATTCTTTGTTAAACTGTGTACATGTTATTGTGTGTGTTTTTGGTCTGACCAACCGAGTTTGAATATTTTTGGAAATTGATGCAAAACATGTTTGCTTGTCTGATTGGTTGAGAGATATTATGAGAAAATCTTCTTAGAGAGATCTGGGTTAAAAACATGGGTTTTTGGAAAACATCTCGTCTCATACTCATGCATTCTTTTCATAAAATTTAATGCTTTGAGGAGTTTTTGAGCTAATTTGGTTCAATTTTCAAAAAATTCATTTTTCCAGATTTTCGATCGATTGAGTCTGTTTTTCGATCGATCGAGTCTGTTTTTCGATCGATCAAAAATGTTTTTAAAATCTCACTAAAGTCTCTGTGTGTTTCGATCGGTTCTCGATTGATTCTGGATCAATCGAAGGATTTTCGACCGATCGAATCTGTTTTTCGATCGATCGAAAATCGGGCTGAGTGAATTTTAAAAAGACTTTTCTCACCTGGATTCTTTATTTTTCAAAACTTTTTCAAAACTTTTTGTCTCCTCACCAACCGGTCAAAGAGATTTTTGCTGGTTTTGGCGTTTTCCTCCAATCTTTTTGGACAATCTCTCTCTCCCAAGGCCGGTAAGACCTTTTTGCCCCTCTTTTTGTTTTTATTTTATTCTTTCATGCATTATTTTCATGCATTTTAGGCTATTTTCGGCATTTTTGGGAGTGATTTTGGTTCTTTTTCTTTCAAATGAATCATGGGTTTTTGTGGGGACATCTTATCTAAGCACTACATATGGTTTAATTTGATTAATTTGGTGTTTTATGGAATTTTAAATTTCTAGGGCTTGAAATTGGGGATTTTGGAATTTTTGTTCAATTTGATTGAAATTGATGAAATTGACTTGTTAGATTAATTAATTTGATCATTATATTGAGTTGTATGACTGCTTTGTTGATCAATTTATCAATTAATTGTGTTTTGGAAAATTGGGGTTTTCAAAATTGAGTATTTTTCATTTAAACCTCTTGCTCAAGTCAATTTTGTTAATTTGGATTATATTTGAACTTGTCACTGCAGTAGTTCATGCATCATCTGCATAATTTGTTCATGCATCATATAGATTGTGTTTTTCTATATTTTATGCTGTGCTAACTTGCAGTCTGCCCTTAGTTTTTGTTTTTGCTCTTCTGTTTCTTTGTTTCTCTTTATTCCTTAGCATCATGCCTAGGAAAACTAGAGCCCATAGGACTTCTGACCCTTCACCTTCTTTCGATAGTGATCGGTTTCCTAGTGAGTCGAACCAGGTGACCTATGAGACCCTTAATCTTAGACGTCATATCTGGGCTGAGCGTAGGGTCATACTAGATGAGGTAGATCCTAAGGTGAGACGTAACTTTGAGCGTCGGGGTTGGCTATCTCTGCTCGATTTTGAGCATCCTCCTCCTGCCACCTTGATTAGAAAGTTCTATTCGAACCTCTCTATCCACATCTATGATATCAACACCTTAGTTAAGGTTTGGTTACGAGGTGTAGAGTATCGCATTACCCCTACGGTGGTGTCTGATGCTCTTGGGGTACCCATTGTTGACCATCTCGTATTTCCTTATGAGGAGTCTCCGCCTCTAGATGATGTGCTTTCTTACATCACTGGGTCTTCTATCCAGTGGGGTTCCGATCCTCGGATCACTTCTGCTGAGCTTTCCGAGCTTCATTACCTTTTCTTTAGGATAGCGTGTCATTCTTTGTGGCCTATTTCTCATGTCCACACCATCCCTCTTGAGAGATGTGTGTTTTTGTATGCCCTTGTTACTGATGCTCCTATCAGATTTCCTCATTTGTTCCTTCGTTCTTTGAACGAGGTTCATCGGTCTAGCTCTACGGCTCATGCGTTATTCTTTCCCGTTTTTATTCATAGGATTCTCCTTTATCTCGGTTTAGGTGATTTTCCTGCGTCTGAGCATGTACATGTCTTTGCTCCTATAGGTGCTACCTTTTTGAGGCAAAGGGCTGCTCAACTTCGAGCTAGCTCTAAGCGTCCTAGGCTAGAGCCTTCCGGTGTCACTCCACCGCCTTCTTCTTCTACAGATACTCCTGTAGCTGGGACGTCTTCTGATCCTGCTGTTGCTGCTGCTGCTGATGTTCCTCCACCGTTCGATGATGTTTCTGACCTTTGTCGGACTCTTGATACTGTCGTGACCGATCAGACGGCTCATGGTCAGCTTCTGGTGGACATCCTTGATGAGCTACGTGCATTGCGAGCAGATTTGGCAAGTTCTCATCATTCTCCTCCACCTCCTTTTGATGATGAGTGAGTGCCTTTTGGCAATTCGTCACAAAAAGGGGGAATGCATTCTATTGTGTAGTTCATATGTATCTAGGAGATTTTTGTGGAGATTTTCATTTTAGGGGGAGTTTTGTACTTAGTAGTGATACTGCGGAGCTTGTGGAGTTATTAGATTGTATCTAGGTGCTTCACTGTGTATTTACATTTTTAAGTCTTGATTAGGAGATATTTTTGTTGAGATACATTTTGATGTATATGTTTCTTGATATACTATGCTACTCTGCTTATTGATTTATATTTATGATGTTATTCATGGTATATGTCTTTATTTTGTGTCATGTGAAATCAAGAAGTTATTTTTATATATTTTTTGTTTTTTTCCACACATGCGTTTATGTGTTTGCTAAGTGTTACAGGAATATACAGGTTGATTCAGTCGTGCTGCTGTCTACTCTGCAACTGTTAGATAGTAGTTATGTTGAATTGGTTAAGTGGCTTTTTATTTTGTAAAGGGCTGTTTCAATTTGTAAACTTTGAGCTTTTTGTTAAGTCTGTGTTTTGTCACGGATTGCCAAAGGGGGAGTTTGTTAGGTTCTAAGAATTAGGAACTAATGTATTAGAACTTCAATTTGTAATGTTGGCAAACCATGATCAAAACATTCTTTAAGTTGTGTGTTAGACTTGCTCAAAGTATGGCTCTTAATGTAAAGTTGGAATCGAGTTTTATGCAGCATTCACTGTGCATTTTCTGCCTGACTCGATCGATCAAAAATTAGGCTCGATCGATCGAAAGTCGTGCAGATTGTTTTTCTGCAGAATTTTTCCAACTCAGCCCTAGCCCATTTAATGTATAGGGTTTTATGTTTGCCCTAAGTATATAAGGGAAAACCCTAGCCACGTTTTTAGAGTTCTGTTTTGCTGTGTTTGTGAATCTTATTGTGAGATCTAGAGGTGTTTACCTTCACATACACTTAGGATTTCCAAACTCAAGACTTATGTCAAGAGCTTGGTAAATCATACAGTTGCAGAATCAAAGATCTTCAAGAAATACAAGCAGGTGCGCTTGTGGATTGCTGAAGAATTCAAGAAAGAAGGAGTCCGTGGATCTCGGAGCTATCATGGGGTCGTGGTAATAAGTTTCCTACACTTGTGTAGCAATAGGATGTTAGTGGTCTAAGTCTTATTATGTAAACTTCGATTTTTTCATAGTGAATTCAGTTTTACCTTGAGGATAGCTAGGTTAAATCCTCCCCAGGTTTTTTACCGGTTTGGTTTTCCTTGGTCATCAGATCTTTGTGTTCTTTATTTTTCGCTGCTTTATTGTTTATGATTATTTGTGTTTAATCTAGATCTGAATAATAAACCTAAATATTCACTTGGTTAATTAATTAGGTTAAACAATCTAGTTTACAGGGTCTAAACGAACTTACAAAAAGCTCTACAAAGTTTTAGTTTTTCTCATACTCATGGGTAAGGTAATTGTGTTGCGGATGCCTTAACAAAAAAAACAAGATATTGTTCGTCTTTAACAATTTGGATGGAGTCTGTTCCTCCAGATATTAGTTGTCTTGTATTGATGGATAAGCCTCTTTCTTTATTCAATAAAAATTCTCATGGATTGGATAAAAAAAAAAAAGAGGACTCACTGAAAAAACATAGACATAAACAAAAGAAACTTAATGGCATGAAAGATGTATCATTTTTTATCATCTCGAGGAAAAAATTTATGAGGTTGGAAAGTTGTAAAATGAATGAGTGTGTCACACAGAGTCACATTTTCAAGAAATTATAAGGTCTACATGGTGGACAAGTGACATGGTTCATCATTTCATTAAAAGACTCATACATGTTTAAAATTGCTGAGTTGGAAATTTTTTTAAAACATTGACTCGGCAATTTTAAACAAGTGGAAATTTTTTAGTGGAATGATGGACAGATAACGTGGTCCACCAGAGTACTGTATAATTTCTCCACATTTTCAGGAAAAGAAAAAAGAACTGAGAGTGTCACAGAGATGGGCTGTCCACTGTCACAATGCCGCTTCTTAATTGTATAAACTATAGTTTAAAACTTAATGTTGTTAGGGGCTTTCATTTTTTTCGAGTAAACAACATTAAATAGGCTATATACACTAATAAAATGGAAATCAGAGTCATTCAATGAATGTCAATATCTCTTCCCAAAAATACATAGATGGAAGGAAATACAGAACTCGTTATTGTCGTAAGGCCATGTATCATGGCTGTGTAGCATTTTGACATTTTATAATTAAATCTATAATAACCAGACTAGTGTGAGGGACACTATTTTTTACAATAGTTATATGTTGACATGGTCTATTGTGTTTGGAAACAATATCATTTTTTTATCGGTATCAACTGCACCGTTTTCATTTATGCGTCACCGCAACAAACTAAATTAGTAATTGCGAGAATAGATTGTACAAAATGTTGTATCCTTAGCTTGTTATAACTTATAACCTCTACAATTGCCTATATATTCCCCTTGGAGAGGCAACACAAAGACTTAACTAGCTGACACTTATTTTTCCCTGCTAACATGTCTATTGAGAGGCTCAATACCCATAGTGTCGAGCCCAAGGGCAGACCAGTTGGTGGCACCGAGTATAGCTGGTGCCAAGCGGTGCCTGGTGGCACAGGCATAGCTGTACTTGCTCTCCTTTCCTCCAAATCCCCAAACATTTCACATCTCCAAACTGCAATCCACAAACTCCAAAATTCACACCCAATTCTCAAGTCTAGACTCAATTCCAACACTGCTACAAACACAATCTCTTTCATCACATCTCCTACTCCATTTGTTCAAGTAAAATCATTCACTATCCCATCAACTTTTAGTATCATAGAAAGCCTTTCCATTCCTACCAACCACTCTATCTCACCCTACCATTTAATTCTAGAACATGAACTAAACCAAAACACTTGGTCTAGTACTAGGAGTCCAATAATAACCATACATGTACTAACACAAATGACATGTTCTTTGCAACCACATATGCTCTTCCTAGTACAAAGTATGTTGTGGTGTTCCAGCTTCACGTTTCAGCTTATGACCGCTCCACCACGGTGTCACTGCTGAGAGAGTTGTTGGAGTTAATGAGTGAAGTTGGAGGAGGGTTAATGGGAAATAATAAAGGGGAGGTTAGTTTGAAAATTGAGGATCTTATTCCTAATGGGAAGGCTCAGAAGCGCCTTTGTGGTCACATGGGGTGGACATGCTTAGTTACTCTGCTAGTTCTCTTTAATATAAGATGTTGGTGACAATAATAATTTGTAAAAATATTGTAAAATAGTTTGTGGTTATAACATTACTCATAATCCTTAATGAACAAGAAAAATATTAAAGATACAAACTTTTTTATGAAAACTTTTACAAACTGCTGATGTGATGATTGATTATTGATAAATAAAAAAGTAATATTATTGATAGGCCCAAATGAGAACCAGTAAGAAATTTGTCATAATAACAATTTATAAAAATGTTGTAAAATAATTTTGTGACTATGGCATTACTCAAAGAATACTAATGATACAAACTATTTTACAAATATTTTGCAAAGATATATTATGCTTTTTAAAAACTAAAAAGTCACGTGAGCTATTAATATAACTCAAATATAAAAAATAAGTTCAACCCCTTTTGACATAAAATAAAAAAAAAGTTCAATCCCTCTTAAACACAACAACCGCGTTTGTTCAAAAAAAAAACACAACAACCGCTAACTTGGGCCCAAAGTAAAAAATAATATTAACATAACTCAAATAAATAAATAAAATCAAGTTTCAAATTTCGATACCTCAAACCTGGGTCAAAACTCCAAAGTATAAAATATCAAAACACTGTGAAGAAAAATTCAAAAATTTATATATACCAGCCCAAACAAGTCAAAGTTCCTCGCTTCGTCAGTTAAAATATCTCTGCTTTCTCAACTAGTCGTCACAAATTTCTCACTTACGTGACCGCCACTCTTAAAACCATCACCACCACCACCACCAGCCGCCACGAGCTCACCGGAAAGCAAAAGATTTTCTCTCTTGGTTCAGCTACTACAACAAACAAAGGTAAAAAAAAAAAAAACTAAAATTCTAAGTTTGTTTCAATTACAACTTTGAATTATGTTATTGTCTATGAATTATATCGAGTTTTATTGATATATATATATATATATATATATATACACACACATATTTTTGAAGGTTTGTTTGGATGTCTTGTTTTTGTGTGTGGGTTTTGTTTACGTTCGAAATTAACAATTAAAGATATGGGGTTTTGAGAGTTTTGAAAACTCGGTTTAGTTGGGGCCAAGTTGTTGTGTGTTTGATGATATACTTAGAAGGGGAAGATGGGTTTTGTTTTGAATTCCAGACATGGGTTTTAATCTGTGAAAATAAGCAAGCTATGTGACGGTGGAGCCAATGTTATTAACGGCATAGTTGGTGTGAGTATTTAAATATAGTTTTTTGTTTTGCAATCCATAAAATAATGGGTCAAAAACTTGAATTTATTGTTTAGCTAATATTTTCTAAATACCGTTTTCAAAAACTTGTATCCTAATTTAGAACATGATTTTCAAAACGGGTTAGAAGGTGTTTTTTTGATAAAAAAAAAATGTTTTTAATGATATAGTAGTAAATAAATTGAAAGTTGTAGGCCCCATATATTTGTCCAAACTATTTTTATCTCTTAAATTAAAGGGTTTATCACAAAAAAAATTCATACACTTCAAATTTGAAACTAATCATTAAAAAAAAAAAAAATTTGATAAGCTCTATTTTCTTATCATTATCCAAAAAAAAAAAAAAAAAGTAATCTACAGATTTTACAGGTTACTTTTTGTAATTTTTTTTTTGTTTATAAAAAATCTCAAAAATATAAATGATCTCCCAAACAATTATTTTTTGTTTTTAGTTTTTTGAAAATTGGTCTTAAAAGTGGGAGCCAACCACGTAAAATATAAAAATTATTATCTGAAAATTAGTTTCAAGTTCAACTTTTAAAAAATTGTTTTTATACGGTTTTGAAAACAAAAACAAAAATCCTCTTACCAATCAAGCTCTAAGCTTGGCTTTTATGGATGCGTTTAGACACTTTAGACTTGGGATTTTTTGTTGTTTTGATATGGGCTTTGCAATGTTGTTGTAATCATATGGTAAGTAAAATACGGTATGTGTATGGTTACATTTATAATATAGTAAATTTAAGGACGGATATAATTAGGTACCTTTCAAGAAAAGACATTTCAAAATTTCGGCTTCAAAATTTTGGCAGAAAAATATGGAAATATTAGCCATATACTTTTTTGTAGATAGAAAAAATAAAAAATAATTTAATAATCATGAATATATTAACTCACAGATATTCATCCTAAAAATAATAATCAAATTATGTCGTATCAATTATCAAATATTATCACCGCACAGCCTTGGTGCGATAGTCACTCCACAAACATAAGTGTTTGTGCGGTGTGGGGGGTAAGGGTTGGGCTTCAAGTCTTCAGAAGGGAGTTTAACACACATATACATTTAGATTAAGTTAGAGTAGAATTTCTATCTTGTAAAAAAAAAAAATTATCAAATATTGTTCTACTTATTCAAAGATCCAAAATATATGATATCAAATAAAAAAAAATAATATAATAAACTCATTCAATGGTTTGCTAATTGTCTATTTTAGTTAAGCTTACTTTTGCTCCAAAAAAAATAAAAGTTGAGCTTTCTTATTATTTGTCTCTAATATATTAATTCTAATTTCTATACAAAAAAATTACCATTCATTCCATAGGTGTAAAATGTACAAAGAAATTACAAGTAAATATACTTTATAATAATAAATATAATAGATTTAATGAGGATGATGTAAATAGGGGATGTTAATTTGGTATAAAGTAAATGAGATTGGGCAGCTTTTGCTTTTTTTGTTTTTTTTTTTTTGTAGTTATAAACTACAGTTTTTGACTATACCTATATTGAAGTGGTTCACTTTAATCTTTTGTTCCCATGGTATATCCGAATCTTTTAGTGCTGTGTATCTTGCAAAGCTCAAATGTGTTTTCAAATAGCTGATTATAACGTTAGCAGTAATAAATGCTAATGATACTTTAGCTTTCAAATAGATGTGAATATTACTGTTCATTTGGAAACTGAACGGCAAACGCAAGTTTCTTTCCAAATTACGTACATACGAGTACTATATGTGTTATTACTAACTGAGTTTGAAATTGAGTATTGGGTAAAGGGGCTATGGAGGCCATGGCACTTATAAACACTATTTGAAACATGTTTAAAGCTATGTTGGGGTTGGAAACTCTGAGGAAAGTTAAGGGTTGTTATCGAATCAGGTTTTAGATTCAATTGGGAGGTTGAAGATTTGAGTTTAAAAGACTTGGGTGTGTATTAGTTTTTGTTGATGTTATTGAGTTTTGTTATGATGATTAGAGTGTAATTTTTGTCCATTGACTAAGGGTCATCAAACCGCACCAAAAAGGGGGGAGGGGGAGGGGGAGGTTATCCGAGGGACCAAAGTTTATGATTTGAATCTTTGAAAAAAAAAAAAAAAAACTTTTTTAATGGCATGCTTTGTGGGTACAAATATGATGCTTAACGATGAGCTTGATAGTTTTGTGTTCAAGTTTCATGGGTTTATTGAAGTGGGGTTTATACCTTACAATCAGGAGTATTCGGTAACATTGGAATATGGTATTGGAATTTGGATCTTGAGGTTTTGGAAACTTCCATAGAACTCCTAAAATGAGATTTATAGTAATTAGGACGGATTTTACTATAAGCTGGACATAAAATTGGTCAAGGCCAAAGGCTTGGTGGAAACTTGGAATTTGAGACTGTACTTGCTTGTTTAGCTTTGTAATTTAGAAATTCAACTTGGGGCTGGTTGTATATGATTTAGGCCAAGGATTTTAGTATTGTAAAATGGTTTTGTGGAGACCTTTAAGTTTGAGACTGCTCTAATCACGCCATAAGTCTGGGTGATTATTCCCTGGTTGTGGGCTTTGGAACTCTGCTCTAATGGCAAGCTGAGAAATGTGAGATTTTGTAGGGTGCACATTGGAGCATTGTAGGAATTGAAATTTGAGCATAAATTAGAGTTTAGGCTGGATAGTTCATGGTTGTGTTGTTTTATTTATAGCATTATTATCTTATCTTCTTTCTATTTGAATGAAAGTTTGTGTAAAAATTTAAGAATATAAAGAGGTTTTCCATTTGTTTTTTTGGGTATATTCTGAGAAATTTTTGTTAAGTAAAATTACATTAATTATTTTTGGATAAAAATCTGATTGTTGAGAATTGGGAGAATATGATGGAAATGTCATATCAAGAACTTTTTCATTCTTGTTAATATACTTCATGTAATATAAAATGCACTGAACACTTGTCATTGCTCAGGTCCCAAGTGAAAATAGTATAATTAAAATAGTAGTATTGTTATCTGAATTGCTATAACTCATGAAAATTGCTCTAAAGCAAATCAATTCACATGACATTACTTAAAGCAAGTCACTTATGTTATGCTCTTCTCTCCTTTTCCCTCCAAACTCCCAAACATGGTGTAAGTTTTTGATAAACAAGTTTCATGATTTGATTTTATCATGTCTTTCTTCTTCTTCTTCTTCTTCTTCTTCTCTTTTTTTTTTTTGGCTCTTTGAGGGAGCAAAAAAAAGAAAAAGAAATTATGTATGCAATGTTATACTGAAACTGGATTTTGATGATACAACTTTATAACAGGGATTGAGTCCATCTCTCTTTTGTAGCATCTTGAATGGGCTTTGTGCCGTTGTTTTTGCCCTTATTTTGTTTTGGTGCATTATATACTAATTTAGTTTTTCTTGCTTTATAGAAATCATGGCAGATGATGTTCCCAATGATGTAAAGGACAAAGCGGCAGATGTAAGTTTATCCTTTACTTTTACATGCCCATACCTTCGCCCCCTTAATTTCTGTGGTGTAGGAATTAGACTATTAGTTAAAAGTTAAAACAAACTGTTTGAGGTGATTAAATTGTTGTCTGGTTAGATTTTAGTGTTAAACTGTCTTCTCTTGTATACTTCCTGTGTTATAAGGATTGCGTCATTTTTGCTCCTTTTTTTAAAGAGAAATTAATTACTTACCAAAAAAGTTAAAGGTGGTGTTTGGTTATTGAGACTTATAGAATCTTCATCTGATGGGTTATGTCAATGCAGCATTTAGCTGAGGTCAAGTTTAGTAAATAGTCATTTTTCTTATATTCAGATGTCAAAAAAGATATACATATGGATAAACCTTATATAGGCAACATCTTGATGCATTTATTGACATTTAGGACTACCTGAGATGTTTTCTTGACTACAGTGTCACATTATATTTCTTAATGAATTCATTGATAGCAGATTGCCCCATTTGATCCTACTAAAAAGAAGAAGAAGAAGAAGGTTGTGATTCAGGATCCTGCTGATGATCCTGTAGACAATTTGGCTGTGAAGACTGAAAACTTGGAAGGTATGTAAATTCATTAACTGTTAATTTTTAAATGTTGTTTATTTAATTTTATGTGAGTTCGCTATTACATGCGTTACGTAGCTAGAGGCTTAATCCTTTCCTTGCAGTTTCTGATGGACTTGAAAGTACTTTCTCTGGTTTGAAAAAGAAGAAGAAGAAGCCAGTAAGCAGTCTTTTTATCTATAGTGAACAAATATGTCTTTCTGTGTTTATTTGTACATTGCCAGCAGCAATAACTTCAGATGCTTGGTATCTTTGTAGGTGGAAACCAGTTCCTTGAATGATGAGAGTGGGGATGCAGGGGAAGATTTGGATGGTAATATGTTGTTGTTGGTTTTTTTTTTTTTTAATGTAACTTTTTAATATGATTTATCTGTTAAAACCATTGAAAATTTATGTTTTCCCCATTTAGATCACATCGGTGAGGTTGAAGAACGAGAAGGAATTGAACTACATGCACATTATCCTTGGGAAGGAACTGACCGTGATTATGAATACGAGGAGGTATACTATTTATTTTTATGTTGCTTGAGTTCTCTTTTGAAGTTAATATTATCATAGTTATGTTTTCTGAGTTTTATATTCAGTGGATGATTAATTTATTTTATTTGTTACTTCTTCATTTTTATTCATTAACTCTATGGATGCCTGATATAGGACCATTTGTATCCAATCACATTGTGTTAATCATTGTTAGTTTTTGAGGTTTGTACTTGTGGTTTTGAGAGACCTCTCCCTAGAATATATACCTTAGAAAGCTTACTTTAGAATATGAGTAATTTTTTTTCCTAGTGCCTTGGAGAATATGGCAGCATGCACATGATTGAAACTCAAGGAGTTGTGTGTCTTTTAGGCTATTGACTTTAACGTGATTGCCTATTGTTTGGTAGAGAGCGGGGTGTAAGGAGCTCTCTATCCTCTTAGCTTTTGTTGACCTGCACAGCAGGGCCACTGGTTTATGGATCCTTTGAGGTGTCACTGATGGTGTTGGGATAGCTGTATCTCGATGGTTCCCTTTTTTTTGGGAGTTGGGGGTTGTGTTGTTAGTATAGTGCCTGAATTTTGTTGTGGATTTTTCTTGAATTTTATTAAAATGGCTAGTTTCATGCATGCATTTTGGTTACTGCCCTTCGATTTACTTCACTGTTGGTGCTTAGGACTGCTCTTCTTGAGGCTAAAAGTCTTCTGCTATATTTTTTCATTCTCCCCTGTGGGTTGCTAACAGGGCGAGGCGTCATGAGTTCTTGGGTCTTCTATCTATTTGCTCCAATGAAACATGTGCTTAGAACTTATCACGACTATGGCTGTCGTGACCCCCTACATAATTGACCTAGATCATGTGTCTAACCTAATAACATTTATCATATTAGGTTATCTGATGATGAGAGGGTCAATTTAGCAGGTGTGTGTAAATCAATAATTGATTTCAGCTTATTACTAGGAATGCGGTTTTAACATCATGTGTAGACGTGTCATATCTTTTCTCCCCTGTATCATTGGTGAATTGGAAAAGGATAATGAGGTTTGCAGATGATCTTGAACCTACGGTTTGTATTAGCATGTGCTTTAAGTAATGGGGTTTTTCTCTGATATTGTGTACAGCTTCTTGGTAGGGTGTTTAACATTCTTCGGGAGAACAATCCAGAGCTGGCAGGAGATAGGCGTAGGACAGTTATGAGGCCTCCACAAGTTCTTCGTGAAGGCACGAAGAAAACTGTTTTTGTGAATTTCATGGATCTCTGCAGGACGTATGTTTGATTTCTTTTGCTTTCTACACTCCCTGTATTGTGAGCTCTTAATTATTTGTGGTTACTATTTTCTTGCATTTTGTTGTATTACAGGCATGCTTCTTGTTGATTGCATTTGAACCTTTTCCTTATACATCCTCTTAACAATCTGTTTCATTCATTCTGTTTTCATTGATGTTCATGTTTTTCTGCCTGGTGTATGTGAAGGTCATGTTCTGGACAAGATCTTATTGTAATTGTATAGATTTATTTTACTGTGCCCACATGCACAATATGCTGTCTTCCAAGTACAGATATTGCTCAAGTATTCTTTGCTCATAGGTTATATTTGGAACATTTTTCTGGTGCTAGTAATTGTTCAACTGAGATTGTGGCTTGAGTTAATCAAATGATATGTTCTTTATTAGTGGTGGTGTTTTATAATGCTTTCAAAAAAAAAAAAAAAAACTAACTCTTTGCTTTTTTACTCTCCCTTAAAAAAATAAGGATGCATCGACCACATGAGCATGTCATGGCTTTCTTGCTGGCTGAACTGGGGACAAGTGGATCAACTGATGGGCAGAACAGATTAGTTGTGAAGGGAAGATTTGCACCTAAGAATTTTGAAGGAATCCTGAGACGATATGTCAGTGAGTATCTCATCTCATTCACTTTTTCTGTGATGAACCGTTGATACCACAGTTGGTTGAACCTAGATAGTATTGCTTTCTAAGTTGGTACGTATATGGATTGCAGTGACTGTGAGTCCAAAAAATTTATTTGACAAATATCTTTTGTTTAATGATAATCCGATTGGTCTAGTTGTCAAACATTTTGTGGCTGAGTGTCTCTTGTTCTTCTTCCATTACCAATTGTTGTATATTATAGCTTCTTGAACTCTTGTTGATTGCTACTTTGTTTTCAGACGAGTATGTCATTTGCCTTGGGTGCAAAAGTCCAGATACTATACTTTCAAAGGAGAATCGTCTCTTCTTTGTTCGATGTGAGAAGGTAACTGTCTAATATGTTCATTCTTTCCCCTCTCCCTCTGCATAGTAGGTGATAGACTAGGCTTGGGTTTCAGTAATGTCATTAATTTAATTATTTCATCAACTCTTGTTGTCTCTGTTTTTTAGCTTTAAGGTTATTTTCATAGAAGTCAAGAAAATTTTTCCCCCCTTGGCAAGTGCTCTTTGTGATGAGGCCTTTCTGAAGAATTGCCTACATTGTCAAATTGTCTTATACGTGATTGACTATCTAACACTGGATTATCCTTATGATCTAGTGTTATTAAGTTCGGGTTCAACTTTCATGATTTTTTTTTTTTAATTGCAAATGTGCAACATTTCTTAAATATCCTGTCTTATTGGCTGTTGGGGAAATCTTTAACCGGATCACCATAATCATTTGATCTGATGTTTTTTATTCTGGGTATTACTTTTTGAATACTATTTTATTAATTATTATTCTCCTTTTTAGCTTATTCTTTTGATATTTTATTTCTGCAGTGTGGTTCTAATAGATCAGTTGCTCCAATCAAAGCTGGTTTTGTTGCTCGTGTTGGCCGTAGGAATGCAGGGACATGATTTGGCCTTTTGCCCTTATCCTAGTTGGAGACTCATAGTTCAGCGGGTCATGAACCTTAGAGAGTTTTGTTACTGTTTAGTGTTTACTAATCTAAACTTTGTTTTGAGTGTAAGTCAATAATTTTTTGATAAATAGTATAAGTCAATAATTATATCTTTTTGCATGGGAGTTTGAATGCGGCAATGAGTTCTTCGGCTCTTTTCATATCGTATGGTCTTTGTCACTTATCTCATTTGATTCTTTTGCTTTAAGTCCTTTGGAGGCATTGAAAGGAATATTGTACTCCAACCCAACTGCCTTTCCCTTCTTTTTTTTTCCACATTATAGTTTGTAAAGGTTAGGTGCTTCAAATGAATCTTTGGCTGCGTTCTTGCCTCATTTCCCTTGGAATAGATCCCAAATTTTATTATTATTTTGATAATTTGATTGCCGGGGAAGGAAGGAAAGATTTTAAATCCTTAATGTTTCATTTGGAAATAATCTAAATATCAAGAGATGTCAATTAGTTAAGTTACAAGCTCTTGGCAAAATGGATCCCAATTAATATTGAGTCAATGTGCAATTGGTTTAGGACTTTCATGATTTTTTTTTTTTGCCATATGTGTGTGTGTGTGTGTGTGTGTGAAGAATTTGGATGAAAAAAGAGGTGGGTAGAAAGTCAGCTAGTGGCTCCCATGAATTTTGAGTTTTGAGTTAAAGTTTTTAAGTTATGTAACTGAAAACAGGCCAATCCAAACACCCTCTATTCTATTCTTTTTAGTAATAAAGTAATCCCATTCTTTTTGGTAATAAAGAAATAACAAATGCATTAAGGGTAACGGTTAAGATATATTTAATATATATATTTTTTAAAATAAAGTCAAAATGGTAAATATATATTTAAATAATAAACATAATTACAATAAATTTGTGTGTAAACTAATAAATTATAAACATGTGTATTTTATTTTTAAAAAAGTTGCATTATATTTCATAATTAAATATTTATTAATTTTTAATTTGTGTAACGAGACTCATAATGTTCTGTTCACAAGCATATTGGTACATATCCGGCCCAATTCCCATGAGATTGGCCTTTGAGTCTTTGACTTTCTTGGTAAAGTTTCATGCAATAGATGCACGTACACTCCCCATAAGGTAATACAACTTAGCATGGTAAGAAAAAAAAAAAAAAAAAAAATCTAATTATGAACATCTGAGGTGGGAGTCCAATCTGGAAAGAAAAAAAATTTTAAAAGGTAAAACATAAAAAAGATTAATGTTCCATTTCACCTTAAATCTTAGGAGGTAAAAAGCAAACTTCTTTATGATCTGAATCCAAGTAAAACATATAAGCCGTGCAAAGAGTATTCTTTCTTATGATTGCAAAACAATTATAATGCATATTGCAATTATAGCGTTTTTGGTTTAATTGTAAAAAAGACAGACAATTATAATGGAATGATGTCACAGACAATTATCACGAGTGCCGATCTAAACTTAGGATGTACGGTGATACTTCAGCAAATGTATTGCGCTCACTATTATTTATTATCGTCACATGATATATATGGGGTTTATAAGTTAACAGAAACTTCAACAAATGTGTTGTGTTCACGGTTATTTATTATCATCACGTAGCATAGGGTCTATAAGTTCACATGGGAGATTCGACGGAATATATATATATATATATATATATGAGAAATGATATGTCTATAATATTTTTATAATATTTTTACAATAAATTCTAAGTTGCAAGTTATTACTGGTTGTTATTGTTGGGACAAAAAAGTAATCTTAATATTAAGTTTAAATTTGAACTAATAACAACTAACTACCAATGATTTGTTGTAAAAATATTGTAAAGATATTGTGTACGTAACACCTCTCACGTGTGTATATATATATATATATATATAAAATAAAATTCTCATAAACTTATGGAATATTCCACTAAAGTAAAAACTCTATTACCATTTCTCTATCACTCTAAATATATAAATAAAGACCTGATATAATTGTTTGAGTGTGTCGCCAACCAATATGTCTGATCACGACATCCCAAACTCAGAACCACCAGCAGCCCAACCACCGGAGCCAAAGTGTCGAGCCGTGGGCGGCACCGAGTACAGCTGGTGCAAAGCAGTACCACTTGGCACCGGCGTCACAGTCCTAGGCCTCCTCTTCTCAAAACCGCCGGACCTCCCACTTCTCCAAAATGCCCTCCACAATCTCCAAAATTCCCACCCGATCCTCCGCTCCAAGCTCCACTACGACCCCACCACCACCACCTTCTCATTCCTCACCCCCACAAATCCCCAACCCCTCCTCCAAATCCAGCCGTTCGATCTCCAATCAACGTCCCGGATCCTCCAGACCCACCCGAACCAATCGAGCTCCGTCACCCCCTTCCGCCTCATCGTCGAGCACGAGATCAACAACAACACCACGTGGCGCAATCCCGAGCATCCGTTGTATGCCGACAACGACGTCATGTACGCCAGCGTGTACACTCTGAGCGCAGCCCAGTGGGCCCTCACTCTGAGACTCCACACGTCAGCATGCGACCGTACGGCGGCGGTGTCGCTGTTGAGGGAGTTGTTGGAGGTCGTGACTGCGCAGAGCGGAAATGGGGAAGGGGCAGAAAGGGAAATTGGGGATAATGTGGAGGTTAATTTGGGGATCGAGCAAATGATTCCTGCTGGGAAAGCTAACAAGCCGTTTTGGGCGCGTGGGGTTGACATGCTTGGTTACTCTTTGAATTCGTTTCGGCTCTCTAATCTGAATTTCATCGACGTCGATTCGCCTAAGTGTTCTCAGCTTGTGAGGCTTCAGATGACTGCACTCGATACTCAGAAGCTTCTTGCAGTAAGTACCTTTTTCACTGCGCCTTCTTACTTTAATTTCTTTGCGTTTTTTTTTACCGTGACCAAGTGCTTCAAACAAATCACAACTTGTCACGTGATAAGGCGTGACCACAGTAATGTTTTGGGTTAGATCCCGTCCGGTATGCAATACAGGTACCAAAAGTAACAGCGAGTTACTCGTGCCTAAGGAAAACTTGGACCGACGACCTAAGTCTAGTTAGCCCAAGTGCCTTACCACTAGGCAACCAACCCTTGGTAGTAATGTTATGATTGATACTGTACTAGATGATTTTTGGTGGTTGAAACAACCTTGTTGATATCATTTCACACGGTTACTAGTATTTGGTTAGTGCAATATCACTTCATGGATGCTACCTCAATAGCTTATTTTACCATTTTATATCGAGTATCAATAAGGATCCGTTTAAAATTCGCTTATTTTGCTGAAACTGAAAACTTTTTACTAAAAATATGGTAAATAAAAGTAAAAGTTAGTTGAAATAGTATAGTGAGACTCATGAATAGTATAAAAAAAGTACAATGAACTTATGAATAGTAATAAAAACAAGCTGAACAGTAAAATAAGCTAGTTTTTTAATTTGGAGCCAAACGCACGCTAAATCTAAATTATTGAAGTGGTAAGTCCTGATTAGTGCAAGGGAAAGTGAAAGTTATGTTGTGCTAATAATAATGTGGCATCTTATTAGATGTTATGAAAAAAAATTATATAGTCTACTGTATCTCAACCTGTCCTTTTAATTCCGTGACAAAATCTTCCAAATCCTGTAATTGTTTATCTATATCACCATATGGAAAAGTTAAATAGAATATTTTTTTTAAAAAAAATATAGGTTTTATCGCATTAATTTAAATTTTAGTTCACCTCCTCCTCAAGGACCTCAACTACCTTTTCACGTCACCTCCTCAACTCAAGAGGGTTGTTAATTGTTATCAACTAGTTTTTGTTTAATAATAGTATATTTTCACCACTAAACGACTGAGATAGACTCTCTGGCCATGTCGGGATAAACAAAAAGAATCCTATAAAAAATGATATGTCTCAGAACATGATGTCGGAATTAATTTTAATTTTCACTACGACAATACCTAGGCCTTGACCGGTTGACCCAACCTAATCTTGGGCTAGTTATCGCGACTTGCACCCGAAAGTCCAAGTTTCACTTACTTAAGGTATAGTAGATTTTTGGCTATGTAAAAACTCACACACCCATGTTATTGCATTAGTGGGATTGATTTGATTGAACCTGTTAGTTGCCCATTGGCATTTAATAGATAAGATTATAAGATGTTCTTGAAAAAATATTAGACTATTAGCTACCTAAACAAATATATGTTCATGACATAACCCGACTTGAACCTAAATAGGGGTTAAATTTATTGATGTATAACTTGTTTCCAATATATTTAACTTGTGTACTATTTGATTCTCAAAAAAAAAAAAAAAGGAAAAAAAGAAATTTATGTACCATTTGACTCTTAAAAAAAAGACCTTATGTACTATTTTTTTAAAGTTTTTTTTTTTTTTTTCTAACTGTCATGTGTCACTATTAGTGCAGCACTAGACCCAATCTTTACCATGCTACACTTTGTAAGCTCTACTTTTATTTTTGATAATTACAACAAGAAATGAAGATTTGAATCCTGTATTTGAATGACTTAAAGTTGTTTGATAATTACATCAGGAAATGATTATTTGAATCCTGTATTTGAATCATGTGACTTAAAGTTGAGGATTTAACAAACATGTAAAGATAGGGTCCTTATCCTCGAGCAAGAGACACCTGACTCTTTTCTTTTGTCTTGGTTCAATTCTGTGACACTTCCCATTCGCAGCAAGGATAGGTGTGGGCCTAAGTAAGGGCTATAGCTCTGCTTTTTGTCAATTATTGAACTCAAGAGCTCCGAAATAATGTTTTAGAAACGTGGTCCACGTTCAATTTTCAATCTGGCTTGATATGGACATATGACTCAACCCACTCCTTGACATGTAATGTCGGTGTGAAGGACAAAAATTAGCGAAGGATTTCATTCAACACATTGGTGATTTATAAAACTATCTTTGTGTATAATAACTCTAACCCAGTTAGGAACTAAACTCTTTTTTGGAGTATGCGAGACTATTTGAGAGGGCTTCCAACTTACAATATATAATTTATGTTGGGTTAAATTGTACACGTGATCCTCAACCTTAACTTTTGTTAAATCAACCTCATTCTTCATTCTTTTCGTCAGGTCAATATTTTGCACTACCTTTTTTGAAACAATTAAAAACGTAGGGACTAAAGTGAAATGTTTAAGTATAAATACCATTTTGAAACAAAAGTTAAAAGTTGAGTATCAAATATGCAACTTAACCTTTTTGTTTTTAGGGCATAAAAAAAAATCACAAACTTTCCTTACAAGTTACAATTTTAATAAGATTTGAATTTTGTGTTTTGTATAGTGCTGCTCTAAAGCTGGCTAGATATGAAACTTTTTTTTTTTGATGTTGAGATATTGAGATTATGAATCATAACCTTATCACTGTTCTGGTAATAATTTAGTTCATGAAGTATTCAGCCTAATTGGTTGAATGGGATAGTCATAGATGACAATGGTCCTTCATATGCTATTTGAATTTTCACACACCCAGATGCTTGATATATGCTCTTTAGTTCTGGAAAACATTTGTGACATGATATCTTACATTATCTCTGTGAATTTGTTAAAAAGCAATGGCAATAGACAATTTGAAATTACTACTTTTTACTACTCAGGCCAACAGTGTTAGTGTTCAGTTAATTAGGCTTTATCTTTGAGTTCCAAGTTATCCATTGTTGATCGATGACCTTGCCATTTTTACTCTAATTTTGAAGGGCTGCAAGTCCAGAGGAATTAAACTATGTGCAGCCTTGGCAGCAGCTGCATTGATTGCAGCTTATTCCTCTAAAAAACTTCCTGATCATCAGAGAGAGAAGTATGCTGTCGTTACTCTTATAGACTGCCGTTCAGTTCTTGATCCGGTGCTTTCCAGTCACCATATAGGTAAATCTTGTTTCCTAAGCATCTAAATCCCTTGCGCTTTACATATGTATGAGGGGTTATTATCTGGTTTTTGTGCTTTTCAAGACTTGGCTCAACCTGA
The DNA here is from genome assembly GCA_033629205.1 of Lithocarpus polystachyus. Taxonomy (NCBI): domain Eukaryota; kingdom Viridiplantae; phylum Streptophyta; class Magnoliopsida; order Fagales; family Fagaceae; genus Lithocarpus; species Lithocarpus polystachyus. The sequence continues at coordinate 45,878,388 of CM066168.1, forward strand.
ATATGTATCTATTGAAGCGGAAAAAGGGAAGAGACAATTAAAGTTCAGTCTTAGATGTGCGCAGTTGAAAGCTCTGAGAAATTATATCTTTACTAAAAAGCTTTTGGTGTTGCTCTCTTACTCAACATGTGTACAATGATGACAATCTTATTTATAACATACAGGATTCTACCACTCTGCCATCATGAATACACACGACATATCTGCAGAAGAACAGTTATGGGAGCTGGCAAATAGATGCTACAGGTCCTTTGCAAATGCTAAGAACTCCAACAAACATTTTTCTGACATGTCTGACCTGAACTTCCTCATGTGTAAGGCCATTGAGAATCCCAATTTGACCCCATCATCATCCATGAGAACTGCCCTTGTCTCGGTTTTTGAGGACCCCATTGATGATTTTAGTAAAATCCATCAACAGCTCGGTATTGAGGATTATGTGGGATGTGCTTCAGCCCATGGAGTAGGTCCATCCATCGCTATATTCGACACAATCCGAAATGGTGGTTTGGATTGTACATGTGTGTATCCATCTCCCCTGCATTCGAGGAAGCAGATGCAAGGGCTAATTGATGATATGAGGAGAATTCTTGTGGATGCTTGTAACCAGTTGGGGAGTGAGAGCTAGAAGCCTTAATTCTTTCTGTTTTGAACTTGATCTTCTTTTATGAGCTTGTTCCCACTGGCTAGCCCATTATTGTTATTCAAATCTGTGTAATGTAGGTTGTCCAGTATGTGGTCTCTACAATTAGTTTGAGCCTTAAAAAAAATAATTTTCTACTCTTCAATAGAAGCTATGGTTGAACAAAAGACAAGTTAAAAACATGTTTAACTATTATTTACCAGTTCCCAAGAGTTTTATGGTTTAACTGACATTTCTTAATAGTTTCGATAGAGATTTCTAACGATCAAATCCACTATCAAATTATCAAAATAAATAAACAAATAAAAACGTTCTACCCTTTTAAAAATGGAAGGTTTATACTAAGATTTGTAAAATGAAAATCTTAGCTTGAATCCGAACAGGCTTTCAAGATTAAAACCCAAAGCTTTGTAATCCACAATGTCATTTTGCTAAACCTCTAACACAATTCTTTTTGTCAATTAGTTATTAAATAAAGCAATATTTTATTTTTGGGCCTTTTTAGTCTCTGACAGTTCATTAGGCATTTGAGTTGAAATTTTTTGAACATTGATGTGGCGTGTGGGTTTTTTTTTTGGGCCCTCTTTTTTAATCCATAAAATTGGTAATAACTAGCTATTTGTGCAATTTTATTATCTAGATCTCGATCTTAATTCAATCCTATAAACTTATAATTGTTAATATGATTTGAGTTGTTGAAGCAACTTCAACTGTAAAAGCGTAAGATTTTACAATGATCTTAACAATCATGTTTTTCCCATCAAACCAACGGTCATTGCCTAATAGGCTCTAATTTGTTAATCTCAAAGCCTCGAAGTCCAATCGAAATTTACTGCCTCAATGCCTCATACAATCATGATTAGTAGCACTAATAGGCCCTAATTAAGCTTTTGTCTCTTTCTTTCTTAATCTTGTTATCATATTCCCAAGGATTCACAAATTTACAAAAAGTTCTAGGGACATCAAAAATTTTCACAGGATTTTTCTTATAGCCATTGTTGTGGCATGCTGTAATTGAATAATAATAATAATAATAAGTATCAATTCGGTTTGTGTATCATCTTGCCCCAATCATCTAGCCCACTCCATCCAGCACTAACCTACACAAATATGATATTGATTTCTAAGTAATTTGGGTGAGGTAGAGCTATTAAAACAAAGGGCCGGATCGGGTGGCAGGTTGATTTTTTTTTTTTTAATGAATTGCTAAGGCCTGACCCAACCCTATATAGATATAGACACATACACAAGTGTCTCTTTAGTCTTTATCTAATATCAATTTTAAATTTGTTTTTGTGGTTAACTCTATGATTTACACATTAATATGAAAACTAGAAAATTGATACCTAGAGTTGTTTAAGACTATAATTTGAGCATTATGGCAAACAAGGAACCAAGCACGTTTGCGCCAAATAGTGAGTCCATTAGAGCAAGTGGCTTTGATTGCACAAGAGAACCTTCATAAGTTTCATTCTCATCGGATGCACCGCCCTGTTTCGTCTCTCAGCACTATTCGTGCTTGTTAGAAACCACCAAATAAGGGGTATTTCAAAATCAATTTCGAATCTTCGATGGAGCTCTATTCAAGGAAGAAGGAAGAGCAGGATTGGGTGTTGTAATAGGAATTGACAAGGGTTTGGTAAATGCTACCATGGCTAAAAAATTACACTCCCACACATTGGAGAGGAAGTTGAAGCGCTGGTGTGGCTGGACACGCACTTTAATTCGCAATAGAGATTGGTGTGTATAAAGGCTGTGTTGGAAGGAGACTCAAAGTAGATTATCAAGGCTCTTCCGGTGAAGAACAATCATTTTCCTAGTATGGTCTGGTCATATCAAAGTCTCTTGCATGCTCACTCAAGTGGTTACTAATTTACAATAAGTACTTCCATCCCATGTTTGATGTAGTAGCTCATGTCTTTGCAAGACAAAGAAATTCTCTTCTTGTTTAACAATCTAGATGGAAAAATTAATTTCCACTAGACATTGAGAGTGTAATTCATGCTGATTCGGCAGCTTAATCATTGACAATATCTGAATATTTCTTCTAAATTGAGTGGTTTTCATTTTATAACATACTAGCATGTAACTCGTGCATACGTACGAGAATTTGACCAATATTAATAAAAAGGAAAAAAAAACATTGAAGAATTTTATTAGTTATCTCTATGTTCTCATCAACTTAAAAAATTCTTGTAAATAATGTTCACTGGATGTGATATCATGATACCATCTTCGTCTTTTTACACGTTTATATCTATGTTCTCATCAACTTTAATATGTGGATTTTAACACTTCAGCAGAATTGCCTAAATGTACAACCTGCCCTGAATATGAAAGATTTAAATAATTAAAAAAAAAAACAACAAGCAAAAAAAAAAAAAAAAAATAGAAACAATAATGTTGTTGATTATTGCAAAAAATTATTTTATTCTTGAAAAGTATTGATTAATAAAAATAAAAATAAAAATAAAAATAAAAATAATAACAAATATAATGCTTAATTTATATTGCATTTTGAGCATCCTAGTTGCCAGGCTAGTCATGAAGATTGCATGGTGTAGAGTGGCTATCCAAAGGCCATTTATTTACAATCTTCTACTACTATACAGATCTATGTACACAAAAATAAAAGAAACCCAAATTCGCTACCATACTAATCTGTTGATTCCAAAATAAAAGAAACACACAACAAATCAAAGCCAATGGATCTTACTCCATAGATTTCTTCACTCGAAGAAAAATTAGGAACAATGTACTTCCTTTGCTTCTTTTACTCATTTTCGGCTTTGTCTCTTGAGTCTCAAATAAAAACGTTTTTTTGGTGTGTGTGTGTGTGTGTGTGTGCATGCGCGCTAAACTATCAAATAAAAATGTTAATGCAATAGAGAATGTGAATAAACACATCCTTTAACAATGGAAATTGGTCTAGAGATGCAACATTAACTCTGACAAATTGCAAATTGAGTCAAATTATTAGCTACAACATTAATAGATTAGTAGCGTAGTAGATATCCCAAGTATGAAAAGAACGTATAAGGACTTTTATCTCAGCAAAAATATGTCCACAACATCATTTAAGAGGAGAAAATTGCTTTAAGAAGTCCATATACAATACCTTCCAATTATATCAAAAAAGTCAATCTTATAAGCAAAAGAACAAACATGAAGTACCTATATACATCTTTTGGTCTAGGAAAACAGAGGGTAGTTGTTTAACTCCTAATGGACAAGAACTTTGACCCAACACAGGAAACATTCTCACACCTCTCTTCTTGCAGCTCTTGAGTTTGAAGTTCACGCTTATTTCCTATTTGCAACCATTGAATTTTCTTGAAAATACAACCACTTCAAAGTTCAAACTATCAAACTATCCCATCCAAGAGTATGTAAAAAATTAAGATATTGATGTTAATTGCCAGCAAAAGCCAATAATACCACTAATGATTCCAACTTCATTATTAAAGTACTTTTCATTTCAACATTAAATCGAGCCAAGGTTTGAATATTCTATGCACATGCTATGCAACGGGAATATCTAATACCACTTAATTGCAAACATTAAAGTGATGTGTACATACAAACTGATAGATGTCATTAAATAAAAAGGAAAAAAAGAAAAGAAAAGAAGAAAGATTGCAGAGAAAAAGGTAAACCTTGGAAGAGAACTCAAACCCTGTAAAGGGTTTTGCACTGGTGAAGAATGATATTTAGAATAGGTTGAATCGAAAATTGTTTGTGGGAGAAAGAATTGGTTATGTATATATATGATGATTATAGATGATAGATAAAGAGAATCGACCTAAACGTTCTCTTCTTTCAAGATCATATAGTCATAAAAACTGTATTGAGATTGAAAATATTGTATTGAATTGGTAAATATTATTATTGCGAATGAAAATATTGTATTGAGATTGATAAATATTACTATTGAGGCCATAATGCTTATCGGCAAGTCCAAGACAAATCAAGTGATTAATTCAGAATGGACATTGGAATTTTTAGCACCAACAAATAATATAAAACACGTGGCACAAAATTAGAGCTCAATTTAAATCCAATTTAGAATCTAATTGGATTTTTTCTTTGCTTTAGCTATTAATATATATATATATATATATATATAGATAAGTGATACTTTCTTGATATATTCATAAGCATACATAGTGGCATGGATATGCCCTTGCAAAATGAACAGTTATATCCGTTGACACTGATGTTTGGGTAAAAGAGTTACCTATTGATTTGAATAATATATTCTAATTTGATTTAGTTCATCAATAATATTAACTTACCTTTCTCTCAACCAAAAATATAAAAAACTGAAAACACTCAAGAGAAAATACAATTTCTTAAAATAATTGATCACTTCTTATGATTTCCTTCATTGGTTTATAAGATTTAGAGGAAATACAATTTCTTAAAATAACCAGTAAAAGGTAAAATAATATTCAAGTTTTGTATCAGTACATTACTAAAGCTAAACTGTTCAATCTCGAGAACCACAAAATTTTCAACCTCTGTTTTTGAAGGTTGGTGGGTTTGGAATTTTTCCAGCCCGATCATGGCGGATTCGTTGAAATTTTTTCCCCCCAAGTCATCCATTCAGTATTAGATCTCTGTGAAAGTGAAAGTCTTGCATGATCACAAAACGTTGTGAAAAGAGCGGTGTCACATGTCAGACAGGTAGAGGCAATTGGGCAGGGCCAGCGCAAGCCCAACCACAGTCCTGTGTGAGACTAATAAGGAACCTGCCTTATCATAAGACAATTGTGACCAGCCGATTATATGAGCTGTGTTTAACAGTTAGCCGATCATGCGGTTGAAAAATGAAGATTTAGCACACCTGGTTGGAGGACATTGGTGACAATCGACTAGAGAACTTGACCGGCAGTGCGAGTACTGTGCCAAAAAGATGCATATAACTGCATGGTTGAGCGGGTGAGAGCACAGCATATCAATTGGTGTCCGCTCTGGATGATTATTCTTTATCATCATATCAAGACACTAATTGGTCGTTGCTGCAAGCGAGAATTGAATCCCAAATTTCTTATTTAACAATAAAAGATTTTACGGTCAAATTAGATGCGTATAAGTGCTTTCAATCATGATTGAAAGCTGTAATTCCTATGATTCATCACTAGGGGTCTGAGAAATTTTGGAAGAGCTAGCTGAGGTGTATATTGTATGATACATGTTATAATATTACATCCATTGAATCATAAGCACCTATTAGAGATACTTGCAGTGCCCAATGAGCACTTATACATTGGTTGAAACAGCCTCTCTCTACATATGATCTATCTTCTACAATCTAATCAAACAAACTCCTCAACAAGTTTCCCAAAGTCAAACTTCCCATTGCTGCATTCTACAGCATTTAAAACTTCTTGGAAAGTAGAGACAGTGCATGGAACCACTAGTCCAGTGCTTTGTTCAAACCCAAACTCATTGCATGACTTCTCCAATAGCATCTTGAAAAGTGGGTGATTGAGAAAGCTGATTTGCACCACAAACCTCTGGCGCTCCTCTCCTACATATACTGCAAAGAACCCAGTTGGGGTTGTGGAAGAATCTGGAGAACCTTCCCAACATTCCTTGAGCAAATATTCTTCATGTGATGCCTCTTGAACTTGATAATCAACTCCACCTATAACCTTTACCTTCTTAGCTAGCTTCCTGAAGGACACTATTTTCTTGCCCAGCATTTTTCTCTATGTATTGTACACTTCAATGAGAGAGAGAGAGAGAGAGAGAGAGAGAGAGAGAGAGAGAGCAAGAGGGTGGGGAAAATTGAGGTCAAAGAGAGAGCTAATGAGGAAGTACTAGTAGTTTCATGACTTGGGCTCAGTGAGAAATGGTGGGTGAGGGAGGCTTTTTATTTGTAACGTGTGTACGGCAGGAATGTCTTTTGAAAATGTCATATTTTGACTTTGAAAATGTCATATTTATAATAAGGTTTTATAATCCACATTTGTTAGTGTTGGGTGGCCTGAGAATCAATCAAGGCCGTATAAGTTCTGCTTCTAATTGAAGTTGGTAAAGTGGTGGTTGTTCTTACATGGCATGTGAAATGGGCAAGATCCATATATAAAAATGAAGGAACTAATGATTAATTTGCTGAAGAATCTATTCTGTTTGACTCAAATGCCAACCACTGATTGTTACTCTGGTGCTTTAATTGAATGTTAAACAAAACCAACCATTTCAACCTTATGCCTACCTAGCTAGAACCTCCGTGGTCTCATAGAGTTCAGAGAATATTGTAATCCTAAAAATCACTCTCACTCACTAAAGAAAAGAAAGAACCAATGCCTCCTTCAGTCTTATTTTGTTTAAGAACTAAATTGTGTAAAAATATAAGGCGTAAATACACTTTTGGTCCCTACATCTTGGGCCGTTTCTCGATTTGGTTTCTAAACTGATTTTGCTCCTAGGTGAGTCCCTTATTTCTCATAGTCGTTTTTAAAATGGTCCTTATCGTCAACCCAGTTACAGAAAATGCAAAAGTGGCAAACGGAATGCATTATTGGCATGTTAATCGCTGACGTGGCTAATAAAATAATAATACAATATTTTATTTGATATTTTTTAAATGCCATGTCAGCATTTAAATTAATAAAAAAAGTCAGCTAAGAAAATTAAAAAAAAAAAAGTAAATTAATTTTTTTTTTTAAAAATCCTTAAATCTAATTTAAACTAAAATCATTTCTTAAAAAATAAAAATTCCTAATCGTTTTAATTCTTTTTGTTTTTGTTTTTGGCTAACCTCATCAGCTTAAATAAAATCTACACTCTCTACCAGTAATCTCAAGTTCCCTTTCTCTCCTTCACCCTACACTCTCTACCATTAAGATCACAAGCTCAACGCTGTAGCTCACAAACTCACAAGTAGACCACACTGTGAACGTCGGTGACTGATAAGGTCTACATCTGCGGCTCAGAACCTCGGGAAGGAGAATCCACCGCCGTTTTTAGCATCAGACGGCATGAGAATCTTTGCGAAGGACAAGATTTTATCCTCACCAGCAGCGGCGATGTCATTTTGGCTCCTAGAAGGCTCTAATGGACAGTTGACGAAGTTCTGTTGAGCGTGAATAGGATGGAGGAGGAGCCTGGCAAAAACCTCGCCGGTAACTGAATCGACGAGGAAATCTTATTTGTTCTCTAGGGATTTGGAAGAAAGATTTGAAGTAAAAATAAAAATGGTTGTATTGGTTTTGGATTTTGGGTTTGTTTGTGTGTGTGTGTGTGTGTGTGTGTGTGTTTTTTTTTTTTTTTTTCGCCCTTGATGTTCTGGGTTTGTATGTGTTCTGAGATTTTGCCCAAACTGTTTTGGTTTTATTTATTTATTTATTTTTTTTTTGCAAATTTGTATATTTTTTTGGATTTTTCAATGTTGATTGTGTAGGAATTTTTTATGCTGAGATTGATTTGGAATGGGTTTGTCAATTGGGTTTGTCTTGATTTGGAGAAGGACATGAAGAATGAAGTTCTGGGTTGGAGGTTTCTGGGTTTGACATTTTTCTGGGTTGGAGGTTTGATGATTTTTCTGGGTTGGTTTCCTCATGTGGGTTTGGGTTTGATGATTTTTTCATGTTCTGGAGGTTTTAGTGGAGGATATGGATTTTGTATGAAATTTTGCATTGTTCTGGGTTTGATTGTGCTCTTGTTCTGGGTTTGAGTGTTCTTGAATTTGGGAAGAACATGAAGAACAAGTTCTTGTATTCTTACCTAAAAAAAATGAAAGCAATAATAATAATAATAATAATAATAATAATAGATTTAAAAGTTTGTTTGTTTTTTTTTTTTTAAATTTAGTTTGAATTAAATTGAAATTGAAAAATATAAATTATTTTTATTTTTTTAATTAAACTGACGTGGCTTTTTTAAATTCAAAAATGCTGATGTGGCATTTAAAAAATATCAAATAAAATATTTTATTAGCCATGTCAACGATTAACATGCCAACAATGC